>JAAWXA010000001.1:81545697-81660697 GCA_038090715.1 Florisuga fusca
AAAATAATAAAAAAAAAAAAAAAAAGCTAAAATCCTACAAGCAGGAGGTGGAAGAAGATGAGAATTGGTTGGTTGTTACATTGGTGGTTTTTTATGCCACTGATTTTAATAATATTACGAACTTGATAAACAACTGGAGATTTCTTCCTGGAAGTAAATTTCAGGTTAGTGAAAAGCCCCAGGGTGTCCCTGAAGCATAAAAGCAGAAGGACTTTCTCTCCATAACAGCAAAGGTGGATGTTTATTGGGGTTTTGTTGTCTTCTCTCATTTCTTTGAATCATTCATTCTATTAGAAGAACTGTTTCATCATTTCCTTTCTCTCCAAAGTGAGGGATAATAAGCAGTGTCCAACTGTGAGGGAATTGAAGGAGTCAAGATAAACAGTGCTGGCCTGGTGTGTACATTAATCACATCTCCTTGCAGGAATACTCAGGTATCCCCTGTGCTGTTTCCAAACCATGAGAAATGAACACGAAGGTGCTTCACATACTGCTAATTACACATTGCCAGTAAAAGTTCCTCATAAAAGAAACGAGTGAGCCCCTCTGAAATCAAGCCCCTCTGATCACCTTCAATCTAAGCATGGGAACCATTTCTTCAGCCTTGCCCATTCTAACAGAAATCTTTAAAGGTTTGTGTGTGTGAGAGGATTAAAAGTGAACTTGAGCTCTGTAGCCCACCAAGGTCTGAATGACTGTTCAAGTCTCCATGTAAAGATGAAACAGCCCAACATCCATCAACATGTTCCCTGTTAGGCAACTTAGAGGCAAGGCAGAAGAAGAAACAGAAGTCAGGCAGATTAATTAATTTGCTTAACTACACAACTATAATAAAATTGGTTCATATAATCATGAAAATAGTGTTAATATTTATATAATGATGGTGAAGATTGAACGTTTGCTGTTAGTATTATTTGTTACTGACTAAATCAGATTTATTTTCTAAAAGTGTAAGACCTCCACCTGTTATTTTTCACCGTAATTATTTGGAAGTTATTTGTAAACCTGTAGAATACTCATTTTGAAATGGAAGCTGCAGCACTTGGGGAGGTAAGCTAGCAATGTTTAGGTGGCTGGGTGAAATTAACTTGGTTCTAAATATATTTTGCAGTGCTGACTGCCCTGTTCTTGTAGGATCTCAGTAAGTGTTGTGTGCCTAGCCAGCCCAAATGTTCCATACAAAACTTTTTTGTGGTTTGCTTTTTTTTTTTTCTTTAATGCAATATCATCTGGATTTATAAAGAAATCCTAGTGGTAGCCTCTGACCCAAATGTACATCAAGTGCTGTTCCCCTATGGCCCTGGCCTATTTATTGCTTTCCTAACTACTCGAGTTCAAATAGGAGCTCAGAACAAAATTGAAAATGAGCTTGGGGTCTTTTTCTGGTCCCCATTTGTTCACTTCCAAAACCACTACCCAATTTAGCACAACTGGCAGCGTCTGCTCAGGAGAGAGGGCAAAGGCTGGAATAACAGGGATGCAGAAGGGCAGGGCTGAAGTGTGCTGGCAAAACAGCATGGAAGAGCTTCCCCAGCACTCAGCTGGAGAAGTGTGACAATTAGCATGCAAACCTGAAGAAGGCAAAAAGGAATTTATTTCTTTTCCAGCTGCCTAATCAAGAGAAAAAAAAGAAAAGTTTATCTGAGCATCGTGATAGCAAGGCAGCTAAGTTATTGCTCCTGACTAAATATCAATGCACTGCTGTGTATCAAAGGTGCCAGAGTATCATAGAGGTGGAATGCAGCTGATAGGCAAGTGGTATTGCATGGTAGCAGCAGAAACATTTCTGTTTTCATTTGTCCTGAGGGTAGAAGGAAATACCAGCTGTGTAGCTGATAGGGGACTAACTCTGCAGAGAAAAGGTGCTGGGCACCTCCACCACCCCCTGGGAGAGCTGAGTGCCCAGCACCTTGCAAAGGTGCTTTGCAGGTTTAACTGCTTGCCCAGAACTGAAACATATGCTTTATTTTTTTTATAGAGGTGTGACTTGCTTGGCATGGTTTACATGAATGCCTTTTCAGAATGAAAAACAACCCATGTTAAGAGAGGGAAGTAAATATTTGTTTGGGAAGAAGGCTGAGAATGAACCTGAGAGGTTAAAATGCAGCTCTCCTTCTTGTCTTGGTGGAAAATCATGAGAAGAAAATGTGTTGGATTAGTGAAACTGCTGCTCTTAGATTAATCTCTTTATTAGCCTGAAAAGGCACCAATATTTGGAATAAATCATCTGCACTTGATTGTGTACCTGACTGTCAGCAGTTAAATGCTTTTGGATGGGTGATAGACATGCCTGAAAACTGTCCTGCTCTGAACTAGTAGTAAAATCAACTAATTAAAACAAAACAAACAAACAAAAAAACCCAAATAAAAAAAAAACCAAAATACAAAACCCAAAGAGAAATAGTAAAATTAAAGAATTAAAAATGGAAAACAAAACTCAAGCAAGATTTTTGGTTTGCTTGAGGAACTGGTGGAGTGGCAAAAGAAAATGTATGCAGATGTTGCTTTGCAATCATTTCTTTAGCTTACATTACTGTCCTCCTGACATGTTTCCCCTTAGTTTCATGTGGTGTTGATTCCAAGAGACCCATCACTTGGCAAAGCAGATGCTTAGCCCAGGCAGGAATAGAAACCAACCTGTAATAATTTTGCTTTTGAAATATTGAGGTGATCTTGTTTCACCTGTGCTTTTAAGGTGCACTTATGAAAAATACATATAGTTGAATCTGTGATTTACAAAGATATTGTGTGAAACAGACTTCTGCCTGCAACTGACTGCCTACAGCTGCCTGAACTGGAAACATTTGTTCTTGTCACGTAAAAAAAAAAAAAAAATATATATATCTTCTGCCCACAGATATATATATATACACACACATTATAAAAAAAGAAAAAAAATATTTTTTTTAAAGACTGTGGTAGGAGGCAAGGTATTTTTTCAAAGATTCAGTATGAGCTGTATGGACACAACTGTAGCAGTGTAAGTGCAGTAATGACAAATTTGGCTTTAGAAAAGATGAAGCAGTTAAAGTCTGAACAGGGTATATTATTTTTAGTACTTTTATTAATCTTTTTACAATATTGGAGCAGATGATTTTTCTCCCTCTCTCACCTTTCTCTGTTGACCAAGGAGCCCTGAGCTCTGACAGGCATTTACATATCAGAATTAAAACAATCAAGCTCTTACAGCTCCTTTCCCTTCTTCAGAAGCCCTTGTCTCACTGGGCTCAGCCTGCAAACACTATATACCTTTTTTTTCCTCTACCTTGTCATTTCTTTGTGGGAAACTCTCATTTCATAAGAGACACTGTTGTTCCTAGTCCAGTTCTTTTGGGGTGGTGGGATGGGGACTGCCAGCTGCTCTGCTCAAGTGCATCCATGCACTTCTAGAGGTTTCCTTCTGCCTCCCTTTGCCCTACGCTGGTCCCCAGTGTCTTTTTTTTCAAACAAAGCTAAAATCCACTCTTCCCCATCTTCAGCAATCCACCCATGAAGGTTCTGCCTCTAGAAACACCATTGACCTTATTGTTGAATCCTTCATATGGGCACCAGTTGATATTTGAGCCTTACCAGTTCCATTTTTAATGCACTTGGTAGAGCTTTTCAGTTCCAGAGCTGCATCAGTGTATGCATTAAGCATGACAAGAGAGGGGAAAACCATTTTTTGTTAAGCATCAGCCTCAGCAGGGTACTAACAATGAATTTTCAAAGAAGCTGGAGGGACAGGATTTGGCTGGACTCATTGAAAATAAGTCTTCAGGTTTGCTTGATCTAGTTGCTTTTGAAAATCTTTTGACTTTTGTGGAACAGAGCACTTTTTGAAATGTCTTGAGGAAGCAAGCAAGCAGTTGGAGCAACACAGAGACTTCTGCTGGAAAGTCAGTTTCCAGCTGCCTGACACAAGACATGAACACAGGTTTGTCTCCATGTGGTAAATTAAGTTGCTTAAAACCCCTCTTAGTAATTCTTCTCCAAAGCAAGGCCATCTAGTCCTGACACAATCCAGATGGCTTTGGACAGGCTGACAGTGTGGACTGGTGAAGTGTCCCTGCTGTCACAGGGATCCAGCCCTGCAGGGACACTGACACCAGTGCTGACTGGGCCACCTCAGATCCTGGCTTAGGTAGTGCTCAGACTCCATCCACAGCTCCAGCAGGAGCAGAAATTGGAGCAATTACTATGGAAAGACCAGCTGGTCCACCAGAGATCCTATCCTTGCTGTCCTTGAAATAAAAGGATGTCTGTTTTCTGCCAGCTGTGTCTGTCATAACAGATGTCTCAATTGGAAGTTGGGAACTCTTTTTTTAAAGTTTGTTAAATACTGTCATCTTGCAACAGAAAGCTCCCTGTAAGTACTTCCAGGGACCAGAAGAATCCCCTGGTGTGAGGTCCCTTAGTGTCTCAGGCTGTAGGTGATTTCACTGAAATACTCCAGCAATGAGCAGAAAATGAAGGGACGAGGTTGTCAGTTGGACTGGCAGGATGTGGTTTGCCTGTGGACTCAGTTTTACATTAGATGTCTCATGTCATCCTCTCTGGATCTCCCAAACACACCCCATGCTTCCTCAGTCCCTCTGGCCTGGAGATGCTGCACAAGTGTAACTTTTTTGCTCACCACTTTCCCACACAAATGCCAACAGATCTTCTCCAGGGAGAAAGTCCAGGCTTGCTGCCAAATCCTTTTACCCTGTCTTGAGCCCTGGCACTGTTTTGTCTCTTCTTTGCAGTTCTTATCACCTCCAGGACCATTGGGAGGCTCATACAGGTCTCAGGCCACATCATTTTGATAACCCAGCTTGGGACAAGCAGGACTGCTTCTAGAAGTGACATGTTTCTTGGACAATCAACTCATCATTCTTTCATTCTTTTCCCAACTCCCGTGACAGCACTTCTGGCAGATGTTGCACCCTGAACCCCACTTCCAGATGCTCAGCTTGAATCGTTGCCAGGGACTGGTGAGGAGAGAAAAAGAAGAGTCAGCCCAGCCATAGGATATCTGTGTGGTAGTGCTCCCTTCCTCACCTTTGCTTAAACTGAAGAAATTTCCCTAACCAGCCTTTTCTGTCTAGCTGCATCAAATATCTCTGTATTCTCTATCAGTTTATTGCATACATTCCTGTCTGCTGGAAAATCATCTTTGGTTCAATGTTCACATCCACATTTACACTTGAGAGCTTTGCACGTGGCAAGCATTATTCCTCAGTGTTGTTGTTTTTTTTAAATCATCTCTTTATGCTTACAGTGTGCTGACATCTTTTTGTACTTGAGAGAGGTAAATTGCAAAGTACCTGCCTCAAGCCCTGCTTCCTCTGAGCTGCCCAACAAAGAGAGAGGAAAACACTGAAAATTAGTAGCTGGCAATGACATCTTTTCTCTCCTAGGCATATTGGTGTCCTTGTTTTTACCTCCTTTATGATTATTTCTATCTCCTTTATGCTGATTTGATCCCTTATTGTTCTTCCCTACCTTTGGCTCAAGTGGACCAAAACTTTTCAGAAGTTAATGCATCTTCATCTTTTCTGAGTTATACTGGAAACCTTTGGGTATGTGTTGTACCTGAGAGGTTCATAGTTTGCTCAGATGAATACGTGAGGCTGGATATTCCTCCAGGTTTTCCATTCAGGACTAGTTCAGGGAGAAAGCTGAAAGCTCCATTGTGAAGCCAGGGGTGCTGAGAGCCCAGTTCCAAGCCAACTGTCAGCTTTGGGGGAGGTTTGTGGTGTTGTTCTGGGGAGGTACCAGGTGCCCTGTGTTGACTTGAGAGAAGAAAACCCCAGAGCTGTGGCTGAAGGGGGTCACTAATAAGAGTTTCTCCTCTCCATCTTTTATACCTGCTAAATGGAATTTCTGCTAGTAGTTATTTTTTTGGGTAACAGGGAATTGAACTCTAGCTGTCTTGGCCCCTCCCTACCCTTGCTTTTAGCAGTCAACAAAGGTTGAAGACTCAGCTGCAGGCACAGTGGGTATGGGTGTTCATACCAAGTCTGAGCTCTTTGTGTTCCTGGAGCAAAGGATCACTCAGAAGAAAAGTAAATTCTGTGCACATCCTGATGACTCTGGGGAAGAGGGAAGGAAGAGGTGTTTTTTTCAGGGCTGGCAAATAACCACAGCCTTCATTCTGCTTGCAGGGGTTTCTTTACTCCATTGCTCTTCCTTGAGGACCGGTGCAGAAGGGGGAATCCCAGGAACAAGCAGTCCTACATTCAGGAGCCAAAGAGTAAGCTGACATTACTTGCTGTCTAGGAAAGCCAATGTGAAGATGGGGTCAGGTCACTGATGTTCTCCTGGTTCTCTCAACACCAGATGATCATTCTCCATTCCTCCTTGTTTGTCAATATTTGCAGGTGTTTTGACCTTTGAAAGCACCAATGCATAACAGATTGCTTCAGTTAAAGCAAAAACTGCCCCACTTTCCCTGTGGGACTCAGTTATACACAAACAATAAATGATGTGATGATGACATACGCAGTATTTTCAAGCTACCAAGTCTTTTCAGAGGACAGCTGTCATTTAAACTGACTTTATTCTGTGGAATGCTCTTGCACGTTGTCGCTCGGCGGTGCCGACTCCGCGTCCTTTGCTATTCAACACAAAAGAAGCAGTCAGGTCACAGGTTTGAAAAGTGGCTGCTGTGCACAGGGAGTTCCTATACTTTATCAAAAATGTAATGAGTTTAATGTACATAGTTACAGAGCACTCGAGTGGCTCTTCAGATGAAAGGCTGCCCAAAACACAGGGTGACACAAAGCAGAGTTGCTGCTCGGGTCCGGCCCGTCACCGCGACGTGGTACAAATCGATTCTGAGCACAGATTGAGGACACATCTCCAGGGGGCTGCACTCTGCTGCTCGTGCAAAAGCAGGAGCAAAAATGAAGTCTGGTACTTTCTGTGGCCAGAGTTTAGTTTTCCATCACTTTGATTTATCTAGGAGCTACCTTGCTGTCAGCATCCAAACATGTTTGTTGTCCAGGAGTGTCAGTACTAAGTCCAGTTTTTCAAAAATTGTTTTCATTGTTTTGTGCTTGAAAGGACGCTTCAGGAAGAAGGTAGTGTTTTCACACTGACCTAAACAAGAATTAGATCTTGTGCTTGTATTAAGTGGTGCTTTTTAGGATTATGTCCAAAGAAACATGGAGTGAAAGTTGTGTATAGGTTTATATTAAAGCTGAACAAATGTGGCCAGGTTCCTGCTGTAATAGTCAAAGAGAGTCATCAGCTCTTGATAACCAGAAGTTTTCTGTTCAGGCACTGTCTAGGGCTAAGGTAGGATATGATCACCTCTTTTCTAGCACAGCCTCTGTGCACCTCAGTCCAAAAACATCCCCTGGGGGCGGCAGGTTGCTCACAAAAGCTCAGCCTTTCAGAGCCAGAAAAAGAAGTGGTTTGAGATCTGGATGGACCTCCAATGTGCCCTTCTGGAGGTCGCTCTCTTCGTGTGGCAGTTGCCCTCTGCTGGGTGCCATGGGTTGTCTCTAACACGATGGCAGAATTGTACCAGTAACTAGGAATCAATTTCTTAGTGGATAAAAAGAACATGTGTTTCCAGGGTCCAACCCACAGGAAGAGTTGGTGCTTCAGATTAAGATGAGTTTGCTTCAAAGCAATGTGAAGTCCATGGATTGACTTCCAGCACTTTTTATACCAGACCTGTAAAATCCCAGTGTATTCCACAGCAGAAAGGCTGAAAAAGGACCTTTGGTTTGTGGGGAGGCTGTAATGTAGAGCAGTGTTTGTAGCAGCCTCCTAAAATGTGCATTTATGTGCAGTCTAGCTTGTTTGGAGCAGAATTCTCACAGCATTTGCAACAGTGTCTGTTTTGTTGAACTTGTGTTATTACACATGGGTGTGGTTTTCAGCCCCCTGTGAATTTTGTAACTTTCCATTGAAAACCTTTGCCAGAAGGAAAAAAAATAAAAATTAAAAAAATCACCTTGTTCATTAGTTAATGAGTCTGCTTGCAAAGAGTCCTCCAGAAAGTCCATTTGGTCTCGGTCTGACTTGTGAGCTCTGCTATTTCAATAAAATCTTGGTTATCAATAGAGGTAAAGGCATTTGTAAACCTCTGTACAAACACGGGGGCCCAGAAAGGTTGGAAAATCTTGTTGACTTACCCTGTTATGCCAGCTGACAACCAACATTGATCAAATTCATTGCTGCACACAGACCAGGCAGCTGCACCAGGACTGGTACCTGCCTGGGTCTGGTGGTTTAGCACACAAAAGCTTGGTCTTGTTTCAGACTCTCCCAGGTGAGCAGAACCTGGAACAATCTTTTAGATTTAAAATGCAATAACAGAACCTATAGATAAATTTTGCTATCTCAAAATATGGCTCAGTCAGTGATAAAACTATGCGGAAAATAGCAGGAGCAGAGCAGCTTTGGGACACTAGAGAAATACATGGAATGAAAGTGGTAGCTGGCTTATAACATAATAAATATCAACAGTGAAGCTGTCAGCACTGCTCCTCTGCATGGCTGTGAGATCTGGACAATTACAGTCATTAAATTATGCTCTGGAGTTGTTTCCATATGTAGTGTCTTCATGCCCTTGTGTAAAACGAGATGGGGGTAATATATCCTGATAAATAAGATACAGAGCAGCAACGTGTTAGAGCATCACCTACAAGTCAGCATCAAAACTGTGTTTGCCCAGCTTCAGCTGCATCTTTCTCAGCATCTGGTTTACGTGTCAGGAGACCACCAGCAGTCGTTCATCACAGCTGCTTAAAACACAGAGTGAGTGGGGTAAGTGCCATGCCAGCAAGGCAGTTCCTGACCACGGGCAGGCTGCTTTTTTAAACAGTCACTACAGCTGAATACTCTGCATAGCATCTGGCTTTTGTTTCTGACCACAGAGAGAACTGAAAAGTGACACTGAAGCTTCAGAGCTCTTTGGTTTGACATTGCTGTAACTTCAGTGGTCCTGTGACCAACCTCTCCTGAGTACCCAGGAAATCTCTTAATCTTTATTTGTCTATGTGTATTTAAAGGCTGGATAATTTCTGCTTATTTAATACCTGGTTAACTAGCTAAACACATTTCCATTAAGTAAAGTTTGTGGCTGTGCTGCTCTGATTCACAGTCGTTCTCTTTGTGTTGTTTAAGCTTCACCAGTTCCCCGGGGGATGTTGTCTCAGTATAAAATTCTGTTCGGAGGGGTTTACTGAAATAAAATTTGAGCAAAGTTTATCACAATGTCATTTTGTCTTTTAAGAGTTGTCTTAAGAGTGCAAAACTCTCTGGACACAACCACTCCTAGGAGCAGAGAGCTGTAGCCCACTGACTTGTAGGATGCTGTCCAACAACTGGCAATAAAGGCATTTAACACCAGGACAGCTCTGTAAATCCCTTCTACAAAACACACCACGTGCTTCCCAGTGCTTACAGAGCAGGAGAGCCTTTGGTCTAGCTGGAGATCTCTGAAGAACCAACTTCACTGTAGGTAATCTGGTCTGTCTAGTTGGAGATAAAGGTTGATCACGGAATCGCAGAATTGTTCTGGTTGGAAAAGACCTCTAAGATCATGGAGTCCAACCATTAACCATCTCGCCCTGCAAAAGACTGAAAGACTGCAGCAAGACAGTGGTAGGATTTCCCACTGCTTCCTTTGGGTTGTTCTTTGGAAGGCTTACCCACAGGTCTGTTACAGCATCAGCAACAGTTTCAGTGAATTTCTTCATAATCGCTGCTCCCAAGTGCGATTAAATCAAAATCCTAGCTGAAGATCCAATACTGCTTTCTGTTGAAACTTGTCAGGATCGGAGTTCCCAGCCTAGAAAGATCATTTCCTCCAACCTTCTTTTGTTTCTCAGAGCCATTCATACCTAGGAAATGGTCCAAAACACCCTGCATGGGCACGACTCTCTGGCGCGGGGCTAAAGCTGACTCTTCTGGTAAACATTTGCAGAGACCAAACCAGGTTCTCTTGACTCTTGCAGGAACTTGCTGTTTGCCTCTGGGCAGAGTGCAAACATGGAATGTTTCATCCCCACAGGAATCTTAAGGAAATGAAGAGCAACAGGGCTGTCATCACCGTGGTGGTTCAGCTGGAGCTGCCATCTATGCCTGGGATGGGATATTCCTGCTCGAGCCTCAGGACTCTGGGCTGCTCCAGCTTTGGAAACAAACCTGGGCCTGAAGCCAGCAGTAAAATGGAGATAAAACCACAAGAGCTGCTTCCCCTGTGGTTGGCTTTGGCTTTGGATCTCAGTGCCATGCAACAGGTGGGGACGGGGACCTTGGTGCCTGTGGGGCTGGAGACAGGCATTGCCCTCTGTCCCCCCCCGAGCCGGTGTGACAAATGTGTCAATATTGTAGAAAGCAGGTTATTTATTATTTAAAGCTGTGTGACGGGTTCTGACTCTTCTGAATGAGTCTCTCAAGGCTCACAAAGTCACTGCCATTTGCCTTTCAGGCTTGGGGGAGGTGCAGCTTGGAGAGGTGGCAGTTTCTGGGTGTGATGCACAGCGGGACTGGGAGGAGGGAGGCAGAAACAGGGTCTGCCTCTCAGAAAAAAAACAACCCCAAAAAGTCATCTGCTGTTTTTTCCTGGGCTCTCACCACATTCACATTAAAAGCAATAAGTGATACTTACCCATTTCCAGACAGAATTATGAATTCAGGGTCTCCTGGGGATGCTGGCTTGTACACCTGTGAAACTGGAATGGGTGCTGACTGGAAAATCAGCTTGCTTGTAATCCTCCCCTTGTTTTCTTTTTCCTGAAGTCAAAAGAGAAAGGTCTTGCCTGCATGTAAAAACTGCAGTGTTATGAATAATTTGTTCTTTCCCTTTTGAGACTGACTGTAAAAATGGAAATGTTTGCTTTCAGCCTAGTTTGTTTTCTGTTGACTTAATCTGATAGCTGTCCAGATAAAATTATTAGCTAATATATTTTGACATATTTACTTAGAAGGAGGGTGACATCAGCTAGCTGTTCCTGTCTTAGGGAATGTCAGTGATGTCATGCAGTCACTGTATTTTAAAGGAGTTTAGGATGAAATATGACTTCTCTGTAGGTTATTACACAAAGTGTAGTGTCCTGCTAGAGCCAAATGCCTTTTGTATGAGCTTACCAGGATTTCAGGCTTTTTTGCAATAGCAGAGACACTGATCTGGTATCTAATAGATGGGAGAAATCAAGTACAACTCAAAACAGGATGATTTTCAAGAGATTTATCATTGCATGCTTAATAACTTCAATCTATGCTTGCTGTCTAACCTGGTTTTCTACAGTCTTGACATTCATGAATCCAGCCATCAGTTTCTGTGACTGATTCATGGTAGAGTAAAAACTCCCAAATTAATGCCTCTGCATACCTTCTGCCCTTAAGCTAATAGTAGGTGAATTTGCATAGGTGACCTCAGATCTGGGAAAAGAAAAATCTTCTGGTAGGCACCATAAGGTACCAACATGCATGGTGTGACAAGTTCCCAGCAGGATGGGAGAGGAGTTCTCTTCTGTTTGGTTTGTTATCCAAGGTTAACTGGGGAACAAGATACTTGATCTTCACTTGTGACATTATTGCTGAAGACTGGGGAGTTCTTTATGAATTTTAGCTCCAAATTAGACCCTGAATTAATTTTTTTTTGCAGAATTTCCTGGCACTGGGCTGATTCCCCTGAGCATTGCTCGAAGTGGGCATTTGAGGTGGGACCCAGTGAGAAAAGGAGAGAGAAGTCTCTGCCTTGCCTTTCCAAAGGTTTCTCAGCCTTGCTGCTCTGAGAAGGAAGACTCCAGAGGCTGAGCCATGCACTGGAGAGAGATGAAACCCATAACATGAGGAGGACAGACTGCTGAGGTCACTTGGTTGGCTCTGCTCCAGGTGGCTTCTGAGAGCCCCGAGGTGGCACCTGGCCAGGGGATGCTGCTGGTGGCTTGGTCCTGGCCCAGGAGATACCTCAGGAGAGGGAGTGTGAGGACATCTGTTGCTCCTTATTTATGTCACGGCCTTTTCAAACATGAATTCTGAGAAATTCAGGCTCTGAATTCCCTGGCTCTGCAGCTCCGAGTGAGGTGTCTCTGGTCATGGGAAGGCAGGAGGAGCTCTTGGGATGTGTCTGCACATCAGCCACTGCTCACCCTGCAGCCCAAGCCTTATACCCAGACATTGATTAGCAAAACCAACCCAAAACAAAACCAAAGGATTTAATTTTGATTAGTGTTATCTTCCCTCTAAGGGAAATTAACAATCTTCCTTTTTTTTTTTTCCCCCTGGAAAACAGTATTTTAGTTCACACATCCTTTACCTTACTAGTGACCATCTGGTAATCTGGAGATGCTTTGCTGCTGCTGGATGTTGATTTCTGTAATGATTCCCATGCAACCTGCCTCTAATGATTTGGAGTTTGTTTTCTGTTTTTAAAGAAGATTAGATGCTGGGTTTGACGTGGGCTCTGATCACTTGATTTTTCCTCTGCACTGACAAGAGAACAGACCTAGATGTAAGTAACTGAACTGTTTAAAAAAGAGGAAAAAACCACAACAAATTATGTAATGTTCTTGTAGAAACAGCAAGATGGGCCATGGGGACACTTGGAGTCGTGCTGAGCAGGCATCTCAGGTGCTTTAGCAAGAGTTGTGGCTTCTTGGAGCTTTCTGAGCTCAGCTGATGGACAGGCAGGTGTGGGACCAGGCAGACCCATCTGAAGGGCATTTTCTAGTCCTGAGCTCTGTGCTGTGTCTGCTGCCACTGAGGAGAGGTCTGCAGCCCCAAGGAGGTGGCCAAGGTCCCCTGGGAGCATCTCTCCAGGCTCCCCCAGAGCCAGACAGGAGAGGACCATGGACACGGGGGGAGCTGGGAGCCACCTGAGTTCTTGATGGCTTTTTGCTCGTCTCAAAACCTGATGTTGACCTCCAGATGTGCCTTTTTGTTGCTTCAGGCTCATCTGTAGGTCTGGTTGCACAGTACTAGTGGGGAAGTGATCCCAAGAACCTCTTGGAAAACATTTTTTTTTTTCTTTTGCAACATCCCACTGCATCCTATTAAAATATTTATAGCAAAGAGTTCTGTTTTATCATTCCTACATCAATATTGAAGCTTAATGTCAATGTTAGTAGGAAGCGTCTGTGAGGGTTTGGAAAATAAGAATCAGAAAGATCAAATATTTTATTTATGCACAGTAAATTTTTTAAGCCTCCCTTGTGGTTTCATTGAAAATGCATATTACTGAACAATTTAGTCTCAGAAGTCTTTCTCTGGTGGAAGATTTCTTTTCAATATCTGCCGTGGCCTGATTGAAATATGTGAAAAAGTCAAACTTAGCCTCCCCTGCACCCCGGGCAGTACTGCTTAAAGGTCTCTGCTGTTCTGGGGTTCCTTTGTTAAAAGACCCAATAATTATAAATTGCAGTGTGTGGGGCACCTCTGAAGCAATGCACAGCTTATAATGGGTATATTTGGTCTCTTAAAACCACCCTCTGGCTTGACCCTGGGGCTGCTGCTGCCCAGGGAGCTGGCATTGCCATCCTGAGTTCCTGGGATCTTGGTTGCTTCTGCTTTTAGCAGCAAAAAGCCAAATGCTCCAAATACTATCCCAGGTGACTGGGAGGTTGCAGAGCTCACAAAATCCATGGGAAGGATCTGGCAGAGCAGATTTCTGCTGGGGGGTTACTGAAGTGCAGTGCACTGCAAGGGTACCAAAGATGCAAGTATTAATAACCCAGAGGTGCCTGTGCTAAGAACCCATAAATACAAATATTAATGCTGCACTGGAGTTCTGAAGTGTCTTCTGCCAGACATCATCTCCCTGCTAAATTATTGCAGTGCTCATGATGCAGAGATATGGAACTGAATTTTTGAATTTTCAGAAGTTTAATAATGGGCAATTAGCAGTTCCCAGTTTGGTTTTTTGTTTAATAAGTCATATTTTTCCCTCTTTTTTCCTGTAAGAAACATTCTGAGTAAGATTGACAATGTGAAAATACAACAAAACTCCCTTTAGAGACAAATTTGTTCATTCTTTGTAGTATTTTTCAATGTAGCAGCAAAAAATTGTGTCTTTAATGTTAAATAATTGCCAACTAATATCTAATAGCATCCCCTTCACCTCCAGAGGAAGGCTGCACCATGGCTGTATGAGGTTTGCTGTCTTTGGGGGTTCTCTCTCTTTAAACTAGTGCAGTGTTCCTGTATTGATATTTGTTACATTTCTGACATTCAGACATTCAGAAGGCATCCTATCCAGTTCTTCTTGACAATAACAGTTCCTGAAGGTAGAATGACAGATTCTTGCATTTCAAGCCCTGTTTACATCCCTGCTTCCACCCTTAATTCACACGTTGAGAAAATGAGGCAAATTGGGGTGAAACTTTGTTGTGTTTTTCTGACTGTGGCTCTGATGGAGAATGGGGCTGCTTCTCCCTGAGAAATATGCTTTTATTATTCTGGTTTAATAGGCACATGGATGCTTCTGTATTTATATTTGTGTGCCTATGTGTATATAAATAGAACCTCCCAATGGATACAGAAGCCTCTCCTCCTCTTCTAGGGTATTGTCTGCTTGAGTTTGGCCAGCCATGAACTTTCTGCTTAAATCACCCTCCTGGCAGAGTATCCTGTTCTGAAGGAAAAGCTGAAAGGATAAATCTCTTCCTCCCAGAGAAAAATGACACCTTGGATTGCCTCTCCAGGTGAGGGGTGGGTACCAAGGGCTGCTGGGCTTTGGGAAGCTCAGACCACGGTCTAAGGGTGCTGCTGGTGTCTGGTTTGCAGAGGACCAAGCATCTTGACATCAGGAAACAAATCAGTAACAGACAGATATGTATTTCTGGCTTTTCCCATCCCACCTGTCAGCAAGGGGCTTTGCAGTCACATCTGACCTCCCATCACACCCAGCTGTAACGACAGAAAACAACCCACTCAGTGTTATGTCACCACTACAATATAAAAGCTTTCTGAGATTGACTTAAGCAACGTCTCTTTCTTTTTTATTTTATTTTTTATTTTTACCTTAGCAAGGATTTTTTTGGGGGGTCAAGGCAAGCATCACTACTCGTTTCTTCCTTTGCTCAGGCAGAGCTCCAGGGCACGTGGCTGGGCTGTGCACCTACTGCTGGTGCCCTTTGCTGCCAAGGTTGTTTGCTGGCAGATAGAGAAACAGTTTGTGATTAATCAAAGTGTTCATCAGAGCAGTTTATTTTACACGGGAGCACCACAGAGGTATTTATAGGAGGTGGTGGTGGTGACATTGCATGATCAGGAGCCCTGTCCAAGGGCTGGAGTTCTCATGATGGACTTTCTATCATCTGCATGTTGCCAGGGTGCTGCCAGGAAATATTAATGGATTACTTTTTATTCATTTAGCTTGTGGTTGTTTTTTGTTTTTTGTTTTTTTAAGATGCCTAAAATCCACAAAAAGATCATATCTCTATGTTGGTTTTTTAATTTATTTTCACCTTTTTGTCTCCTTTGGAGACCCCTGGTGTATCAGCACTTTGTTTACCACAAATTAAACCTGAGCTGATTGTTTACCAGACTGGAGACCCTTGTGCATTACTCCAGCACTTTCCTTTTTTTTTTTTTTTTTTTTTTTTTTAATAATCACAACCTGGGATTCATTTGCAAGAGGCCCTAATCTGCATGAGAATTATACAATTAACTTTTGATTAACTGCCGAGTTCCTGTCGGAGCCGCCGTGTATGGGATACTCTGCATTTAAATAATTTCCCTTTAAATTGGGAGCAGGCCTTTCATTAAACGGGCGAGTTTGACTAAACAACAACATTTGGAGATAATCAGGGTCAAAACAATAGGGGAGGCTGCGAGGCTAGAATGTCATCTTTAAATATAACAGCCGAGATAAAGGCGCCCAGATTGCGCCTTATCGAAACACAAAAAATCAAAGCTCTCTCTTGTCTGTGGCAAAATACCAGGCCCTAGTGTTTAGGGCAACCATTGTTTGGGCCTGGAAGTGTGGCAGGATTTGCATTCAGAGAGCTGGGTCTAACACACATTACATCACGTAGGGTACTTATCTCAGAGCCTGACAATAATTATCAGGAAGAATATACTCAGAATGACTTTTTTGTGATTTTTATGCATCCCCAACACAAGGAAGGGGAGATAACAGCATTATGAAAAAGGGGAGAGTCTCCAAAGGCTCTCCCTGGAGCTGCATTCTTCGATTAAATTTGCTATGCCACTCTGGTGTGCTGAACAAGTGGAAAGAAAGACTATGAGGCTTTTATAGAGGGTAATAATAGTCCTGAACACAGCCCTTACCAAAAGATAAGATCCATTGTCAAAACAAACAAAAGAAGCGGGATGAAACACCACTTGAAGAATATATATGAGCAAAGTTTCCAATCCTTGGCTGCTTTTTTTCATACCTTGAACCTGGCTCTGGTGCCTGGCCGGGCTCTAACCAGGAACCTTGGCACGCAGGAAGGTTTTCACTGTGCCCTTTCCCTCTGCCCTGCCCTGCCCTGCCCTGGGGGGGCTGTGATGGGCTCTGCCTGGGCTCCCAGGAAAGACAGAAGAGATTTCAACCATCCCAGCCCAAGTTTAGTGTCTGCTCTGGGATTTTTTTTTCTGACCGCCGAGCCACTGTTTTGCTCCCCCAGTGCCTGTGCTGAAGGGCACTGCAATAATTCATGGGTTTGTTTTTTTTTTTTTTTCACAAGATGACTCTGTTCTTGCCTCAAAGCTCAGCTGCAGCCCCCAAGACACCTGAGGGTGATGTTCACCTGGGCACTAATGGCTCCATCTGGCAAAGCCTGGGCAGCAACGTGGTACTTCCCAGGAACACCCTTTGGCACTAGGTCAGTTTCTTCCCAGCTCCCACCATTCCCAGCCTCCTGCTGGCTTTAATTTTGATGGAAAAATCAGTGTTCCACGTCCCTCTAATAGACCTAGGTTTGACCTGCAAATTAGGCAATCCAGAACCCCTTCCTCAAAAGTGGGAGGGTGAGGATGGACAAAAATCATGGTTTTTTTTTTTTTTTTTTTTTTTTTTCCCCATTTGCTGGATTAGGAATAGGCATTTGGCATCTAGAATGGCATACAAAGAAAGAAATAGATTAATGGTATGCTAATTAAAGCAGAGCTGAATTTGGCTACTGAATCTGACCACCACCAGACAGGGGGTTAACGATTGGACTTGCTGATCTTCAAAGTCTTTTCCAACCAAACTGACTCTGTAGTTTAAGAAACACAAAACTTAAGATAGCAGGTAGATTCTGTTTGTTACTTGTAGTTAAATGCAAAGCTTATTCTGCATTTTCATTGCTGAGTTGCTGAAGTTCTTTCCCCCTCCCATCATGACCTGCCCTGGCTGTTGCCCACCTCCCCACTGCTCCCCAGCTCCTGGGGCAGCCCAGGACAGAAGAACCTGCTCTCCAACCTCCCTCTTTATGGTGTGGGAGGCTGCCAGATCCCAACCAGGCTGTCTGTGACAAGCCAGGGCTGGCAAATGCATGGGAAAACAAACCCAAAGGATTCCTTTCACCCCCAACCCAAGACCCCTCAGCTGACTCAGGGAGGCAGGGATGCTTTGCTGAGTGCCTCTGCTTGGTAAGCACAGTAGCAAAACTGAGGCTGGACCCTTCAAAAAGTGCTTCTGAAATGCTGTGGGGTTTTTTAATTTTTTTTTTTTTCCTATTCACAGTTGTCTGATGCCCTGAAAATCAGACTGAAGAAGTAAACAATATGTGAAGGAGATGGGAAGAAGTTTTCAAGGGGCCTCAGTGCACAGGACTGCCAAGGATGCTTTGGAAAATGAATCCCACTGGCTGAGTCAAACTGAAAAGGCAATCTCAGAGGTCTGGTGTAGGTGAGAATTCACTTAATTTTAGTGAGACAATCAGTAATTATCCAAGGTCAGAGGATGTGCTAAGACAGGGGGTGGTCAGAACGGTTTCCAAGGTGAAGAACTTCTGATACCCCTGTAGAGGTTCATCCCAATAAAGCAGAAGGTGGGGTTGCAGTATCTAAGAATGACCCCAAGCCACCAGGGAAGCTGGGTGAGGTGATGAGAGAACAGCCACTTGCAAAGAGAAACACACCCAAAGGTATTTCTGAAAAGCAAGCCCAAGACCTGCTGCTGCTTTTAACTCTGTAGCTGTACAATAAAGGTCAGCTTCTTTTGGGATCCTCTCAGTGAGGAGGGGCTGGGGAGGAGGAGGTTGGAATGTGGGGACATGGTTGGAGTCCAGGGAAAATAAAGGGTGATTTGGTACATCAAAAAATTCAGCAGCTCATTCTTGACAAAGCTTTGGTGGTGCAGGTAAGTATCTTTTATAAAGATGTGACCCTTTCAAAGCTTTATTTCAGCCTTCTCTCCCTCTATTTTTTTTTTTTTAATCCCTTTTCCTATTCACTCCTTTTCCTAAGATGTTAGTCCTTTCAGGGGACTCCTTTCTCCTCCAAAATTGAAGCCAGGGCCTTGTTTCTGTTCCTTCCATACTTATTTTGCCTCTTTTTTTAATTTTTTTTTTTTAACCCCCCCAGCACACTGTGTACCTTCCTGTTGCTGCATTGCCACTCCTGCTCTGCAGTTCTGTAAAGCTGCTGTCTGCCAGGGATGGAGTCTTCCTCATACTGCACAAGCAATCCCAAGCATTCAGGGATGGAGGTGAGTCCCCAGATTCTGTCCTTTGCCTGAAGAATAAGATTGTAAAAAGAAAAATGTCATTGGCCCCCCTGTTTGTTTGGGGTTTTTTTAGCTTTAAGGGTACTTAAACAAAACAACATTGAAAAAAAAAAAAACACCAAACCCAAACAAGAAAAGGCAAGGAGTGGGAGAGGTAGAAAAGCAGAGCTTTGTGAATAACTGAGTGTCATGGGACTTGTGATTAAATCTGGATGTAAGGTTTGAATGGAGCCAGGGAAGACACTTTATTTCCCAAGTAAATCAAAGTGCTTCAGGATGGAATAAAGTGTGAGTGGGTGTCTGTGCTCTGCTCCCAGCTGCTCCTGTTAGAGCATCACACTCACTCCAGGGCATACCCACAGCCACCTCCAGCCCAGCAAGAAGAGATTCTGGGGCAAAGGAAAAACTCTGATTTTAAGCTCCAGCTGTCACCAGCCCCAGAGCACAGCTGGGGGCCAGCAGAGTGTGACAAAGTCAGGTCACACACTCCTCCTGGACACAGGGGACAAGCCAAGGAGGAAGGAGGATGCCAGGGCTGCTTGTCCCCCACTCCAGGTGATGGTGACACCCCCCCTGTCCTTGGGGCATCCCCACCTGCCCCTGCTGCTGGGGAGAGGAGCCCAGGGGATGCCCAGGGGATGCTCAGGAAAGAGCCAGGGCTGCTGCATGGGAGGCTGAGTCCAGGGGATCTTCAGGTCCCTCTTGCTTTTCCCAGAGGTTTCACAGAAATAGGTGTAAAGGAAGATGCTGCTACAAAGCTGCAAGGCTGACACAAGGCAGTATCACCTCAGGGCAAATCAAACCTTTGGTTTTTGTTTTCTGGGTTTTTTTCTTTTTGATGGGGAGCTCTTTATTGTACTGCTTCTCACTCGCTTTTTTTTTTTTAGCTCTTTATTTCACTGCTTCTAACCAGGTTTATGCACAGTGCCACAACTTTTCTGAGTATCTTGTTTGATTTATGGAAAGGTGACCAACAGGCCTTCTGCTTGACAAAAGCTGTTGCAGAGCCAAGGGTTTGAGGAGCTGAACCCACTGGATGATCTTCTTGCACGCTGAGTGCACTGGGTGAGACTGCATTTATTGCCATTTCTGAATTTTTATGGCTTTGTAATACGAATAAATTGTCACTTTGGCAGAAACCCCCCAGAGTAAGAGGTGGTGATGCTGAAGTGATCTTACCAAGACTATGGAAAAGATAGATATGTGCAGTTCTGCAAGCACTACCCCTTTAGAGAAGCCTCACAGACTGTCACAGATACTAGCTGGAGGAAGTTACACATGAAAGTTGCTTTATTTTATTATTTACACCTCCTTGAACTGGCCTGCCTGGAATTGTTTTGTTGCCTTTTCCTTTTTGCCCTGGTAAAGGCTCCTCTACAAGGAAAGCCCAAACTTCCAGTCTTGATAAAACTTCTTTTTGCCAAGATGAGCCTCAATTTTGGGGTCAAATTCTTGTGGAAGGTGTGAGAGTGAAAATACAGCTGTGTGGTCAGCTTGTTCACCCAGAAGGTAGGAAATTTCACTTTTACCAGGAAGATCACAGGGAGAGACTCAACTCCCTGCACCCAGATGAAGCTCTTGATCATGTAGCAACAGCCAATGCTAGGAGGTGCTCTTTTTTTTTGTAAAAAAAAATAAAATATTACAAATCTTGCAATATAGCTGGAATCCCAAGTCAGACTTGGAAAAGATTGTTCAGCTCAGGAAAAAACTGATTGTTTTCCTTTGTGTTATCTAGGAAGACTTTTCCTTTTCTCCAAGCATCCAGAACCATCCCGGGTCTCAAGATGCGTTTACACTGAATTAAATGAGGCAGCTCAGGTTCTGCACAACTTTAATTTGTCTGATCTTTGCAGAAACCAGCTGCTGTTAGTGAGTTCATGCTTGTCAGGAACTTTAAACACTCTTCTCTGCTGAACCAAAGTACAACTCAGCCAGGACAACTTCAGCTGATGTTCCACAGACAGGAGGCTGTATCCTTATTCCATTTCAAGACAATGCCATTGTTTGTTCCAGAACTTGAATTTATTATAAAAAGAAAAAAAAGAAAAGAAAAGAAAAGAAAAGAGAACAACATCTTGCACAGAAACAAGATGCTCACTTATTTTCTAACAGAGTGGAGAAGCCTTTGGGGGATCCTGAAAGCATCTACAGCCAGAAGGCATGTGTGAGGTGCAGCAGGACAGCAGCAGAGGCTTGTCACTTCTCCACATGACAGAGCCTGGCAGTCTAAGTCAGTAATTATTATCTTTAAAAAACTGTTGTAGCAAGTAGGAAGGGAAGCATGAAGCCTTGGAGATACCGGAGTACCTGTGATTTTTGAAAAATACATTTAAATGAGAGTTTTTGCAAGAATTTCTGCCCTTTACCCTGCACTAATAACCAGGAACGTGGCTGTGGCAGGACTGGAGAGCTGAGCACCCTTCCTGCAGGTCCTGCCACCAGTTTTCTTTGGTGGAAAGAGCTACATTGTGGACCCATGTTGTCTGCCATTCCCTCACTTTGCTGATTTATTCCTTTTTTTCCTTTCCCCCCTCTGCCTGCCAGCAGCACCTGGGCATGGCTCAGGGAGGAACAGGCCAGCTGCTGGGATCCAGATGCTCTGAGCCCTCCAGCCAGGTCTGTACCAGAGCTGATTGATGCTGCTCCCTGCAAACCAGGCCCTGGTTAGCAGTGTTTGTGTTAATTTAATACAGAGGGAACATGTAGACAACCCTCCTTGGGTCCCTCTTGCTACAGGGGGTGTAAATTTACAGGAGTTTCATCCTCACCCCTAAGACAGGGTGGAAGTTATTTCCTCTGTAAGGCTTTCCTGGGGATGGGGAAAGATTATAGATGTGCATTTGGATATTGGGAATGGATTGCCTTTCAAAAAGACCAAATCTAGCATATAAACTTGTATGTTTCATCTTATAAACCATCCATTAGTATCCTTTCCCAAATTGTGACTTCTTAAAAGCTTTTCTTGCTGATTTTTTTTTTTTTTTCTAGAGAATTTACAGAAAATCTTTAACAGTTTCTAGGTTTTATTCCCAGATTTTAGAATCAGCACATCCAGGTATGCACCCCATGAAGATAACACTTTTTACTGATAAAAATCAAAGTTCATGGGTCCATGAGCACAGATGCTCATTATCTTCATATCTCTGTCACTCTAGTCACCATTAATTGGCTGAAATATTAAAGGTAGGATGTCATCATTGATGACCCCTTCATTTGCAGTTCTGAATGACAGGGAAGATGAGAGTATTGACAGGGCTGACAGTGAATTGGGGAAGGAGGGTGCCATAAGAGGAAAGATCAGGAGTCCAATTTTGGTCACTTTCAATTAGAATTCTTGCGGAGACGTTCAGGAAAAGGTGTCAAAAGAAAAAGTGAAAGACAAGGCTGAATGCAAGGAGGCAAATTGTGACTGGAGAGGGAGGTTTGAGGGGTATTTGTGTATAAAAATGGACACTAAAATGTCTGTGTGGATAAGCTGCTCAGCCACTGGCCTTGTTAGGAGAAGTAGGAGGTTCACTGAGAGATGTTCTGCAGGAGAGGAAAGTGAGAACTGAAAGGGAAGAGAGAGGCAGAAATTTCCAGAAGGTTTCATGTTGGGATTCAGCCAAGTAAGAGTAGAGATTACTGAAATAGGACTCAAAGAAAGTTGACAGAACTAGAGAACTGTCTTTAAAGTCCCTGAGAAGGGAAATTCTTCTCACTGGCTTGCACAGGATTGTCCTGTCCTGAGCCATTCTGGGCTATATTTCAGATGAACTAACAGGCAAATGCATTGTGCAGTTTTATTATCTGGAAAGAAAAAGCTTCAAACTGTTGCTCTGGGTGGCTTAGACCACCTCCAGATATCCTTTAAACTTCAGTTTTATGGCTCTTACAGATTGCAATAATTGAAGTATATGGTCAGGCTATTTGAACCACTTAGCAGCTTCTGAGCCATGCTAACCCAGGTCTTGCTTTCTGCATTTTTCAAGGAGAACTAGCTCTCAGGGCAGGAAAAAAAGGTCCTATCTGAGCTATATCCTACCACAGAATGTTCAGGGAAGGCACATATCACCAAAAGATAATCTCTGTTGCTCATCATGGCCCAAAGGTGAGGGGTGAGGAACTATTGTTGTCCTAATTGTACAGCTAGGGAAATGGGATGAGGAAAGGGAGAAGCTCGAGGTCACACTGCAAGTCTGTGACAGAGCTGGAAGCAGAACTCAGGCTCTTTATTCCAATCAATACCTTAATAACTGCAGTGAGCATCTCTCCTGCCCCTGCTGCTGCATACATAAGGTTTTTGCCACAGCACCGGGTTTGCAGTTGCATTATCATTCCCTCTAAAACTGAAGGTGATGAGTGGTGCTGGTGGCTGTTGGAAGATGCTCCATGAGGATGCAAGGTGTGATGGAGCCATCCTGCATGCTCTCCCCTTCAAGCTGTCTTGCCTGGCCCTGGGAAAGCCAGCAGAGAGAGCAGGTGATGTATATTTGATTTGTTTCCTTTTAGTTTTGCAAAATAACTCCTAAAGCCAATTTGGAACCATTACAGGGCCACCATTTCCTGGGGAGAGGCTGCCAGCACAAACCAACAGGAGCAGGAATGATCAGGAATGATTTTAAAGGATCCATTTTGCTCCTCTTCCCATCAAGCAGGTAAGGTGAGAGCTTTGCTGCTGAGCAGAAGGTATTGGTAAGGAGTTGAATTCTCACCATGCTCTTTTTCATTTTGCAATGTATTTTATCTCTTGTTTCTGACTTCCCAAGCCTCAGTCTCTTGCTGGCACTGAGTGAAAGCTCTATGGTTCCAGGCCAGCAGAGTTACAGCAGGGCTTCTCATGCATTATCACATTTTTTTTTTTGCTATCAGTTCAGGGAAATGGACACTTGATTCATCTTCTCACATGTATTGATTCAATCCTCCTTTTAATTTAGCACTGGAGAAGGCTATTAGCCCCCATTCACATTTACAATAAGATAATATAACCTGATAGCTGCTCTCCCAATCCATTATGGAAGAGGGATAAAATAGTTTTGTTTCTGTGTGTAAGGATCTATTGACTTACTCTCCTCAGCTGCATTTAGAGCAGTTGCTGCCCTCAGTACTGTATGTCTTAATAGCATTTCTCCTAGGTGGAGTATTGATGAAAGCTCTGAAGAGCAGAGATAAAGGCACGGGTAATGCCTTTGGCTTTAAAAAGGAACCCAGATTTTCCCCTTGAACATCTCTTAACTGTGTTAAAGACTTTGCAAAACAAATGCCCTATCTATCATCACCATTAATCATTCTTCTACACTTCCTGGACTGCAAACCTGAGTCAGTCTTCTCCTGGCAGCATCCCTCCCTCCCTCAGCATCACCTGAGGCCCCCCTAGGCTGACCTGTAGCCACATCACCCACATCCAAGCTCCAGCCAGATACTGGATCAGAGCATCTGGGCTGGCTTGCAGGCTGGAGAGCTGCTCATTTCTTTCAGGTCTCACTCTCAGCCCTCCTGCTCTTACCCCAGCCCCCAGCTCTTGCCTTAGCCCTCAGCTCCCTGCCCCTCTCCTGGCCTCATTACTCACACCAACATCTCTAAAGGAGCAGTTCCTAGGCACAGACTTCAGATCTCATTTCGTTCATTCAGAAACCAGTGTTTTCCTTTTGGTTCTTGGTTTGAGAGGGTCTTTTGAAGAATCGACACCCTGCCCTGTGTGCTACAGCTTGAAGCCCCGAGGGGGTAGAGAGGTTGTGTCCATGGCTAGGTAAAAGCAGGAGGGAGGAAAAACGGGGGAAATCTCCGAGGTTTTGCTAAAGGAGTATGAAACCCAGGAGTGTGCTGCCATGCCCCAGGCAGAGGCATTGGCTGCCCTTCCATCTCAGCCTGTGCTCAAGCCCTGTGGGTGGCCAGGAGTCAGTGTTCTGCAAGGGAGAAGTCAGGGCATGGGGCTGAACAGGTCTGACTGCTGCAGCTTCACCCATTCTTGCCCCTGACAGGGTGCCCCAACAGGCTGCTGCCTCTTTGTCCACCTTTTTATGCTCAATTACCCAAACTACACCACACTCAGTAACAAACCTTACATCTGTCCAGACCCTCCTATGACTACCCCTAAGCCAATAATTAATTTGCAAAGCAGAGGATGAGATATTCACAGTGGAAATTTATGGTTTTTGAAATAGTGCCCCAGACCTACCTATACGTGTAACAGAGTGGCAGTGGTTTATTTCCTGTTTATTTCTGTTTCTATACCTCATAACAGAATAAAATATATCAAAGATGAGTAAGTTTTCCTTATGTTGCTAAGAAAAAAAAAGTTTTAGCTTTAATAATACACTTTTTCTTAAAAAAAAAAAATTAATATGATGTGTTAAGAAGTCATGATTGTAATTGTTCCTGCCATGGAAAGGTGTGACTGAATTAAATTAATCCATGGGAGACTTGTTTCGTTCTGCAGTAACTACTGCTGCTCTTTGAAAGGCTGTCTTTTTTTTTTTTTTTTAGTTCCTTATCTGAAAAGGTTTACCATGTCTTCATGCAAGGAGTTGTCATGCTTTAGAAAAATCACAAGCAGCAAAAAGTCAGAATTGTCAGTTCAGAAGACGCTGCTTGTTCCACTGGGTAAAACTGAGAAAGCAAGGCTGGCAAACGATCTTTAGGAGGGAAAAAAAAAAAAATGAAAAAAAGAAACTCGATGGAAACAGCAGTGAAATGAAGATAAAAAGGGTTGCAGGCTTTATTCTTGTTGAAGGTTGGCAACGGGAAATCTGTTGGAGTAGAAGAAGAATATCTGATAGGTCATCTGTTGTGTAATGAAGAATAGAAGACAGAAGACAAGCTAGGAGAAGCAAGGTGATTCCAAACCTCGGAGGAATGCAAGATCTTATGAGAGAAACATGAAAGCAATACCTTTCTAAACTGACCAAATTTAATTTACTATCAACGAGCCTTGTAAGACTGCAAGCTGACAAAATCCATTTATAATGTTATGGGTAAGACTGAAGTCATACATTTGTCTCCTGTGGAAACATTTTATTATATATTCGTTTCTTTTTGTGTGTGTGTGTGTGCAGGTTTTCTGATTAAGAATTACCACTAGGATGTCAAATATTTCCTTGTCCTCTGATATCTGGGCTTAGCTACCTGCTAACTGATTCTGCCTATCCATCATCTTTAGTCCTAATAAAACATGTTTTCAAAGGGTGAACAAAAGCAGATAAATATGCTGTCATTTAATATGCACACTTCTCTGCAAAAATGTCCATATTGTTTTGCTTTGGATGTTCCTTGAGAGACACCTGAGCTGTCAGTGTGTTTTGGTGCCAGATTTTAAACGCTCGTCCCGGTGATCGATGAGCACCAGAGCAAAGAGGTTTGTGATTTGGAGGAGAAAGTGAGGAAATGCTCTGTGTCGAGTTGTGGTTGCTTTTTCTTTTCATTTGGGACACTTTGAAACCCGAGGGAACTGGATTCTTTATTCTGGGAAGAGGTTTGGATGGGATGGGATGGGGTAAGAGTGGGTTGGCATGATGCTCTGGGAATGCTTTGGGTACCAGCATCCCCCTGGGCTGGCTCTCCCTTGCTGTCTGGGGAGGGGAAAAATGGTTTGTAAATTGAATTTTAAATTCAGTGGTAGCCACTAAGTGACTCCCTCGTGTCAATGTGTTTCTTAGGTCATTTTTACAGACCTGCAAGGATTCTTCACCCTCAGCAAAGGGAGAGGTTTGGCCTGGGAGGACACCCCCAGCTTTGTGACCACGTGGATATTATTTCATCTGGTTCTGGAAATCTGACAGCACATCAGCTGAACCCTAAACCACTTGATTTTTTTCCACTTTCAAATGCCATGAAGTAAGACAATTACATTACCCCCTTCCTTATAAATCAGGATTAAACTTTTCAGGTTGTTTGTGCCAATGAAAGCCCAGCTGGCCTGAGCTCAGATTCTCCAACCTCAAACCAGAGAGGCCGGAGGTAGCAATGCTCTGCAGGAACAGCCCTGGCCAGAGGATGTACATGGAAGAATTAGGGCTTTTTCTTTCCTGATCTATTAGTGTACTATTCCTTCTGCCATGGGAAGAGCAAGTTTCTTATCTTTCCTGCCGTTGTGCTTCCTCAGCATGGCCCACATCCCCTTGTTCCTCACATTTCTTGGGCTGGGATGGGAGAATTTCACCCACAGCATAACATGCATCCATTAAAATCTGTGCCAATGTGCTCATATTATTTTTAAGAGAATGGAAGTTTCCCCTCATAAAATTCCAGTGGGCAATGAATTAAAAATGACAGCTCTATATACAGTGAAAACAAGAAAATAAAATATACAAAACATTGCTAATGATCAGTTCTTGAAAAATTTACCAGACACATACTACCCAGGGAGATAAACTCATTAGCAGAGACTGATAGGGAAGCTGAGATATTCCAGGATGAGGCTCAGACACAACATATTCAAATGCAATCTCTTTAGCAATATTGTTTTGCTTTAAAAAAAAAAAAAAAAAAAAAAAGGTATTTGGGAGGTTACAGCATCTCGTTAATCACCCCTCCCCATGTTTACATGCTCAGGAGCTCTTCCCTCCTTGGGGAAGGCAAAGGAGCTCCTAATGATGGGCCAGAGATGTTCCCTGTGTGACCAGGTGGGTCCTGGCAGTGTTCTGTTGGGCCACAGCCCTGCCTTGTGTCCCCCAGGTGATGCTGCCCATCCCAACAGGGACTTCCAGAGCCTGCCAATGACACAGCATAGCAGGCTGCCAGCACTCAATAATTTATAATAATTAATAGTCTCTGGGTGACCTGTGACACGAGTGGGTGACATTGGGTGTGTTGGGTGACGGGCCATGCTGAGCCATTGACTCCCCAGGGAGGGTGGCACTTGAATGCTGACACCTTCTAGAAACAGACAATTGTTTCACACCTCATTTGCAAACTAAAGGAGATAGGAAATGAATTAAACTTCCTGCAAACACTCAGGAGGTTTACAAAGAGGCCTATCTCCAAGTCTACTGTACTATTTGCATAAAAGAATTCGGTATCAATGTAATTATTAATGATAATTCTAAAGGAGTTGTGCAGCTTCAGGATTTTTCAGATTAAGAATGTAATGAATTAGAAATAAAATCCTAACACAAATGTATTCCTGAATACAATTTCCTTTCTGGTTGTGAATCTCCTTGTATTTATTATAAAAGATGTACTTGGAATAGCTTCTCTCCGGCGGCGGGGTTTAAAGATGTCTCTGACAAAGTCAAATTTCTATTAACGACCCAGTGTAGAAATGTCTGCCTTTTCCTTCAGCAGAAAGAGGATTTGACTGATGTGTCCTTGCACACCAGAATGATCAACATCTGGTAAATATCCAGCTCCTCCTCAGCCTTGCCCTGCGAGCAGTGGCCGCGTGTGGCACAGAGATGGGAGAAGGTTTGAGATCTGGAGCTGCTCCTCTCCCTGATGGACTCTGTTCTGGGGTCAGGACATAAGAGGGACACAGAGCTGCTGGAATGAGTCCAGAGGAATCACAGAGGTGACCTGAGGGGCTGGAGCAGCTCTGGAGACAGAGTTGGGATTGTTCAGAGAAGGCTCCAGGGAGACCTTAGAGCACCTTCCAGTGCCTGAAGGGGCTCCAGGAAAGCTGGGGAGGGACTGGGGACAAGGGAATGGAGGGATGGGATGAGAAGAAACAGTTCCAAACTGGAAAAGGTGAGATTTAGACTTAAGGAAGAATTTTTTTTTTGCTGTGAGGATGGTGAGATCCTGCCCCAGGTTTCCCAGAGAAGCTGTGGCTGCCCCATCCCTGGCAGTGTCTCAGCCCAGGTTGGATGGGGCTTGGAGCACCCTGGGCTGTGGGAGGTGTCCCTGCCCATGGCAGGGGGGTGGGAATGGATGAGTTTTTAGCCATTCCTCTTTGCTGGCTGCCTCCACCCTCACAGTGGAAACCCTTCCCCTTCTGAACTTCCAACCCTGACCTCCTCATCCTTCACGTGTCACTCGTTTGTTCCCTTTGCAGGCCAGAGCTCTGGGTGCCACCCCCCCTCTGCACCTCAGCTCCCTGTGCTGGGCACCAGAGAGGCATCAGGAGAGAGAAGGATCTTCTGAAAAGTGGACTTGTTTTTTTTCTCTAAGTTACCTCGAGAAGTCAGAGCTGTTGGATGTGTCCCAAGTGCAGGCACAAGAGGTTGCTGTAACACAGTGCTGTATTTTACTCCTCTAACTGAAAGGTTAATTGTCTTTAAAATTGCTTGCACATGGGCAGAGCTGCAAGCCCACGTGCTTATTTTCCTTTCCTTTCAAGCTGAAGTGTGTGGAAAATCAAAATGTCCAAATTGTTTATTTCAGGTTCAAGGCTGTAAATGGCTTGTTACTACTACCAGTAGTTTCTCTGAAGGAAACTGTCTTAGAGCAG
Source organism: Florisuga fusca (assembly GCA_038090715.1). Lineage (NCBI taxonomy): Eukaryota > Metazoa > Chordata > Aves > Apodiformes > Trochilidae > Florisuga > Florisuga fusca. Next base: position 81,574,653 of record JAAWXA010000001.1, read on the forward strand.
CTTTAATTTACACCACAGAGATGGGAAAAAGCAAGATGAGTGGCTAACTTTCACCTAGCAATACAGAACCATTTGGAACTCTTTTGAAATGTTATTTTTATAAACTACAACAAAAAAATCCTGCTTGGTCCCCAAGTCTGGGATCCTCACCCAGCAGCAGCCCCAGCACATCTGGGCATGGGTCTGCATCCAACATGGACCTCAGCAGAAAACCCTGAGGGAGAGATCACAGTTACACCCAGCACTCACTCCTAGACTTGGAAAAGCCTGAGAGCTTGTGTTGAGTGTTTTATATCTGGAAAAATCAGTTATATTATTTGCTGAAGGAATAGGCAAGATTTTTAACTGCCCAGGGCAGTGAGGGAGGCCCCATCCATGAAGATATTTAAAAGCTGTGTAGGTGCTGAGGGACATGGGTTAGTGCTGGGTTGTTGGATGGTCTTGATCATCTTACAGGTCTTTTCCAACCCAAACCACCCTATGGCTCTATAAGTTCCCTGAATTAAAGTGTAGACCATGCTAAGGTAGTTTTGAATTTGCTCTCTGAAATACTAAAATATTTTTTTGCAAATTATAGTCACGATTGCTTCATTATTAGTCAAAAGCTGTGCCAGAGAGTAACCCAGGATCTGTGTTTTGTGTAGGGGGTGCAGAACCACACCAACATGAAGACCATGATCAACAGCTCTGACCTGTCCACCCAAGGAGAAGAGAAGCACCAGCAGGTATTTCCTCCTGGGATCTATTGCCAACATCCCTGGCACTCCTCCCCACTGCTCTGCAACCTTGGTAGACACCACGAGGTGAGTGCCACAGCCTCCAAACTGGCAAGAAACTTATTTTCTGTTATTATCCCAAGGAGGAGGCAGGGAATGTCTTGCCACTCTGAGGTTTAGGGCCTGGAACAGCTGCTCCCAACTTGGGCTCATTTATTCATCAATTAAGATGTGTGGCAAACTGTGTAGGTTTGTTTGTTTGTTTGTCTTTTAGCTATAAAAAATTGTATTTTAGTGTGGATTTTCTCAACTAGTGACTCTTTAAAATTCTCTCTGTGAAAAGTGCTGCAAGTTTAGCATTTGAAAAACACTTATTTTATTTTTAATCTTGTAGTTTTTGCATGATGGCAAACAGTTTTCAGCCTGCCTCAGCTGCCTTCCTTCTGGTGGCACTTTGCTTCAGCAGTTGTTTTGGGTTTTATTTTGTTTTTTTTTGTTTTTTCTCCTGGGTTTTTGTGGTGATCTCCAGGCACTGCCTCCTACCATGCTTCAGCAACTGGTGGTTTGGGCTGATTTAGGAACTGATGCTGCAACGTGCTGAGAGCTCCTGCCTCGTCCTGAACACACTTTTCTCTCTTCTCTTTCATCTGTTCACTCCCTCCTTGGATCAGCCACCGTGTAGTTCTGTTTTGGAATTGAATCATGACCCTACAAATATTAAATCACTGTGTTTTGTAAGAATGATGGGGCCTTCTTTCCATCTTGATTGTTTGCAGATGGTGATGGTGTCCTGAGGAAACAGTCATTGTCTTGCCTCATCCTAAAAAATGTTCAACATCTGTGCAAGCACTTTGAAACGTGAATTTATATCTATATATATCTCAGGTAATTAGCACCCCACTCCCATTTATAGTTATTGGTTAATTTATTTTGATGTAAAAATGAAGATGTTTAGCATCTGAATTTTTGGTTTTCAGTTTTTGGGTTTTAGGATCTGAAATTCTACTTCTGCCAGTTGTGAGACTCCTCTGGTTTTGTCTGTGTGTGTTTTCACCTTTTGTTCCCAGCAGTTGTTCCACTCACAAAATAGCTCCATTATCCCTGCATTTGCCTGTTTGCTGTAATGAAGGCAACTGGATTGGTAATAGTCTATTAAATGGTCTATTAAATAATGTAGTCGCTGGAGGGACCCTGGTAACACTGTATGGAGTAGCAGGGTAATAATTCTGCAATTCAGATGTTGCATGGATTTCCTTTCCATTACAGCTGTTTGAAATGTTTTTCTTGAGAGTTTTCATAAATCTTTCTACTTCTCGGCTGGCTCACTGCCAGGATGGATCCACTTGTTTTACTGGAACCTGAGAAATTCAGCAGAGCAGGGCAAGTTCTTTGCTGCTGGAACTCTGAGTCCGTCAGGAGGCTGAATGACCACTGCCCTACAAGGTGCAGAAAATCCACTGGCTGGACTGGCCTCTGGGCTGGACCTCCAGCCAGGATTTTGATTACAGACAATATCTAGATTACAAATAAAATCTGGATTAATTTCAGTGAACAAAGCTGCACATTCCCTTTTCTGAATGTGACAGCAGGACTTGGTTGGTGTTGTACTGACCCTGATCTGTGAATATCTGTGAGCAGCTATTATTTGTATTCTTCTCTCAATCAAAATTGGATCTCCAGGTATCTGATGCCCTAAAAGCCTTCTGAGGGACCCTCTCGGTGCTTTTAAGGCTTTATTTTCAAACTCAGATCCCTTGCACTGTTTTAGGAGGTTTTAGTTGATGCACAGAGTGTAAGTGACTTGCCTGGGACACCAAGGAAACCAATCTTGAAGTATAGCCTGAAATTGTGTTATTCCACTCATACACCAATGATAATTGAAGATCAAGACTTACATCTTCCTTTAAAAACTTAATCCCAAAGATATGTGGATGGTCCTTCTGGGGTTTTGGCTCAAGCTTTTTCTGAACTAGGGATGAATTCAGTGCCTTGTTTTTTGCTGTGGTGTTAGACATCACTGCACTTAGATAATTTAGGTGTACTCTACTACATTTTCTTTAAAAGCTTTTTGGGTTTTTTTCTCCACAGTAAGAATTTTTTTCCTTTTCCCCCTGTTCTCCAAGTTTTTCTCCTCCACCCCAGAAATACTGTGTTTACATTCTGATCTTACCCCAGATCTTTACCATGATACATCACCATGGCAAGCCTGTGCCACAAGACATTTCTGGGGGGCAAGTGCTCACACTTCAGCAGAAGATGGGATTTTGCTCTCTCAGGAGTAAAAATTAACAGTATTAAACTCCAGCACCCCTTCTCTTTCTTGTTCTATCCTAGTACAATCATTGTGCATGGAAAACACTTGAAGTGAAGTGACAGCAGCCGTGAAGCCAACTTTGTTTAAAGTGTTTCTGTTGAGTTTTTATTGGTGTGACTCTGTTTTATATCACTAACACTTTGCCAATTATTTTATTCTCTGCCCTCTTCACTAAGCAGGAGAGAGCACTTCTGTGGTCACATTCTGGTTCATTTAAAGCTCAGTTGGATGCTGTCTCTCTGTCCTATGGTCTTTCTGACCTCAGAGCTGCTCACAAGTCCATTCCACTCTCCAGGTAAGAATTTGTTTCCAGGTAAGAACTTGTTTCCATCCCAGGTTTGGCTGTCTGTGAGTGACTGTCCTCTTGTTGTGTGGGGAAGGAGAATGAGAGGGGTGTTAGTGTTACACCTTGTCTATGGTTGGGTGCTTTGGTGGCTTTGGTCCTGCTTGCCATCAGGTTTTGTTCTGTACTCTTATACTCAAGAGAGAAGTTGACTTCAGACCAGATATGACATTTCCTTTCTAGATGTTTGTACCCAGAGGTCTCATTTCTGCAGTATTCCTTACTCAGGGACTCAGGTGGTGGTGGGTTGAGACCCAGTGGATGACCACCTTCCACCCTTTATGGTTTTTTTGAGTTCCGATTCCTCAGTTCATCATAATTTTTCTTGTCTGAAAAGCAGATTGCCTTTTAAATTTACTCTGTTGCTTCCTTCCCCTTTCACTTGCCCTGAGAACACACTGAGTATTTCTCTGAGAGCTGTGTACATTAAGATGTTGGTTTTGCTTTTGCTTTGTAATGCTGTTTCAACACATAATTTGCTTCAGTAGTTTTGCCATGGCACCTCAATATTTTCCATTTATTCTGCAGGATCCATATTTTCAGTACGTTCAAAAATTCCTGATTGGACTTCATGTTCAAACTGCTGTGGGCTCCAGGGTCCAGAAACCTTCCCAAGCCCTGGAGTTGTGTCCTGCCCTGGGAGTGCATTACATCACTAATGAAGATGGATCTTAAGAGCACAGAGGCTCAGAAATCAAAATCTTGGAGAGGTTTCTTCAGAATTTGAGGTCAGTGGTTTTTTTTTCCTTGCTACCTGCATATCAGCCCAGCACAACCCACTCCTCTCCTGTGATGTGGTTCACCCTGAGCGTTGGTTGAAGCTCTGACAACATCTTCTCACAGCAGCTTCACATTTGGGTACTTCAGGTACTGTGCTTGCAAAACTCCAAAGTAGCTGGAGACTGTCTCAGGAGCCAGGAAATGATTTTATTCTGTGGTTGGGATGTAATTCTGAAAACACCACGCTGGCTTTGTTGAAGTTCATTACCTGCAATTTGTTGGCCCTGTTGTTTCAGTTGGCCACAACCTTTCCCTGTGTTACCAACCCCAGGTAATCATCCCATGGGTTTCAGCCCCAGGTGCCTCCTGAGGCTCTCTGGATATCTGCAAAAAAGAATTATCTGGTGTGATTAGGTGCAGCTGGTGCAGCTCTCAGAAAGGGAGAGTCTTGAAAGACTGCTCAAGATGGTTTTGATAAGTTCAGAGTTTTGAGAGCTTTTATTTGCGTCCCATTAAAAAACCCCTATAAAATGGAAGGCTGTTTACATGGTGTGGGAGGAATTTCTTTACCCTGCTGAGAGATGGCAGATGGAAAACCAAGAATCTTCTGTTTCAGTGATATGTTGGATATGTTAATGTCCTGCTTCCCTTCTTCAACAAATCTCTAAATTTAGAGGTGAGGCAGCAGAACGATGGCAGTCCCTGCCTTGAGCTCTGTTTGGGGTTTCTTTGTGTTCTCCCATTCCTGTGTAACTCCACTCCCCAGACTCACCTGTGCATTTTCCCCACTCATTTTTTTCCTTGCCAGTCTGGAGGCATAGCTGAAGAGCTGACTTCCACTTCTGCTTCTTATTTTTCTGTGGCACATTTGCTATTTCTGGCCACTGCTGGTGGTACCAGGGTGCTTCCACCTCCTTCAGGTGGGGTTTGGGGATGTGGGATGGGTGCTGAGAGAACCCTTCTGTTCTGAACAGAGCTGTCTGTTGTGTGCCCCTCTCTGCTTGCTGTCAGGTTTTCCCCACCAGCCACTCCTGAGGACAAAGGCAGTGGACAAGCTGAACATAACAGATGTTCTCCTTGCTTTTGCTGACATTCAAAACCTGCCTTTTCTGATGTAACAGATAATTTTTTATGTCAGCTGAAGAGATGAGACCCTGATTTCCCTGAACGTCTCAAATGGATATGAAAGCAATATTTTGCTTTGTCTGATTTATGGGGATGTGTTGCCATTGCCAGCAGATTATCTGGACTGATAATGGATTTTTACTTGACGTTGTGGAGACTTGTTACAGATGTATGTTCCTTTCTCTTATCTTCCTCCAGGAGATTTGTAGGTTCTGGCAGACACGACAAGCTTTGTTTTTTGGGCTGGGAGGGGAAGAGAAAGGGTTCATGCTACTGTTTTCTGGAGCCACCAGAACTGAATCAGCTTTCCTTGGGCTTGCCACTTGTTAAGGGTTTGCCTCTGCCCTCCAGTCCCTGGATGGAGGGGGGTTTGGGGCTTTTATTGCCATTGCTTGCCATGGCCTGGGGTTGGGCACTCCAGTTGCCTTTGCTTGTGTTGCTGGCATTTAGTAAAGCCCTGAAAATATGTCTGGAAGTTTTGTCAGCTCGTTAGGTCATGTTTGGCATCCAGGATTGGTAAGAGACACCCTGTGCTTCGTATCCACACTCCCCTTCAGCCCCCAAAGTCAGCACAGGGGTATTGGCCAAGGGAATGGACCCTGACCAAGAGGTGGCTCTGTCCTATCCCCACCCCAATGTTGGGTCCCTGCACCCCTTTCTACTCCAGGAATTTCCAAAGCAATGCAGCATGGTGGATTTATGTCCCATAGCACTGTGTGGGGAGAGCTTCCCTTTCCCTGCAGGGTTTGATCTTCTGGAAGATGGTGGCAAACCTCCAGGTCTGGGGTGGCCCTGAGCAAAGCCACCAGCTGGTCCATGGCCACCTGAACCTGGTCTGGTGTTAGCAGAGGAGCTCAGGAAACGGGGGAGAAATCCCAGATATCAGCTTTGCCACAGGCTCAGGGGCAGCAGTAGGTGCAGATGAAGGGTTGTCACCAATCCAGCAAAGATCCCAGCAGGACCTCATCCTCAGGGGTGCCTCGACAGCACGAGGAGACCCCAGGACATCGTTAGAGGGATGGGTCAACAGAACCACCCAATCCTTTGGGTTGGAAAAGACCTTTAAAGGTCACCAGGTCCAACCATTCACCTCACACACCAACCAGAGAACTTGACTCCAAGCCCACCAAAGGGACCACCTGAGCATTCCTGCTGGGGGGGGGTTGTTCCTGCTGGCAGGGTGGTGGTCTGCAGCCCTGGCTGGGGGGGTGCTGGTTCTCCAGCCCCTCCTGTGCCTTCTGGGGGGATGTGCAGCTTTCCCAGCCCTCCACCCGATGGCAGCACAGCCGTGGCCATCGCCTCACTCCCCAGCTAACCAGCAGACCACAAGCTTTTTTAGCACTTTTTTTTTTTTTCCTTTTTTCTTTTTTTTTTTTTTTTCTTTCCACAATCCGAAAAGGATCCCACGGTTCTTTCTGTTTTGTTTCGTTTGGTTTGTTTGACGTTTAAATCTTTTTCTTAAATAGATATTTAGTAAATAATTCTCTTCATTAAGGCTCACGGGGACAATGCTGCAGCAATGTACGAAACAGACCTAAGGAATTGTCAGCATGTGGTCAAATTCCCCATTTTCTGAGTGGATGAAACTGGGGTTTAGAGTTTATACTTGTGCTATTGCAACTAAATTAAGTCATGAAGAAAAAAAAAAAAGGATAATACAATGTACCATCATTCGAAAGTAATTTAATCGCAAAAACTAAAAATTTGGAAGCAAACAGATATTTTACTTAATAGAAACCATCTGCACTGTACAGTAGGCAAATTGTATAAAAATGAATGAAACTGTCTCTGGAGGAAAATGACTCAGGCACCAGCTTATATAATGAAGATGTATATGTGCCTTTTAGCATTTGCATTGTCTATTAGCCTAGGTAAATCGCAGCACTAGTGTAAGTGAAACAGTTACAAATTTTATTACCATCATATGACTGATGACAAAGGCAGTAATAGAAGTAATGCCTATTAGAGAGGGCTTCTTCCAGACCCTAAGTAGCTCTGGGCTTTGGCCCGCTCTGCCCAGCTAAAGCTTTATTGAGATATTTTCATATTTTCAGCATTTTTTTGCTGGATGATCTTTAAGCTGGTCCTTTAGTCCTGCAGCAAAATGTTGTGGGTTGTTTTGTTTTGTTTTTTTTTTTATGACAAGGGGATGCTTGTCTTCCTGGCACCTCTTTCCCCCTCTTGTTGAAGGACAGGTTTCTGTACTGTTCAAAATATTTATTCGTTTGCATTCAGCAGCTTTCCAAAATGATGGCAAATAATATGAATTATTCAATTTCAGGGCTGTAATAGCCCACGTCTGGTCTGCTTTTAAAAGGAAGTTTGCAAGAGGCACTTTCAGTTGCTGAGATTTAACACTGGAAATAAATGTGCCCTGTGTTGAAAGCTTTGTGTTGCTTCTCCCAAATCCACAACAACGTCTGGTTAGAAAAGCAGGAATTTTCCAACACAACAGGTTTGGTGTTTGGGTTGTTTTTTTGTTTTTTGTTTTTCACAACAAAGGAAAATCCCACCCTCCTGGTGACATTTGTGCTGACACTTTCTCAGCTGGTGTTTTTAAAGGATGGGTGTAAGAGGGAAATCTGTGTCAGGGAAAAGCAGATTTGGTTTGGGTTTAGGAAGAGCAAGGAGGGGAAGGCAGAGTCGTTTTCCCCTTGCATATTAAGCATATTTGGCAACGAGACCGTTTCGCATTAACAAATATGTAAAGTAAAAATACGTCCCCAAAGATTAAGACTTCTGTGAATTTGAAAACAAATTAGATGCAGTTTTCTACCCTGCTATCCTCACTTTTTGCTTTGCTCCTTGTTACTGAAACATGCAGGTGCCCGTGTCTCACCTGCCCAGGAACAGAGATGCTCAGTCACACTCAGGGGAAAAGCATCTCCCAACATTTTGGGTGAAATGATGGGCTTTGGTTTGTTTTTTTTTTTCCCTGAGCTTGGCTTTGTGGTTTATTTCTTGCTAAGAGTAAACCCCACCCACATAGTGGTTTAATTGACTTCTTTCAAAAAGAAGAAAATCCTTGGGATCCCGAGGTTGCTCTTTAGCAGAGGGTGACAGCTTCAGAGCAAAGGTTCCAAATTTAGGACCTGATTTGTTTAATAATGGATATATAAGGAAAAGGTGTTTTCTGGGGGCTTGGGGCCAGCCTCATCCAGGCAGTGAGAGTCATTCTGTTGGCCTCAACAGACCTGGTGAATAAACTCTCTGACAAAAACCCCAGGTATTCAGCCCAGAGCCACTGCCCTGAGAAGGAATTATCCCAACCAGTTCAGAGAAGGATCAGTCTCATGCCCTCAAGAAGCTTGTTAACAACATTTCATTAATTAACAGCTTCTAACAAAAAGGGAAAATGTTTTTGCCTGCCCCATGATTATTCAAACCTAAAGATAAAAAAAAAAAACAACTTTCCCTGTTTCTTTTGTGTGTGTGTGTGTGTGTGTGAAACTGTAGCCCACTCCAGGAACTCTCCATTAATTCTTTTTTTTACTGAAAGATATATGGAATTTAAAACCTTCCAGATTTTATTTAAATATTAGATATATATTATTTAGCATATTACTAAACCATAGGCACAAATAGCAGTTTATCTTTTTTTTTTTTTTTTTTTAATTTGCTGATTAAAATCAACTCAAACATGAAACTCTGGGATGCAAATAACCCCGGAGTCCAAAATCACAAAGGAAATGGCTTCAGAATGAAGACATTTATTTTCTTCTTGCTTTCCTGTAACATGGTTTATTTAGTTTCATGTGATTTGTGCCAGGAAAAAAAGAAAGTGTGTTCCATACACACACACACACACAAAAAAAAAAAAAAAAAAAAAAAAAAAAAAANCACATGTTGCATCTTTTCCATGCAGGGAGCACTCATTGACATCAGCAGAGCCCCAAAGAGATTCTCCCTCTTGCCAGCTCTGGCTGCTTGCTCCCATCAACTTCCACCAGCAAATAACTGCAACAGCACTTCATTTAAAAAAGAAAACCCCTCCTCCACTACTAAATGTTTGATAGAAAAGTAAAGAAAAAAGTTCCTCTATGCTAATGTTCTCATCAAGTGGGTGCTTCTAATTTATCACTTCACTTCCTCTGCTGTCTCTCCTGACAACTTGACTGTTCACAGGACATTTGGCTGTTAGACATGGTTGCAGAGAGAAGCCAGGTAAGGTAAAAATTTATTATGTGCATTATTTTTTGTTTCCATAGCTGGCACAGCAAAAAGCTGGTGTCTCAAGGTTTGCCAGAGTCCTTTAGTAGCAGTACCTGGTTTAATGCAGGGGGCTGGCTCTGAGGTTGCAATTAGAGCCCTGTTCTGTCCTGGTAAGGGTAAAAGCCCTTTGGGGGATGCAGTGCCTATGGCAACACTGCCCTGCACACTCCCGTCAAATGCTACTCCCTGCCAGACTTGTGCACACAAAAAGAGAGAAGCAATGGCTGTTCTGAAGGCAAAGGTGAAACAGTCTTTATTAAAAAAAGAAAAAAAAAGAAAAAAAAGAAAAAAAAGAAAAAAATCAAGGAGTGGTGTTCTTTGTGAGTGAAATCTCCCTTTCTTGGGGACTGAGTCCCTCAGCTGTGGTTTCCTGGGGCTGGTGGGTGTCAGTCCCTGCTGGGATTGTGCTGTGACCCAGGGATGTGGGGGGAACCCCGACACCCGGTCCCTTCTCCACACGATGGCACTCTTCAGCTTTCAAACAATTTCATCCCACTCGGCATTTCACGTGAAACCTCTGGGTTTTTTTGGTTTTTTTTTTTTTTTTTTTTTTTTTTTTGCCCCTGCCCAGAGCGAAGGAATTGGGGAGCTGGGGAGGGGAGAACTGGAGGACACGACACAGGCAGCTTGGAGTCCCTCCTGAAACCCAAATTGTCCCCAGTCCCCCCAAGTGGATCCTCCAGGAACCCCCTTTTGCAGGAAGGGAGCGGGGCTGGGAGCCTTATTTTAGATGCACTAAAAAAACCTGTTCAAACAAAAGCCTGGCAAGAAGGCCACAACCACTGCAGCCTGAGAGCAAGCTCATGTTGGGGGGAAAAATGTCATATTTTTGGTTTTGTGGTGTTTTGTGATTTTTTTTTTTATTTTATTCTATGCAGCTGAAACCGTACAGAAGTCAGGAGTGTGGGCTGAGGTTTTGAAGAGTTTCAAGTGAGTTTGCAAACCAAGAACCAAGTGCTGAATTTACCCCCCATGGAAACAGGTGGGGAAGGAGGGGAAGGTTTGGGGGGAGATGGTGGGAGCAGCCCCTGTGCCCCTCAGGGCAGTTGTGCTGCGTGGCCCTGTCTGGGAGGATGGTGTGTGCCTCTGGGAGCACTCAGCACATCACTGACACCAGCATGGCCATGGAACCAACTTCTGCTCCTTTCAGCTGGGTTTGGGTCTCATGGTCAAGGGTCTGGAAGGGATTGTCTGGGTCTGCAGCCTGGTGGGTGCACAGGGTTTGTTGTACAGGTTACTGACCTGGTGTGTTTTCTTGGTAGGGAAAAAAAAAAAATAAGGAAACCCCAAACCTTGCTCTTTTGTTCCCTTTATCACCTGAAGGTCTCATCTACCTATTGGACACAGAGCTTCAAAGTTCTCCAGGAGGTCTTCACCACCAGCACTTTATGCCAGTGCTCCTGCTAGGGCAGTGTATGCCAACCCATTCCCCCCAAGGAAAAGACTTTCACATCATTTCACCAGTGCAAAAAAAAAAAAAAAAAAAAGAGCCAAATCACCACCAGCCCGTGACCCCAGCGTTAGAGTTAATCCTGCAGAACTGATTGGAAAGGAAGCAGTGACAGCTCAGTGCATCTGTTGCAGAATGGACAACCTGCTGACCTCCTGCACACCAAGCAAGCCCGTCCCGGGGATGCTTCCCAGGTGATGTCTGCACATCCTAAAGGTACCCAGGGTGTTTGGAATTAGAGAAGATAATACTTAGATCTGATGTTAAGAAAAAGTACTTTACCATGAGGGCAGTGGAAAAATGTCCCAGGTTGCCCAGGGAGGGGGTTGAGGCCTCATCCCTAGAGATGTTCAAGGTGAGGATTGAGGAGGCTCTGAGCACCCTGAGCTGGGTGAGGGTGTCCCTGATACTGCAGGGGATTGGACCTTTGGAGCTCCTTTCCAACCCAAATTATTCTATGTAATGCACATCCTAAGGGTACTGGGGTATTGCAGATCCCAAAGATACTGTGGCAATGCACACCCTAAAGGTGCCATCACACCAGGGGAGGGGCTGCTGCTGGGCTGGGACCTCCACAGGCAGAAACCTCCTCCCCTCTTTTTGGGGTTCTGGCATATTGGTGACTCTTGGGGTGGCTGGGGGAGCCAGGCTTGAGGATGGGCAGCAAGGTTTGGGGCAGGAGCTGGGAGGAATGGTTCCCCCTACCTGCCCTTTGGCTTCTGGTTGACATTTCTGGTGGCCTCGTGGGGTCCTGTTCTTCCCTGGGACCCACGGGGGCAATTCTGCGGGCGGCTGGGGCGAGCGAGGTTTTCAGAGCTCTGCTAGGTTAAAAATCATCTTTTGAAAACTGCCAAGCTGGGGTTAGAGGACGTTCTCAAGGGGGTGTCCAAAATCAACACGATTATCTTGATTATTAATATTTGCATTGGCAGAAGTACTGTAGATCTCTGCAGAGGAGCACAGCCCCTCCACTGCTTATTGCCGGGCGGCTGCGGAGCCCATTGAGCAGCAGATAATCCATCTACATGGTGCATGATCTTCTCTTGTAATCCTCTTTTTTTTTTTTTTTTTTTTTTTTTTTTTTTTTTTTTTTTTTTGGTTTTTCATAAATGTCGAGATAGTTTAACGTTGCAGTCTGTATTAGCAGCTGGCTGGCAGCACCTCTTTCGGGTCAAAATCCTGACCATGACCCCGGGATGAGATAGGCTGAGCCCTGTGCAGATAGCCTGAAAAAATTGGACCTTCAGTGGACAAGGAGAACCTGTAGCTTAGGTGGGTGTGGGAAATGGGTCCATATTTGCACTCCTCCTTATCCTGGGAAGCTGAATTATCTACCTACATCATCTAAAACCCATCAGTTTTAGTTGAAACTTAGTCCTGGCTCTTTTTTTTTTTTTTTTTAGCAGCTTCCCCAAGCCTTACCAAACCTTCTCTGGCACTCCAGAGGTTAAAAATAATTTGCTTGTTTTGTTCTTTAGTGCTTAATTAGACAAGAGGTCATTTGTACAGACCAGGAAATAGTCATTTGGGCAGAGTTCCCTCACATGCTATGGTCTGCCTCATCTTTCCTGAACTGATTCTTTTGTTAAGATTTTTGGAGCATGAGCAGGTTATCCCTGTCTGGTTTGGTTTTTTTTGGTTTGTTTGTGTTTTTTTTAAATGTTATAGTGCATTTAATAGAAGTATGATGGAGAGACCTAGGCATTGGTGCAGATACAATTTTCTAGTCATGTGCAAATAGTGGGTTAAGTCCTTTATTTATAAAACTCAACTTTTTTTTTTTCATCACTGAGCACCACATTACTGTGTTTTCTTGGGAACTGGAGGAAGAAATTGGTCTCTTTTGTAAATAAGTAGTAGATGTGCCTCTAACTCACTGCAAGACCCAATAGATATGTGCATGAGGAGAAGTTAGGAACTTATTTACACTGCTTTTCTTTCCCTGTTAGGGGAGGGGGATGTGGCAGGGACTCATTGCTGCAATTAGGAGCCATCTCTTGAGGTCACCTGTGGTTTTGGTTACATCTCTTGCAGAGGGAGCATCATTTATTCCAGTTAATTTTGGCTGTGAGGAGCAGAGATGCCCAGGCTACTGATGTGGGGGCTGTGAAATGTTTGGTGTTTGCAATCCCCTCTCCAAGTCTCAGTTCATCAGTGGGTTTGGGGGGTAAGGGGGGGGCAGAACTGATCTTCCCCTTCTAAAACACAAAATGCTCAATGGATGGCAAAAGTGCTTTTAAAAGGGGCTCGTGGAACACTTTGAAAATATTAATTAGTGTGTTGAAGCATTCTGCATAGCATATCATAGTAAAACTGCTCCAGGGGGTTGCTTGGAATGAATTATTAATACGAATCCCTCTCTCCCTTATGCTTCACACCCTGATTTTATGGGACTTGGCATGGGTTGGGGTGTCTATTAGACTCACTTACTGCCTGTTTAGTGGGAGTAATTTGTAGACTGCATCAAAAGGTCACTATTTTTTGACAGAAACCCAAATTTTAATCAGTAGCAAGGCAAAACTCCCCCAAAATGTGAAAGTTGATCAAAAGGAGCAGCGAACTCCTCACAAAGCCAAGATTCAAAGTGTCTCCTGGTTAAGCAGTAGAGAAAGGTGACAAATGAGGACTGCTTGGTCCCTGTGACACCAGGACCAAACTCTGAGGTGTAGCAGCACTGGGTTGTAAGGCAGAGTCACACACAGATCTCACCTGCCCACTGGATCCTGGGCAGAGCATTTCCACTCCAGTGGTGGTGTAACATCTTCGCAGTTCTTTCCCATGTATTTAGGTGCCTTGTACCACAAGCAGCAAATTCATTAAATTCACAGAGCACAGTTCCTTTGCCCCCCTTTTGGCTTTACAGTATCACAAAGTTGAGCTTGTTAACCTGATCTTGAAGCAGAAAAGCTCTGCTTAGGAACAAAATTGTTTTTTCAGCTCTTGAGGTCTGTTTTGATGAACTCCCTTGTGTATAAATATAAATAAATCCATAAAGTCGTTTGACTTTTAATTCGTACTCAGATTATGGCAATATTTGTATTGTCATGGATGCTAGGCTCAATTACAAAGGGTTTTGAGGGTCCAGTTTTCATTCTTGTAAGGAAAAGGATGGTTTGTAAAACACTGGCACCTATAACACAGCCATTCTCAGAAGGCTCAGTCTGTTATCTCTAGTCCCAGAGGGCAGAGGGAGACAGAACTCTGGGCTCTCATAGCTCAGAGTACCCAGCATCTCCAGTAGGAACAGCAAAGGGAAACAGAAAAGCAGGCATTTTTCCCATAATATTAAAAAAAAAAAAAAAAAAAAAAGGACACGGATAAGGAAACAGTTTATTTCTGCCTCTGAAAATAGATGCTTAAAAATAGATCTGTGTGTCATACTTGAAAGTCCAAGGAGACGATGAATTTAGGCTTTCTCTGCAAGAAGCAAAAGGCAAGAAGAAAGGGAAAGCTCCTCACAAACAGCAGTGACTTTCTTGAAGCAGAAAGGTTTTTGTTTATTTATGGTGTTAAAAACTTCATCTGGAGTCATCGTCTTCAAAAGCAAATCACAGGGTGGTAAATGCCAAGGAGATTATTCATAAGCTTTTTTTTTTAAATTGTAAAAAAAAATTAAAAAAAAAGGTGAAAGCATGTTATAGGGGAGTCTAATAGATGGCATAAATCTGCACCATCTGCAGAAGTTTGACATGGAAGATTTTACTCTTTTGCTGCATTTCCTAAGAGTTCTGCCAACGCAGGGTCTTAGCTGCAATGTCTTGTTGATGACAGCTTGCTGCAGTTATGACAGGAACTCATCATTAGCATCAGCCCTGCCTCACATTTAAGAAAACGAACAGTTATTTCATTTGTTTAAAAAAAGCAACCCTGAGAACTTAACTCTGGTTTAGGAGTTAAAGTGGTGATGGATTTTTCTGAGGAAAGGATCATCTTACGGTTCCTGGAGTTGTGAGTGTTATTGGCTCCATGTAATGTGCCTTTTTTTTTTTTTTTCCAGGGGAGAGAGGTTGCCAACTGATTAATATTTTAAACATGTAGACAACCTGCAGACCTCGGTCTCAGGCTCAGATTTCTCCCTTATCCCTCCCCAAAAAACTGGGTTCATGGCTAAAAATCGTTAGTGTTTCATACTCCCAGGTGAAACGTGATTATTTATTCACTTTATTTCACCAACATTAAGTTCAAAAGATAATAGAAAGAGTTCGTCAAATAGTTAAAACAATGTCGTGTGGAATCTCTGTGGAGTTGGTTAAGATTTCAGCTTCTTGCTTAAAATTATGTGGGTCAACCTTATGATGCGGGCAATGAATAGGAAAGTGCGTTACACTTCAGGAGCTGAATTTTATGTGTTTTTAAAGAAAATGCTGGCAATCATTAGTGCAACAAAGTGGGAGATGCCAATCTAAGTGTTTGTATCTGCACAAGGTACTGCAAAGCGAGTAGCAGCGTGTGCTGCTGTGGATAATTTATGGGGATTTGTTTTTATTTATTATTCAGATGAGGATTTAAATATTCCACGGTCTCGTTTGAAAGCGTAAGATGAGAAACTGAGAGTTTGCTGGGAGATAAGAGAGATGAAGGAGCTGAGAGAAGGAACTTGCAGTGGCCTCTCCATCCTGGCCAAGCCCCAAAGTCATGATGGCTTTTGATCGACCTCAAACCTGGGTGTGATTTGGACTGTGAGGGGCTTTTCACTGCCCCTCCAAGGGCTGCTGCTTGGTGGAGGCTCACATTACACCCCAGAGCTGCCTCCCTGGATGTCAGGAACCACTGTAGCACCTGCTTAGGTTAGTGCAGATCCAGAGTGCTCCATCAGCACCAGGAGAGCCACTCATTGTGCCAGCAAAACCGGGAACACTGGTGTTTCGGCCGTGAAAAAAACATCTTGATATAGTTTTGCTCTGATAAATTCTCCACTACCCCTGTCCATAGGGCCCAGTTCTCCTCCCATCACATTTTTTATTTTTCACTGGGGTGGCTTTTGATTTGTATCTACCGTGACCATGGCACAGAAATTTGGATTTCCTTAAATAAGCACAGAAACCAGCCTGTGATTCTGATTGTTCATTATTATTTTCGTTCCCTCCCTCTCACCCCAGGTTTCTTCTGAACTGTGTGTTAAACTCTGCTCTTGCATCTTCAGATGCTTCTAGGAAATAAGAGAGACCCAGCCAGGGCAGGCAGGAACACTTGTTCATTTCAGTGCCAGCAGAGTATAAGTATGGTCTCCAAGCTGAAAGGAAATGGAGGATTTCTGCACATTCAGAGTCCTACCAGTCAGCCACGTGCTCAAAATATGCTGAGCACAGTCTAGGTGAGAGCCCTGCAGAGCAATGCTTCCTTTGCAGGGAGGGCTCAGTAGAGCTAAGGATCAGAAAAGCCAGCAGGAAAGCTGCTCTTAGTGATAAAGAGCAACACCCAAACACTTCAGGGAACATTCAGATCTTTAAAAACTCATTTGTGGGAAAACTAGTTCAGCATGTTAGATGTTCTCCATTTCTTTTTGGCTTCTTTTGACTCTTAATTCTGCCTTTTCCTCCTCCTCCCTGGTGCTATTCAGTGTCTAGTTAGCAGCTTGCTGCTTCCACTGAGATCAGAGGCCCCTTTAGGTGCACTCAGCCTGGGCCTACCTGAAATCTTCATCTCTGAGCAACCTGGATATGAGTTTGTTTCAGTGGTAAAATCTGCATCTTAAATATTTGCAGGGATGCACGCATCTGCTGTAAAAGCACAGATGTGTGTCTCTGCAGATATATATACTTCAGCGTGATATATTATGTTTTATAATTAAAATTTTATTGAATTTTAATATAAAAACAAATTCATACATTAAAAATTAAGTAGAGAACAAACATGTGTGGTATCAGGAGGATACAAGCTGTGGTACAGTAGGACAACAACATCTGACCCATAAAACCACCCTGCTTTAGTTATAAAATACTTTTGTGGTAGATTAGTGTGATATATTATTAGGTTCCAATATCTGGAAAAAGAATACTTTTTTGTCATTTTCCTTCATGAGTAAAGAAGCAGCTTTTGAAGCCCCTTTATTGCACATTCAAAAGGAAATGGATTTAGACAGACCAAGTGTGGTCTCCCCACAAGCAGAGTAAGTATTATTTATGCTCTCTTGCTAATATTTTTTGAACAGACTAAATGGTTTCTTGCCATGCCCAATATGCTCATTCGGATGCTGGAGTTGTGTGAGCTTCAGCTGAGAAACAACAGCAGTTTTTACTCATGATCCTGAACTGGTGGAACCCCTCCTGGACATCAAGGTAAGTGCTGGAGGCACATGGAGTAACTTCCTCTCCTTAGGACACAGGTTCTGTGGTGACCTCTCTGGGTGGGGGTCCAGAGTACTTAAATAACAAGATTTAATACCTCTGGGGGGAAAATCTCCCCATGGAGTAAAGGGATGACCCACTCTAGGTCAACACCAGTGAGAATCTGGTGATTTCTCTCTGCCAAGTCCAACTCATGGACATTGCCTTACGCTCCCGTCACCAAAACCATTTTCTCTGTGAGGAAAAGCAAACCACAGCAAACACAGGAGAGAAAATAGTACTGAAATATCTGAATGCCACTACAGAAAGGGGTGACGTGCCTTTGCCTTGAACGCTGTAGTCATTTCCATTTCAAAAAAGGTACAGCTGAAGTAGGAAATGTTCATAGGGTGTTGATGGAAATGATCAGACAGAGGGCTGGGTTTGTGCATGAAGAGAGCCTGTCAGGGCTGGAAGATGAATTTTGTGGCTAACAAGAAGGAAAATGGTAAAGAGGTATCAAATAATGAGTAACGCTGAGGAAATTGTGGAGGAGAACCTATTTCCCCCCCTTCTGCTGATGTTGTGCAGGAACGGACGTGGCAGGGACTTCATCTCAGGCTGATGACATGAGCTGGATGACTTGCAGATGGGCTGTAGGACTCATTGCCACTGGAGCTCAAGAAGCTTTGGAGGGTCATGGGTTTAAAAACCAAGCAACGAGAGATTTGGGTAGCAATATTTGCATTAGAAGAGGTGAGGCTCAGGGGTGTGTCATTTTGTTCTACTTTAGCTGCTGGGCCTGAGAAGGCATTTCCCAACCCTCTCATCTCCAGCACCACCACCCTCAGAAGGAGGAAAACAGGTCCAGCTCTGCTTAAAAGTTAAAATTCCACTTTGAAAATCAGTTCTGTAAATCCCCTCCACATCAATAATTCTCCCTCTTTTTAATTTTTCTTTGAGAAAGTTCTGCAAGTCAGGTAACAGCAGCATCTGGCGACTTCATTGATGAACAGAGACAAGTGTGTCCTGGCTGCAGACTCCTGGAATTTGGGACAAGAGGTTTTCTGGAGGCCCACATGCAAGTGCATGGCTGTGCACATGTGCCTGCACGTGTGTCCTGAACTTGGCGTGACTCTGTGCCTTCAGCTTCGAACACACTTCCCCAATTAAGCTCCTCAGGGCTCACACTTAAATAGCTGTCCACAGCTGCTGAAAATTGATTTATCCCCTGATGACAGTCAGAGCTGCCCACCAAGCTGCTGGAGAGAAAGGGTTCTTTAATTTCAGGGGTGTTTTCTTTCTGACTTTCTCCTTTTCATACCGAGTTCAGCTTGCTTTTGCTTTAGGATTAATTCAAGATTGGAAGTGTAGTGTGCCTGGTGGTGTACAGCTCAGCTCCACTTCTCACAAATAATATTTGTTTTTCCTGTTTCTTAAATGGATGAATTAAAATTGGGGTTTATTGAAGCAGACACAAATTTTTCCAGTAAAAAGAAAAGGAAGGATTTTTAGGAGGACTGCTAAGACATCCCAGTGTTACAGACACTTTTTTAAAGACATCTTGTTATCCGAGAATTTAATGAAATGGTGCTTTTCAGACTGCAAATGGCATATTTGTTCAGTCCATGAGAAGATGATGGCTTCTATCTGGTGAAGAAGGGGATATTTTTCCTCTACTCATCCATTTGCTTTGTTAATCTGCCAACTCATCAACACATCTCAACCTGCAGCTGAGTTCTGTACCACTTACAGTTTATATAAAACGTTGCAGCCCATCCAACATAAACCTCTGATGAAAGACTCTGTTATACACAGATAATCTGCAGCTCTCTCGAATGATCACTTTATGATTGTGCCTACAAAGAACACACTCCCTGCTTATTTTTGGTCTGAAGGAAAAAAAAAACAACCCAACAACCCAAACCCTTCAGAAATGATTAATAGTAAGTGTCAGTAATTTATTTTGCAGAGGGGACTGTCTCTGTGTTATCACATGTCCCATTAACCTGGCAGGAGGATATTGATTATACACAAACTAACTATACTTGCAGTTATTTCACTGGAAAGGAACAACAAAAAGAAACTAAAACCCCCAAGTTTCAGATCTATAGATATCTATCTTGACAGTCTACAGCAAAACAATATGTAGATAAAACAAGAAAAAAATGGAATTCCTGTTCTGATTGTGTTAGCTTTTGTTTTGGTACAACAAATATTTAAAATTGTTTCACTATCAAAATGTGCAGGAAAAAAAAGGAACACAAAATCTTCATATTTGGATGCCAGTATTTGTAGAAGATAACAAGGATATTTTATTACATCTTTTCTAGTGGCTCCAGCACTGAAATCTGGATGCTCTCCTGTTGGGGATGCAGGTTCTTCCTTGGGCAGCTGCTACAGTCAGGTCCAGCTTTCCCGTGTCCCTCTTGGAAGAGGGAAAAGGAAAGTTACCATCCTTGGTGTTTCACTTGAGTTTCAGGAAAATTCACCTCTCTGGCTCTGTCTCAGCTCTGTCTGTCTTAAATCAGGGCTGAGAAAAGCCTGCTGGGGTGTCTGAGAACCTTAAGGAAAAACCTGGTTGTTAATAGAAAATAACAACCTTTATACAGTGCTTTTTATACCAGACTGTAAAATTTAATCGAGGGTTTTATCTTACTGCAGAAATTTGTTTTTCATAAAAATCCCAGGTAACGTTGTCATATTACCATTCAGATCTTATTTTAAGGAATGTCTCCAACAATTGAGATTCTGTTTTTTATTTAAGTGCTTTCAGGAGCTTCACCTGTTGAATGCCACAGGACCTGTCTGGGGGCAAACTGAATTCCTTAAGGGACTTGGAAAAATCTCATACCTCCTCATGGTGTTGAAGACTTTTCTCAAATCAAACCTAACAGAGTCTTGTGGGGGGAAAAAAACCCCAAAATATTCTATTTTTTTGGAACTTAGTGAGGAACAGCTTCTGCTACTCCCTGACCAAAGAGGGATGGGGACCTACACTCCAGCCAGGGACTTTTTGGGGTTTGAAGTCTGTAGGGTTGAGCCATCTTCAGCATCAGATGGATCCAGCTGGATTAATCCCAGGGGGTGGCCTAAATGCTTCTGTGCTTGACAACACCCTAATGTTGTGCAGAGACTTCTTCCACTGCATGTAGCTGAGGGAGATGCTCCTGGACAGACTGGGAGACCATTGAGGAATGTGATTTAGAGTGTCTTATCCCATGGTTTATATATTTTAATTTAATGTTGTATTATTTACTACTTTACAGTTTTGTGTTCACATTGCTGTTTCAGAGTTTCAAATAATTTGAAGAGATTGGTTGAAGAAGAAAGGGTAATACTGTCACCAAGTTGGAGCTGCTAACATGCCAGAATTTGGAGAAAGTCTTTTGCTTCAGGACAGGAACTATCTGAAAAAAAAATGTTTAAAGTAGCAAGAGTGGAGCTTGGAGCTTGCACAAAATTAAAAGAAAAACAACTGGTTAAAAGCAAAATGCAAGTAAAAAGAGAAAATACTCTTTCAATAACTGTCAAATTACAAGTGAGTTATTAAGGTAAAAGGGAAGTTTTGTTTTGAGAACTGTGGAGCTGAGGAGTGTAAAAATACATATCTCTATAAAATTGTGAGTTTTTTTTCTAACTCCTCCTGAATGCAACCCAGTGCTTCTGCAGAAGGTCAGTGATCAGGAACTGATCTGGGATGATGGAGGCAGGTCCCTCACACGGCTACCAATAATTTCAGTAACATTAAATGTGAGTGGGGGGAATGAGGCTGCTCCAGCTTTCTGTCCCTGTGTGTATTTCCATCATGCCCATCACAGCTGTATCTGGTGTGTGAGATCTAATCAAGTGCATTGCATTAAAGCAAGGAAATAGGGTGAGCGATGGCCCAGCCAGCCGGGCGTACCCTGACAAGCAGAGCAGCTTGGCCACCCTGAACTGAGACTTGATAAACTGCAAGAAGTGGTGAAATAGCATTTTTTTTCCTTGCTTTATCTTTAGGTGGGAAAAGGGAGGACGACCAGAACTCTTCCACCCACCTGGGGAAGCAGGCAGGGGCAGAAGGATCACTGCAGCCCATCTATTCTGAACCATCATCTCGTAAAGGAGTCTGCTGGCTCTGCAAAAGGACTCTGAGGTGGAGCTGGTGTCTCCCTACACTTCAGGTAGCAAATGAGAGGGACTATGAGATGATCTAGTTAGAAATTACTTCCAAGCTCTGCGTCCCCTTCTCCAGGAGAAGTGTGGGAAAGCTGGATGGGCTGGGTTCTGTGGAAAAAAAAATAATGAAAAAAAAAAATAGTCAAAAGTTGTTGAGAAAAGACTCATAGGTGATGGTGTGGGAAGTAAGCAAAGAGTAAGGTGGAAAGTATGTTGGAGTTGTCTAGCACTGCAGTGTCAGAAATAGCTGGAGTGCCAGAGACAATGGGACAAGCCAACTGCAATGGTTTGGGTGTCTGTTGGTGCTGTGTACCACGAACAACAACAAAAAATTAAGGAAAGAAAAATGAATGATTCTCATTGTGATCAGATATGAGTCTCAATGTGCTTCACTCAGGCTGTGAGTCCCCTGGCCCATCATGAGAGCAGGAGGAAGGAGCTGCCCATGGAGTCTGGGACGTGTGTGCAGGGACTGGATGAGGGTGGTGGGAAAGGACAGGAACCACCTCTGCTTGTCAGGCCAGGAGTGAACATCTTCCCTGATGATAGGCAGAGACAATAAGTTTGTGATGACCTAAATTCATTTTAAAAAAAGAGAATTAGTAATGTATATATTCAGGTCAATAGCACTTTCCCCGGGTTTCAATAATCGGATCAATTATCTGAATCCAATAAAATCTTATTAAAGAAATTCAGAATTATCTTTAAAATAGCTGGCCTTGTAGTCCCTGAGTAGGTTACAAAAACTGCTATGAAGAATTACTGTGACCTACTTTCTGGGCTGTACAGATATCATTATCATATCAGAGGTGCAGTCTGATAAGACTACATGACTCCCATCTCTTATTGAATAGAGTTTGGCAAAGAACTAGCACAAAAATTTAATCTAGGCCCCCAAATTATTTTTTTTTCATAAATACCAGCTTAAATTTAAGAAGTCAAAACGTTGCATGTGAAGAAGTGTTTATTTAATGGGTTGCACAATTATAACCAACAACATGATGAACATACTAAAGCTCTTGGGGTGGCCATGGCTTATTGTTGTTGCAGATCAATGTAATTGAGGCTATAAAGATGATCAGAGGGCTGGAGCAGCTCTTCTGGAGCCAGGTGAGAGAGTTAGGGGTGTTCAGAGAGGTGAAGGTTGTGAGGAGACCTTAGAGCACCTTCCAGTGCCTGAAGGGGCTCCAGGAAAGCTGGGAGGGACTTTGGACAAGGGCCTGGAGGGGTGGGATGAGGTTTTAAACTGGAAGAGAGGAGATTTTGGTTAGATATTAGATTAAATTGTTTGGTGTGAGGGTGCTGAGCCCCTGGCCTAGGTTTCCCAGAGAAGCTGTGGCTGCCCCATCCCTGGCAGTGTCTCAGCCCAGGGTGGATGGGGCTTGGAGCAACCTGGGCTGGTGGGAGGTGTCCCTGCCCATGGCAGTGGCACTGGATGGGCTTTAGGGTCCCTTCCCACCCAAAGCAGTCTGTGGTTCTGTGGTGCCAGTGAGACCGGGACTGCCTCACACCCCAGGGGAATTGGTGGTGGCATCAGCGGCGCCATCGGGTGCGTTCGTACCTCCTCATCCCCCTCTCGCCTTCCTCCAGCCAGGCTTCACCTTTCTGTCCCTCTAAAATCACCATTCTGGGGGTACAAACAGCACAGTCGGGATGAGGAGAAGTTGGGGAGCAGCAGTGGGACCCCTCCAGCTTGGGATTTGATCAGTAATGAGAAAGCAGAGCTGTCAGGGGCCCAAGGCCCATCCCAGCCGCCATAGGCCGGGCAGGCCGGCAGAGCCAGGCCCTCCTCCCTGCCCACTGCTGCCTTTCATCTTCCCGCTATCAAACCAGTTCCCTGCCTTTCATCTTCCTGGTATCAAACCAGTTCCTGGCTCAGCGGGATGGTGGGAGGCAGCGGTGGTGGGAGCCGGCGTGTGGCTCAGGGCCGCCACCTCCTCTCGGTCGGCCGGCGCGACATCAAGGCAGGGCCCAACCGGCTGGCGAGTTAATTAGGAGGCTGAAATTATAATGTTATGTTAAAAGAACAAAGAGCCTCCGAAGGAAGGAGGTGGAGGAGGAGGGGGGGGGGAAGAAATAAAAATAATTAAAAAAAAAAAAAAAGTGTCTCATATCTGACAAAGATAAATTGGATTATTCAAAATATTCCTGATGAAATGTTACATTTTGCGACTAATTATCAATCTGTTTTATCTCCCGACCAGCTGGGCAGTTTTGTGCATGCAAGACCTGCCTCACCAATGATCTTAAGATGTCACTGTAGCGTTTACATCTTTTATTTCAAGATTTAAATAACTAGGAAGTAGCTAATGTAATTCACTGCTGAGAAGAAAGGCTGGTTAGTTGAATGCTTTCCAAAGTGATCTTCTCCTAATGAACTTCTTTGGACTGTGAGTAATGAGGCTTTATTCAAATACCGTTAAAGGAGGGGCTTTATAAGGTAATTTTTAAAGGAAGTGTGATATTTGATACATTTAAAATATCTTTATTAATCCTATACTGCCTCGTGTAGCATTAAAGCATTGTGAAGATTGGGTATTGCTCTTTCTGAATGCTGCTTTGGAGATGAACAAGTTCTGGTTGCAATGAAACAGTTCTGGAGCTATAGAAACCAGGCAATTATCTCTTAAATGCTCACTGATACCTTACAAATTACATCCCAACATGATTACAGTGCCATTTTGCTGTAAAAACATGTATTTTTAAAGTATATTTATATATTGTAGTAGTGCGTAACTCCCCCGACCCCTACTCAGTGTACCCACCTGCCAGCAGTGTGTGTTATAGCTTTATCATTTGGGACACCTATACCTGGATTAATCTACTGGAGGTGCCAATAAAATTTTCTTTTGTGTGTGATTTTTGTGGTAGTTTTCAACTGAAGTAAGAGAAAACACCTCATAGTTTCCATTCCCTAACATCTTTCTGCAATATTTTGTCTTCTTGGTGACGTTACAAAGTTCTGCTGGAGCTGCTCTGGTAGATATTGCTACTATGGGACTGAACTGACAGGGGGGCCAAGAAAAATGAATAAATAAATAAATAAAATTTCTGATGTGAGGTTTGCTCAGCCAGCTGCTAGGAAGGGAATAAAATAAATGTATTTGAGCAACCCTCCCAGTTTTGATTAACTAATGAAGTGTAATCATTGGGCATGGGCTGATTGCATCCTTCCAAAGGGCTGACTCCCACCACATGTGGGACACACTGAATAATTATATGCTTCTGAAGTTGCCTTCATTTACAGCAGAAGATCAGCTCAAAAAGGACTCTTGAATTCTAGAATTATTATTTTTTTTCCTTTTATCTCCCAATTGGCAAAATTTGAACCCTGTATTCAGCTTGTGAGCGTTTTCCCAAAGAAGGAACTGAAGAAGGAAGGATTTGATGGGACAGCTATATTTTTCCTCCAGATAATTCTTTCCTGTCACTGATTCAGGGGAAAACTGTGGTGGTTTTACTCATGTAAATAGTCTCTGTCCACGTGGAATACAGAGTATAGAGCAGGTCTCTACTCCTGTAAGAAAGGCTGGCAAGATATATCTACTCATCTGGGCTGCAAAGTAGGCTGCTGGCACCTGAGGACACGGGCTTCTGCTTCCAGTTGACTTGGGTTGGAATTCAACCTGTTTCCTGGAGCCAGGTCAAAAACTGTGGAGAGTTCAGCTGGTGGCATGTGAAACAAACCCAAATCCTCGTCACAAGAAGCCCGTGGATCTGTTGGGTTGAGTCCAGAAGGGTCCAAAAAAATCATCAGCTGGGGTATCTCTGCTGTGAAGACAGCCTGGGGTTATTCAGGAGGCTCTGGGGACACCTCAGGGTGGCCTTCCAAGGCAGAAAGGGGACCTGTGAGAAAGCTGGGGATAGACTTTTTAGGAAGGCTTGTTGAGATAAGAGAAGAGGGAGTGGTTTTAAACTGAAAGGGGGTGGAGATGCAAACTAGATGCAAGGAAGAATTTTTTTTATACTTATAGGGTGAGTCAGTGGCCTGGCTTGCCCAGAGAGGTGGTAGATGCCCCATCCCTGGAACCATTCCAGGTGATGTTGGATGGAGCTCTGAGCATCCTGATCTGGTTGAAGATGTCCCTGCTCACTGGAAGGGTGCTGAGCTAGAGGGCCTTGCAAGGTCCTTTCCAGCCCAAACTGTTCTGTGATTCAGGGGCTTCTTGAAGCTGCTCATGACATCCTCTCCCTTTCCCTGTGCTCTGCCAAGGCCTGATCCTGCAAAGAGCCATGCATCTCCTCAGGGGTGCTCAGCACACTCACTTTCTCCTGGAATTCCTGTGAGTGAAGAGTGGTCAGCACCTGGCAGGATTTAGCCCTCACTTTGCACAAAAATCTCTTTCAGTCTGAATGTTTCATAATGTATGTTTAAATAGTCACAGCTAGCAAAGAACTTTGATGAGGCAAAGGGGTAATTGGATTTTCTTGTTCTATAATTAAAAAGGTATATATTACATCCACATTAATACCAAAAGAGTTCATCATGATCAATGTTATTACAATGAATACCAAAGGATTTAACAGTGATTGGCCACTTAGTTTAAAGGGTACCTGAAATCATTAAATTGTTTGCTGGAGGGCTTATGAGGGCCTATTGCATCGCTTGCTACTAAATTTTTCTCTTTTTTTTTTTTTATATACTCCTGGCCTGCAATGGAAGGTTTACTCTTACAAAGCAGGAGCAACAGGGTGATCATTTTCCTTTATTATTCCCTTATTGACTTCCAGTTAATTTTAATCTTTGCATTAGCTGACCTCTATTAAGTGTGCCATGGATCTGATTACACTGCCAAGGTTGAGACCTGGAAACGACCTAATGCACCACGTCAATTGTCCTTCACACAAGCCCTTACTGTTAATCAAGAGAGGGAGATTAAAGGAGATCAGAACTCCTGGCCTGAAGTGCATTTTGTGTTTGACTACACCTTCCTCCCACTGCCTGTGTATTGTCCTAGGAAAAAAAAAAAGAAACAACACAGGGAAAGGTAAACTGTCAGGAGCAAATCTCCTCAAATCTCAGCAGAGAGAAGTTCTCAAGGTAAGATTACATATGCAGCCTTAGCTCTACCCTTCACTATTGTAACAGATTCATAAAATCCTCAATTAACTTATATCACACTGGTTTCAGGAAAACACCACCAGTATTTCTTCTGCAATCTTAAAATGTTCATGTTTAATTCTCTTGGGTTCCACCTGGGTATAAAGAATATTAATTGACTCTCAAAGGGATTTGCTGACCTTAGATCATTGATTTATTGATCATTGATCATATAGATCATTGATCATTGAGGTTAGAGCTGGTTCCTCATCAGCACACAAATGCTTGTCCAGACTTTGAGTCAGCTACTCAGGTGGTGTTGAGTTGAACTTGGATTCGTAGAATTTTTCCTGTTAAAGCAATGACACTCATTTTTCTGCAGCTTGTGCCTTTAGAAGAGGTTTGAGCAGGCCACCTTTCCCCTAAAGTGGAACCCAAAGTATAAGAGTGAGCTGTGCATTCAGGATATGTAAGTTTTAAAAAAATTGTGACCTTGTTGCACAGTGCTGAGAAACACATTGCTTGGCTGAATGGTGTTTTTCTGCCATATTTCACCTTATTATTCCCAGCTAATGCAGTGCTAGGGCAATTTCTGAGGAACTTTTTTCACTGTCATGAAGAATGTATGGACAGTAGGAACAAAGGGAAGCAATATTGCTGCCTCAGCTTGTTGTGGTCATGTTGGTATTAATAACCACCAGTGAAACATAACATAACACTGGTGTTTGGAAACCTCTCATTCTAAAGACCTCTGCTTCCAAGCAGCCAATTGGCTTCCTCTGTCCCTTGGCTCCTCTTGCTGTCAGTCGACTACTAAAAATACCTGTGCAATGGGAAAGGATTTTAACTAATGAAATTTGCAGATGCAGCAAGCAGAAAAAAGGATCGAAGAATACAAGAAGATATATTTCTAACATCTTCTCCATGTGAATCATGACCTGGGATAATTGTCAGGCCCTCAGCAGGAAGGTGATTTATCAGTGATCAGGATTCCTTCAGCTGGTCATGTCCCCAAGAACTCTTGCCTTTTATTAGTAGAGAATAGCTGGCTTTGCAGGGATCTTATCACTGACAGGTGTTTTATTGACTTAGAGTTATTGTTTTGTGGGCTTTAAGAAGAGAGTTCTTAGACTTATACAAATATCCGTGGGTTTAGCTCTTCTGAAAGGGTTTTGCATTCAGAATAATCATATTTATTACTCTTTAGCTCTTCAAAACACTGCCTGGAGTGCAAGCACAGGTAGCTGCTTTCCCTGCTGCTGTTGCAGGTGAGTGCACCAACACTTTCCTGGATGGACCTGGGAAATGTTGCTGAGCCTTAGAATCTGGAGGAATGATAAATAGACATGTCAGTATTTAACACTAACCAAAAGCTTTTGAGACCAGATTGAACTAATTTTACTAGTAGTTAGTGTAATTAAATATTTTCACCAGGATGGAAAGTCATGGTTTGATTTCCAAGTAATTCGCTTGACAAATATCAGATGTTAAAATAATTAAAGCTTCACCATTTATATTTAATCTCGAGTGGATCCATGAAAACAAGCCTCTAAATTATATCAGCTTCATATATTAATTGACTCATGGATTTTAAGACCAACAGGGACTATTATGGTCATCCAGTCTGGCCTTCTGCAGAAGTGGCCATGGAATTCCACCAAGTAATCCATGCATTCAGCCACAATTTTTAAAAGAAATCCATACAAATTGAAAAGCTTGCTCTGACTTTGTAGTCTTGGTAACCTTTTTACATAGAAAATCTGTAGAAATAGAGAACTTCTGGGTGAGCATGGAAAAATAAGGTTTGCACAGGCACAACTCTTCTGACTTATCCCCCAAACTTCTTGCTGTCCTTTTGAAATTATTTTTAATACTGCTAAAAGTGAAAGCATCTAATTGTCTTCCCTGTTAAGAATCAAAATAAGGTCTTCCGTGAATTCTAACAAAGATAAAAAAATGAGCTTGTTTTCCAGTCCTCATTTTGCTTTGCTTCTGCACCCAACGTGGTGATATTTCTGGTGTGTTATTTTTACAGCATGTCAATCACAGGGTGACTTTTGACTTGATATAGAAGTTTGGATTTGCATTCTGTCAGACACCTGTGTTACCAAGTCAGGTAAATAATTTCACTGGATTACTGTTACATTCAAGTTGTTAGTTATGGAATGCAGTACTGTTAATGTATTCTCTAAACAAAACACCCTGGTTTTCATGTGGTAAATCTCAGTGACTCCAGTTGGTTAAATGATAAATTGTTTTGTAGAGGTGAAATTTTGGTAAAATGTTAATCTTATGGTATTTTGTTCTCTTAATATAATTCAAAACCTTACAAATCAAGAATTCTGACATTATTTTTCAGTTTTTTAAATATGAAATTATTGATGAAAGCTACCCACTTCCTGTGTCTAGAAAAGAATTTTATAGATGCAGGTGTAAATGTAATGCCATGTAAATAAAAAGTAGTGATTCTCCCTGAGTATAGTTTTGTTATTATACCTTATGTTACTGTAGTTTAAACATTTCACCTCTTCTATTCTAAGAGTTTGGTGTACATGACTTCCCCTTTGATCTGCAGCTGTAAAAAGCCAGTGTTCTTGTAGTTAAAGAAGAAGGCAAGTTGTTAAAGTCAGAGGCTTAGTCCACTCAGGTAATTGCTAGGTCAGCTACTGCAGATAAAACGTTCTGAACTGGCTCTGAACACATTGAATTAATGATTACATTGGTAGGGGTGAGTGTGGGGGGAAGAGAGTAAACTTTTTTCTAGTTATTTAATCCAACAGGTGCTTTAACAAGAGAGATGATCTTTTTTTTTTTGAAAACCTACTTTGAAATCTTAAAATCCTCTTGATTTTATTTCAGTATCCCCATCCTAAACAAAGCTTCAGAACTTGGGACAGATTTGTTGTTTTTTTTTTTTCAGCAGAGTCTTGTTGAGCTTAATTGCAGTGTAGGGGATCCCAAGAGCATTTAGCTTTTATAATCAATTCTCCATGTACGAGCTTATTCTTAATATAGAAATGACTGGTTGGCAGAGAATAATGTCAGTTTATTGGGATTCAGGTCAATAGTAGAATTTGTTGTCTGGCTAGAAAAGTCACCTCCAAAACATGATGACATTCACTAATCTGATCATTGTGCTTCATGCATGCAGGCTTAAACCAGGACTAACCCCACTCTGAAGTGCTTCTGCTGGATGGTGAAACTCCATTCTGAAGAACAGTTTGGTCATATAAAGTCTGCTAACACTTTTGTTTGGAAATAAAAGTTGCCCAGCTCTTCAGATCTTTAGGGAGACTGAGAAGGATTTTGGAAAAATATGTGTTTATGAATCTTGAGGACTTAAATCACAGCCTACCTATTTGTATCTTTTAAAGCACTGAGCATCTGCTCTTCCTCTTCTGAGATGTATAAACAAATATGCTTTGGCTCACCATAAAATACACCTTATTTTCACAAGTCCAACAGATGCACCATGGCCAATTCCAAGGCATCTTTAAGGCAGGCAGCTCTGCTTGTTCTAATCAACTTGCTGCCTGAACTGGAGCACCAAGGGATTGGTGAGAGTCAGGAACAGCATTTAGCACTTTACTGACCTTGAGTCCACCTTTTCAAAACTCCTTCTGGAACTAAGATTTTTTCCAGCCATTTTCAAGTGATTTCTTCCACTTTCTCCTGAGACTAAAGCACTTGATTGAGCCATGATGTTAAGGGAAATTCTTTCACTGGAAAAGAAGTATTATTGGTAGTCCTAGACCTGAAAATATTAATGAACTTTTTTTTGTAGTGGCTAGAATTAAAATCTTCAAAGAAGTTTTCCACATATCTAACATCTGTCTAGGCTACTTAAGAACAGGTATTTTGGAATTTTTTTCACTGAAGGAACATGCAAAAGCAAACATGAAAACAAATCTATAAATAACCAGATGCTGAATTTTAAAGGTACAGTTTTTAGCTGTCTTTTAGCCTTGTATAAACCACAATTATGCATGCATGACAGCAGTTTTTCTGGTTTGAGAGTTCTTATTAACTGGGAAATGGTCACTGAGAACTTCTGAAATTCCATCAAGTAGTAAATTAAGGGGTGAGAGAAGACTTTTTCTTAAGAAAAAAAAAGCTTTTATAGCTGAGATCCCAGTGAATTAGTTTTCTAGTGTTTGTTAGAAAGAACAATGGAGCTGAAGTTTGTATCGTGGGCATTTTGCTACTTGGTAAATTACCTAAAAATACCTACATGAAAACATGATTCCCCAAGAAGCTGTGATGACTGTATACTAAATAACATAACGTGGGGAAAGTTTGTGTTATTTGTAAGAAGTCACAGTTTTATCTTCTTGCTTAAAGTTGGCTTTGTGTGGCACCAAAATATAATGATGTCTCTGCTTTAAATTTAGAACTAGTCCATGCTGAATAAACCAAGTGGTAGAAATGACTCTCACACTTGACCAGTTTTCTAATGGTGAAATTGGAATACGAGTTTCCATAAAGAAAGACCAAGAAAAAAGAATTTTTTTTCCCAGATCTTCAAAAATATTTTCCAAACATCCAAAGCATAGAGCCTTATTTTGAAGCATTTTCCTATTATTTTCCAAATGATATCATCAATCAATACTGAAGATACAGACCAAACAAGAAATTCTACAAGAGTAATTTTTCAGTAGTTGTATTACAGGTGATCACATCTCACATTACTCTGCTAATTTATTTTCTCAGTTCAGTAGACAGGAAGATTTTCTTTTGAACTGTATCAAACTAATATCCCAAAACGCAACTCAATCACAATAATGTACAATGTGTAACCCTGTTTTCTGAGTCCTGGATCTTGAAAAGTGAAAGTTCCTCTGCAAATTTCCTCTTATTTCTCTTTTAAAATAGTCCCCTGGCAGAGAATTAGCTTTCTCTTGTATTTCTGTGGGGGGAAAAAAAAAAAAGAGAGAGAGAGAGAGAGAGAGAGAGAGAAGCAAATGGTTAATGAGTCAAAGTTTAACATGAACACTTGGGAAGAAGATATCTTGGACTTGATTCATGTAAAACTTATATTTGGGGCTCTGTTTGCTCTGGATAATTATCTTGGCTGGGTGAATTATTGGTTGCTAGCTATTCATCCCCCAGAACCTCTAAGACTTGCCATTTGCCTCTGGGTACTAGTGAACTACAGTGTTAATTTTATTGGTCATGGGGATTTCCTCCTTCTGGTCACTTTTCTGTTGAAACAAGCAGTGTAACACCTAGGACCCAGGTCAGCCCTCAGCTGTGCTGACAAGATCTCTTAATTTCATTTTACAGGCTGAACAGTTATTCTCTGATCTCCTTGGTCTCCAGAAAAGCAGGACCTGATGGTTTGGTTGGGTTTCCATGTGCTGGGGGTGATACTGGATCAGTAAAACAAAGGGACATGGAAGAAAGGAAGAGGTGACATTGCAAAATAGCTGTGTGCTACAGGCAAATTCATTGGGGTTGAAAGAAAGATGGGTTTTGTAGTTTAGGAGAAAATCCTATAGGTAGCCCAGCAATGGAACAGGATTCCAGTTTATCAGCAGGAGGTAAAAAAACCTGTGTAG
This sequence comes from Florisuga fusca, assembly GCA_038090715.1. Taxonomy (NCBI): domain Eukaryota; kingdom Metazoa; phylum Chordata; class Aves; order Apodiformes; family Trochilidae; genus Florisuga; species Florisuga fusca. The sequence goes on from JAAWXA010000001.1 coordinate 81,606,559, forward strand.
CTTTTGGCAGGTTTTTTTAAATCTGGTTGCTCATCTAAAAAAATAAGATTATTGATTCTTACCTCTCACATGGGGTTTATAGGTTAATTCACCTAACAATGCTCCACTTCTTATGCAGAAGATGCTCAGGGATTTGCAAGACTGCCTTGCAGTGGAACTGGCAGTGTCTCCTTGAAAACTGAGCTGGAGATGTCAATGCAGCTGTTGCTGAGGTTAAAGTGAGGATTGCATTGTTGTACCCTCACCTCTAACTCCAAAGACCACTCCAGTTGGGTGCAGACTGTGCCTCAGTTTCCCACACACTGAGTCACTCAATGGCTGCATCAATCCAGCCCTGTGTTTGCTGTCAGAGGAGGCTACAGTCAGGCAATAGAAATCACTAGGACTTGTGATATTGGACTCCTCTTGGTGCTGGCAGATGTGGAGCTCACATCTCACACACCACTGCTGCAGCAATTGCAAAGGCACCCATGCCTAGAATTTCAAGTTAAAACTTTTTGCTTCTATTTCTGTTGGGTGAATCTACCCCGTTTTGTTCCTTTCTTCTGGACTTCAGTTATTTCACTGAGATCATGTCCTGTGTGCATGGCCTGGCATCCATTTTCTCACACACTGAATGTCATCCTGGGCCTGGCACTACACTAGTCTCTTGTTTTGATGCTCAGTTTCTACTTTTTGGACCTCTTAGACATGGGTCTTAAAGGCCATCCTTGCTTCTCTCTACAGACTGAGCCTGCTGTAGTGTAAAATTAATTATCATCTGCAAACTTGATGACACTCTATATGCTTGAGCACACCTGAGAAGAGCTGGAGCTTGCTGGTAAACCCAAAAGCTGCCTCTGAAGGTCTAACAGAGCCCTTCCAAAAACCTGGGATCTCAAGGTTCTATAGTTTCCTCTTCTTCAGGACTCTGACCTTCTTAGAAGTTGTTAAAAACATTTTAAATTTTGCCAGGGTTTTTGAAGCCTCACTTTTTCCAAGAAGATTTGCAAATGACAGGGTGTCTGGCCACTCCGTGGGCTTCCATACAAGTGATAGTTCATTAGCAGTAATTTGGTCATTACAAAAATGTTTATGAGCTCTTCTGCAGAGGGCAATGCAGAGGCATGGAGCAGAAAAGAGTTCTTGTTCCAAACTAAATATAAAGAGTCTACTAAAAGTAGAAAATACAAAGAAATGTGGTGGTGCTTAGTGGCTGACATAGTACAGGGTTATTTCAGCAATCTGCACCCTCGTTGTCAAGTTTTTCAGTATATTAATAAAGGGAAAAAGTGGAAAATGATCTGAAAAGAGTTGGAGGCAGGAATCAAAAAACATTTGAAAAGCTGCAAGTTTAATTTGAGGAACAGAGGGCAGAAGAGAAAACAGGGGGGAAACTTGAAGAGGAGAATACTCACCTGCTCATGCAAGCAGCATGCCCCACTAAATACACTAGCTAACTTCTGCTAATAAATCTGTGTGCAAGAAGGTGAGTTGTCAGCAGGTCATTCCAATTTTCAAATAAGGTTTGTCCTTGCAGGTTTTCTTCACACCTCTCCTGATGGCCACAGGTTTAAAACTATTAAAAAACAGTGAGTCGTAGAAACAAATTGAAAAATGCCAGCCCTCCCTCCAGCTTCAAGTTTCCTCTGGAAAAACTGCTAAAAAACAAACCAAAACAAAACAGACCTCCTGAGAAGAACGTTGCTGGCTGGGGGGATGGAAGAACTAGAATATGGGCTTAGGAAATGTGTCAGGCTATTGGTAGGTTATGGAGCTGATTCAGCTAATCTGGATATATGAGGTGACAGTCTTTATGGTCTATCCCTCCTGAAAATGGCAAATATTCCTTTCATTTCCTGCAGTGGACCTGAAGACGTGTTACAAGGTGGCTTTTTCGAGGTGATCCTGAGATAAAGAGAAACTTCATAAGAAAAGCTGTTCTTCACAGTAACTCCACTGCAAAACCCAGGACTTTGGGGTGAAGTTTTCTTCACACACTCTTAAGGAGTAAAAAGTTATTGAAGGCCTTGTTCTTCAGGTGAAACACTAACCCCAAACCTTGACCCTTTGTTGCTATTAAAGACCCCTTGGCACTTTCTGTGAGAGCAGAGGTGTGAGCCCTGGTGTCCTGGCCAAATTCCAGCTTGGGTAATTAAATTCTGCTTTCCTAAAATCCCCCCTGTAGTTCCAGCTGAGTACAGTATTCTTCATTTCCTCTCCGAAACTGCTGCACAGAATTGCTTTGTGCTGGTAAACAGCTGCCACATCTCACCCCAGAGGAATTCCTGCATTTCGGTACCAAAGCTCTCACTTTCTCTCTCTCTTTTTTTTTTTTTTCCTTTTCTTTCTCTCTCCCCCACACACACACGATGTGGTATTGCCCTGTGGAGCACCCAGGAACATCCCTTCTCACTAGTGGTGTTGGAAGGAAGGCTCAGCAAGCCAAACCCCAGCTCTGCAAAGCAGCCCTGTACCACCTTCCCTTCTTTTAATGCAATATTAGGGAGCCATGCTCAGCCACAGCAACTCAGACTGAAAATACTTTGCTCTTTATAAGAGCTGGGGAGCTGAAGTGATGTTGGTGCTGGTGCCCTTGATTTCTAGATATTGGTCATAGCTGGTAAATGGTTTCATTTTCGTTGCTCAAGAAATCTTGAGTCCACTTCTACTGGGGCTTGTTAAGCTGTTGCCTTGGGGGCCAGTTGATCAGTTGTTAAGTAGTGAGCAGCTTTGGCAGTCAACAGGCACAGGATCCCCTGCAGCTACTCCAGCCTGCCTGCCCCATCATTCTTTACCGAGGTAGCAGAGGATTGTCTTAGAAGTGCAATAAGGAGAAAATACCAGCAGATAATGTTCATTCCATTTTGCATGCTCTGGTGTGTCAGGAAAGTGTGTGATGCCTGTAAGGACACATCTACATCTGCTTTCTTGCCAATAGTGGCTAGGAAAGTCCAGCTGAGAGTTTTTTAGACATGTATATATACATGTATATATTTCTCTTTTTTTTCCTGGTAGCTCAGGGATTCTAAGTCAAAAGACAACAGGCTGAGAATTGTGTGAGCCATACAGATTGCTCCTCAGCTGTTCCTCCTGGCTGTTACCACCCAGCTTTGATTCCCCATGAAGAACTACGTGAAAATATGGCCTGGATTACCAGGGTTTTTCTAGGCACTCCAGCAAAAAATCACAGCCAGGCCACAAGGAGCCATGGCTGGTGCAGGGCAGAGCTGAGAGCCTTCCATCTGACAGCAAGGCAGGTCTGCAGTGTCCATGTCTTCTCCAAATTGTTGCCTGAGATAGGGTGTTCTGATTTACTCTCTGAAGTGCTGTGGCATACTGATGTGAAAGGTGTGACCTGTTCCAAGCACTGGGGGAAAAAGTCAGCTTTTGTCATTTCTCTATCCTAAAACCAGTTCTGTGGCTGCAGAAATAGCTGTTTCCTAACCCGTGTGCACAAGATTTTGTCTATCTGATTTTTACTTAGCTAAGTACACTGGGAATGACTCAAAGCAGGCTCGACAGATTTCTACTTTTCACATGCCAGGAGGGTTTTTTAAAATGTATTTTATGCTGGGGTTATTTTGTTTGGGTTTTTGGTTGACTGAATTACCTATATTCCTTGAAATGGTGTTTAGTAATTCTCAGCGACTGCAGGGATGCCTACTGGGAAGTGGTCAACTGATCACAACAAACCCCACTGACTGCAAGCTCTCCTACTGCTTTAACTCAATTGCACTTTCTTCTCCAAAGCCACATCTCTTAGGAAAATTCCAGAAATGCTGTTTGCTGTGAAGCATGGTTTTAATATTATCACAGCTATTTGAAAAGACAAAAGATTAGAAAGGCTCTTTGGTACTGAAGGAAGACACAGTTCCAAGGGATGGATTTTCCAGAAACAAGACTCACATTTGCTGCTAATATTTAACTTCATACTCTGTCTTCAGCTAAAACATTTCCCTTTTGCTGAAGAATTTTAAGTTCTATGGATATGAAAGGGGTTGTCCATTCTTCATCTGTGTCTTGGCCTCCTACAGTCTGTAAATAATTACAGGCAAAATGGAAGCTTAGGTGTGTTGCTGTCTGGGTTTGGGGTTTTTTTTGTCCTATATTGATAATATATTGTTCCCAAGTCATATGGGGAAGTTTGGACATGATAATCAAATGACAGATGGATTTTAAGGAAAGCTGGATGCTAAAACCAAAGTCTACAGAACTGATCCATAACAAAACCCCCTGTATCCTGGGGAAGGACTCTGAATTGAATTCCTCCTCCCAGCTTCTCCCCAGGAGCACTGTCATCAGGTGGAGAGGAAGGAGCTACAGGGTAGAAGATGGAAATACTTTAAGAAGAATAATCTCAAATGAAAATAGCTACTAATTACAAGAGCTTCTCCTCTTTGAAGGTGCAGATCTTAAATCCTTAATTGAGGGTTGTTCCTTGCAGTTTCTGCCTTCCTGTGTTGTGATTTTCTTCATACTCTGCAGCCAAACCATTCAGATGCTCTGTCTTAGGACAGCATCTTCTTTCTTCCTTTGTTTCTCCCTCGAAGAGGAAACTTTCTTTTTTTGCTTTTAACAGAAACCCAAGCAAACAGGGTCTCTGGTTCTGTGACTTTAGCCCTGCTGATGGCAGGAATCACAGCCTAGGAAGCAGCATCCTCTGCATGTTGATCTTCAATACATCAAACGACAATGTTGGCATTGTTTTGAGAGGGTTAACTAAGATTAATGAGAAAAGAAACATGAAGCCATGGAGGATCAACATTACAAATCAATGACTGAATAAATTTAATGTGTATTCCAGCTGTACTTTACCTGGCATGAGACTGATTCTTAAGAGTGCATCTTTTATGCTTCTAAATAACCCACTAAGACAGGAACACTGCTTCCACTTTAATAATGCTTTATTTAAGGTTTATACAGTAGTCAATGTATTGATTTAGGAGGAATTTGTAGAATAAAAAAAGAATACTTAATAAGGCACAAATAAACTCCTCCAGCTTTCTCCATTCCTCATCCTTTAACATTTGCAAACTCTAAATTCGATATTTTAATTCTGGAAAACAAAGTCATTAGACAATAAAACCAGACTTGCTGCTAGTCAACGTCAGTTTGAACTTTAGACTTTGCACGAAGGAAGGAACTTCCCTGAAAGGTGAACTTTAAAAAATCATGGAGCTTTCTCTAACACCATTCAGTAACTTCTGAAAGCAGCCCTTGTCACAGCAGATGAGATGAGAATGAATATTTTATTTATTTGTCCCTAATTACTGCTTAAAGCTGTAGGAAATGCGACCTGGGTCTTTGGGACTGAGATCCTTGACTGTTAAACTCCACGATGGAGCTGACTGACTTTCTTCCTTTAATCACAATGCTATTACCCTTAAATTACCTCTTAAAAACTGCCATTTGTCTGGCAAATCTGACCAGGTCTCTTACCTTCCCATAATTACCCGTATAAAAGCAGTGACAAAAGGGAGGCCCTTTTCCATGTCTGAATGGTTTCACAGCCCAGCCTCATAATCAGATTCCAGAAATTGAACTTGCAGAAAGTTTGTGCTAGCCTTGTGGATTTTCATTTCAGATGTTGTCAACTCAAGGGCATTTGGACCAATCAATATCTGTCTGTCTTCTTGCACAGAGAAAGTTGGCTATTAGAAAAGAGAGGCTTACAGCAGGCTCAGCCAATACCATTAGCCCTAGCCTAAGGGCAGTTGTGTCCATGTGCTGGGGTAGGCACCTGCCCCCTCCCCTCCCCCACCATTAAGAAGGCCACTGGGGATGTCATTTGGACATAGCGGGCAAAGAGCACTTCTTTATTCTTTCTCTTTTTTACACCCAGACTTCACCAAAAATCAATAAATCTGTTCTCTGCTTATTTTCAGAACTTTACTTCAATATAAGCAAGGACTTTCCTTCCAGCTACAAACTCCAGTAGCACCAAGTCAGGGATTTTTTTTTATTATTATTTTTTTCTAATTTTTTTTTTTTTGGTGTGTGAATGGGTATTTTTTATTTTCCTTTCTCTGTTCCAATTTGAGAAATAATTGGAAATAATATCCACTGTTTCTTCTTTTCCCTCCTAAAGATTATTTTTTTTAGAAGAAAGACCTTGATCTGCTGACTCTTTTCATGATTCAGCACCTGGTTTTTCTCTCCTTGCTCTCCTTTTGCTGCTAATGATTTTATATGATCAGGTAACAAAATGGAACACTTCTTTGTCTTTCAAACAGCAAAAAAAATGTTTCCATACTGCATTAGGCTTTGCTACTTCTGTGTCAAGGCACTATGAGTGACACTGCTGTTGATAAAGCTTCCAAACTGAAACCAGCACCTTCCAGTTTTAGGTGCAGCAGTCTGCCTGTCCTGGGGAACCAGGGATGTACTTTGAGAACCCATCAAGCCTGTGCTTGAATTTTGTGAGATTGTTTTTTGAAAGAAACAATTTTTAATCCCCTCTTTCTCTGGAATGAGGCTAAAAACAGATCAACGAAGGGATGATTGAACTCAGGAACCCAGTGACCAGACCAAGAGGCAGTGGGCATAAGCATGGAGCCTGGAAAGCTGCAGAAAATGCAGGTACTTTGTCCTGGGAGGGCAATTCACTGGGAAGATGATGACAAAGGACAGAAGGAAAGGACAAAAGTAGAAAAGGAGTTGATGTGAACAGAAATAAAAGCACTGCAGAGATAATCCACAAAAAAAAAGAAAAAAAAAAAGAAAAAAAAAAGAAAAAAAAGAAAAAAAAAGAAAGAAAAAAGAAAGAGAAGGGAAGAAGAAAAGAAAGAAAAAAGAAAAAAAAAGAAAGAAAAAAGAAAAAGAAAAGAAAGAAAGAAGAAAAAAAAAAAGAAAAAAAAAGAAGAAACAAATCATTTAGGAATAAATCTTGCAAATGGAAAGCTGTTGGCCAAAACTAGTGGAGAGAGCTAGTGGTAGTAATTTCACTTGATAGATCTGCTAACAGAGTTCAGCACAATGAGCTTTAATAGTTAGACTGAACCTTTTCCTTTTGCCTATAAGAAGTCAAAATGGAAAAAATGTTCCTGACCACAGGAGTTATCCTCTGACCAAAGTATCTGGTCACACGATGTACCCACTGAAGACTGCAGTTCTGGAAGTCTTAGAGCTGAGATGACATTTAATATTTTGATCTTTAAGGAAGCAAATGAGTAGTTAGGGAAATGCATCTTTTCCACTGTGTGTTTAGATTGTCCCCAAGAAATTTAGGAGCTTTGTTTAAATAAGTAGCCCAAGATTTGTCTCAAGTAATTTGGTGGAGCTCTGTTGAAGTCAGAAAAGCTGCACTGGTTGAGACCCACTGCAGAGCTGCCCTGAGACCATCAGCCAGTGAAAGCCCTTGCTGAGTTCCTACAGATGTAATATTTGGGTATTCAGGAAACCTCAGAGGATGAAGATCCCTCTTCTGTGTTGAGAAAGGCTGGAACTGCAGAGGCAGAAAGATGCAGAGAATAAAAAAAGGGAGAGGAGAGTCCTGTAGACCTCATGAAGCCAAGGAGGAAAAAATGGTTGTTTTTCAGAGACAATTTGGCATTTTTTGTCTATTTCACTCCAACAGCAAGCATAGAATATTGCTATGAAATATTGTCCAAATGACCAGTAAGAACTTTTTAAGGTTTGAAGCTTCCCATCCCCCAGAGGTCTCACAGGTGGCCTTGTAACTGGGGAAATGTGCTGAAAGTTCAGCCAAGACACCCCTGTGGGGCAAAGGCAGAACCACATTGCTGGGAAGCTGTGGCCAGATGTGATCTTTGGGGCTGGAGAGGTTTAATTGCTGCTTGACCTATTTTAAACCATCTGCAGGATGCTCCAAGCAGGACATTGAAGACCAAGGAACTTCCTCACCCTGCTGTGGCCGGTGTGGATTTAAGGAGGTGAATTCCATATGGGGAGTGAATGGGCAGATCCTTGTCTCTGGATTCCTCAGGAGATGTTGGGAAGACATCAGGATGTGGAGAACAGAGCCAATGCTGTCCAAGAGGAGGTCAGTAAGTATGTTGCAAAGGGGCATTTCCCTCTGGTCTGTGGGTATCATGGAATCACCATCATACCATAGAATATGAAACAGACTTTATGATAATACAGGGTAGTTGCTAAAGGGGCTTTAAATTAGCACAATTTTTCTCTGGGAGGTTTTCTCCTCTGTTTTTTTTTTCTATGAAATGTACAAGGTTCAGGTTTGGGGTTCCTTTAACAACCTGGCAAGATTAATGCATTTTCAAATGCTCATGCAGCAGTACTTGCTGCTTCACTGAAAATAACAATACTGCTCTAAACAGCATCATCCTGGGATCACTGATGGGATTTAGTGGTGTTTAGCAGGTGAGGGCTGGGATACTGTAAAGTGAAAACCTCCAGTGCAAAGAACCTAAGGTGCCTTTCCTATAAACCCCTGAAAGACCTGCATTTAATTTGAATTGTTGAAATGCATGTGGAGAAAAGAAATATACCAGCAAAATTTTATTTACTGGCTGGGTTGTAATGACTTGGTAGGATTTTTTGAGGCTGATTGATAAAGAACAGATTTTGTGGCTACTTAATCTTCAGAGCTGAAAATATTTCTTCAGATGAGTGAGGAAACTTGTTATGCTACAGAGTGATTATTCACTGAATGGATTATTGGTTTGAGCTAGAGCAAGATCTTTTATTTTTGATATTTAAATGGCAAGAAAAAATAAATAGCATGTCCTTTCCAATGCACACATTTCAAAATGACTAGTCAATACCCCCTATTAAAAAAAAAAAGATAGCTGCACTCCCACATCATTAAACTCTAATGGAGTTTTGTTGCAGAGGAAGATCCTACCCTTATACCCCTGTCACAGCAAGAGCTGAGTAAACCAATCACTCCCAAACCCACTATCTAAATGTCATTATGCTCACTGAGTTATTTGTTTTAGCTTTTTGGTAACATTAAAGTTTGTGCTGGTTTACATTTTTGTATTTACTTTGGACGGGGCATTTTGGACTAATTAGATGTTGGAGTTAACATCCATGACAGGGGTAAATATAGCAGGGTCCCAGTAAGCCCCATATAGACCCCCTGTCCCATCACCAATGGGTATTTCCACTTCAATCTTCTGCAGCTTTGGTGAACTCTCATGCACACACAGCACTTTCCTCAAACCAAAGAGATGCAGCTGTGGGAAGAGAAATATCAAAGGATCCAACAGCACTTGTGACTTGCCTGGATCTTACCAGCTCAGCTAAACCAACAAAAGGTGATTTCAGATCCCAGGCATTCATCTGTCCAAAGGCAGAGCATGTTGAACAAAAGGTATGAAATAAATTCAATAATGCATTACAAAACGGGAAAGTCTCCTTAAGAAAGAAGTCATCACTGCACTCTTCTTGTTCTATTATTCACATTGCCCTTTCTGAGAAGCATTTCACCCAAATGTTTCACTTAGGTGAGTACAGATCTTTTTAAAAATATATCTATATTTTCAAGCTGGTCCTTCTGTACTATGGAGTTTTCTAGAGGCAGCAATTTGATTGTGACTCCTGTCATTAGAGGAATTAAGGCATCTGTAAGTTTATCTGTGACCTTCTTAAGATCAAATATGTCAATAACAAAGAGCGTAGAAGTGGTTTAGACTATTAGAAGAGTTTATGGATGAAAACAAGGCCCCACCTCTCAAACTTGAACACATACTTAAGCACCTATATGGATATAAAAGCCATTCGAAGAGGATGAGCACTCACTTGAAGCTTGCTCTTGGCTTCATCTTGAGATGTGAGAATCTTGTTTTTCCTCTGGAGCTTCTAAATCCATCCTTGGCCCTCTCAGTAAGTCAGTATTACAACAACATTGCTACAGGCTCAGTGGGCATCTTCTGCTTGTGTTGCACAGCTCAGAGCAGCAGAACATTTCTGATTAGATGAAATCTCACTTCCTGTATAAAAATTAGAAAGCCCTCTCAAGCTGCTTAGGAACTCAAGTTGGCAGAAAACAAACGTCATGGATTTGCCCCATGATTTGCTCATCCATTCCTACTGTAAAGAACCAGCATGGTGTTGCCTAGCCCAGCTGTGAATTCAAACTACAGCAGGAAATGCATAAATACTGGTCAGGTTGTTCCTTAGAAAGAATGTGGGTTAATTTTTTTTTATTATTATTATTTTTATTTGTTAATTTCGGCCTTAACAAGGCATGAAGATAGGGAGAGATGAAGCATCAGGGCTGCAAACTCCCTCATTCTGTTTTGCCAGACTGGTTCTCTTTCTAACTGTGCATGCAGCCAGGGGTATGAACACATTTTTCTGTGGGTTCCCCAGTGTCAACAGTTGAGCACATTAGTGTCACATGTGGCTGCAGCATCCCTGGTGTGGATGCCTGTCTAATGGACAGTGGTGGGAGCCAGCAGACATAAAACCCCTGAGCTGGAGCCCATCAGGCAGTGAGTGTCTGATGTGTCAGCTCCTGCCTCTCTGCAGAAAATATTTCCTATCGTCTCCAGCCCTGTTGCTCCCAGAGAGTGTGCATGCCAGCTCTAGTGTCTGCTCCACTTATTTCAGGTATTTTCATGTCAACATCCTGATAACAGGCTAAAACCTTATTTTTTGCTGACAGTAGTTGGAAGTATCCTTCATCTTTGACCAAATCCTGACTTGCTTCATTCATGTTCAGACAAAACTCTGGCTGAAAAACCCCTGACTGGAACAAAGAATGCTAGGTTCAGCCTTATTGCATATTAACACTGAAAAAAAAAATTAGAACTGTGAAGATTTTTTTAATAATCTGACCCATCATTGGTCTCTAAGGAACAAGAGGAATACATGTCTTAGAATTTTTAAAGACCTAATAAATAATTTGCCATAACCACAGGGTACCGTGGCATAATGTAGCTAAGGTAATATTTAATTTGCTTATTTACAACATTAAGTAAAACATTCTGTTTCTTTTTTTCCTATATATATTTGTATTTATTGTGATAAATATTTGAAGTCTGGCTGCTCGGCTCTCAACAGACCTTCTTGGAGTGTTTTGGAGCCTCACACGGTTAAAATTATTCCATTATGCTACTAAAGCATAGAATGTGCAACATGCCATACAGCTCAAGGCATTTCCCAGTTCATTTTTATCTTTGTGAGTACCTGTGGCTTCCTTTCTGCACTAACATTTTCCTGCGAGCGTTCTCTCCTCTCTGCCAGTTAACTTTCCCTTGAAGCCCAGTGGCCTTCTCTGCTCTGCTGGTCACTCATCTCTCCCAGCAAGCAACACAGTGAATGAAATATCAAGCAAATTCACCTCAAATGGCAGTGTGACAGTCCCTCCCCCCCCAGGTAATGGAGAGGCATGAGGAGTAGGAGCATCCCTCCCCATCACTCGTCGTTCTTGGCACTGGCGCGGGTCCGGGGGCTGGAGCCCAGGTGCCCGCTTTGTCCCTCTGCATATTCCATCCTGGCTAATTCGGAGTGGCTCCCTGCTCTCCCTGGCCCCATCACTGATGTTATGAGCCTTAATTGGAAATGCAATGCTTGGTTAGACAGTGGTTGGGGGGGACAGGAGAGGGGAAGAAAGGGATGGCAGTTAGAAACTGTTTTGTTGATGCCTGTAGTGGCGGCTACAGCACAGCTCCTGCTGCATTTCTTCCAGCAGCACAAGCTGAATCTTTTCCCTCATTTGATACAGTGACCTCTCAAGTGCATCATTGCCCTGAGGGCTGAGGGCAGTCCAGCAACTGTTAAACCCCTTGGGTTGATAATCTTCTCCCACATTTGCCCTTAACACCAGACATACCACCATTAGCTACAGCTCCACTGGTGCTCATTAGAGCCGATCAATATAGGCTAACATAAAGAATGCTGCTGCGCCTTCTGTTATTTTTCAGTTACTGCAGATTTACAGACTTTCACCTACAATACGAGGCTTTGCTGCTGGACTATGTAAAAAAGAGGATTTGAGACCAAAGAAAAGCCAGACGGTTTTTATTAGATGCTTAAATGTTATTTATCTGGCTGCTCCAAACACCTCGTTACCAGGAAGCGCGCGGGAGATGCCCTGAGTAAAACCCTCTCTGGATTAAGTTACTATAAAAATTGCCACTTGTGCAAATTACAGGGGATGCACTGATAGACAAAATCAGGCACTTTTAAATACGAGAGAGTGTTTGAGACTGTAAAGCCTATGCAAATGCTTTCATGAGCCTGGCCTGATGTTTTGAAGGCCACTGACTGAGTCTGTGCTGGTCACAGTTGGATAGTGATTGTGTGGCCAGTTGAAGGGAGGTCTATAGGTTGAAGGCATATATGTAGAGTGGCTCCAGCACTGCATACTACCACCAGCAGGTGCTGCCAAAGATCATAGCAAGAACACCAACAACAATTAACAAATACATCACTCTTTTCCCACATTTTATCCAAAAGTGTGTTTCTAATACCACCAATCACACTGGGTAACAACTAACAAAGTAACTAAATGAAAAGGTACAAAAATCACCTGACATCTCTCAGAGATTTTGCAAGGTATGATGCATAAGTACTCAGTTCAACGGGAAGAATAAAACCTTCTGTCATTTGCATTCAGAGAAAAGCAAGGTCAAAATCCTTCCTGGGGTTTGCCAAAGGGCAGTGCCACATGAATATAAAAGTTGGGCTTTCTGGTGCTTCTTTTAGTCAGTTTGTTCAGTCAGACTTTATAGTACTTTTTGGGATAGAAAACAAGGAAAATATAGCATCCAGCCAACTTCAGAAAGATTTTAATAGAGAAAGCAAACTTTTCATTCAGTGTAAAGACGGGTGTTGCTTATCATGGAAAAATGCAGCCTTCCCATGTAATAGGATGGTTAAAGGGGTGTGTGAAACATTTAAAATACTGACAGCATGTGGTGTTCCACTGAACCAAGAGTGAAAACCTCATCTACACCAAGCCTTTCTGAATTATTACTTGGCCTTAAGGCCTTCTATATATTACTCAAAATAGTGGCTCAAAGGGTTCACTATCAATTGCCGAATGAAAAAGAATTTCTAACTGTCTGAGCCAAAGAAGTAGAATATGGTAAATTTCCCATTTTCATCAGGCATATCCCTCAACAGCAGAACTTTTTTCACAGTCCTCCAGTGCTATAGGTGATAAAATCCTTCTGTTGAACAGCTTATTTATTCAAGACCTTTCTGAGGAGCTGAAAGGGTACGAGAGCATTTCATTTGTGGAACGAAGGATTTCTCAAAGTCCATTAAAGCACCTTTACTTCTGGAATGACACAACTTCTCCAGATGCGTCCTTTGCTTTAGTGGACCTATTTGCATCTTAGGTATTACTTAGAGTGAGTGATGTGGTAGGACTGAGCCCTTGATGATAGGCTGATTAATGAAGTCCGTTCTGCTGGGTGAACATAATGGAAAATGTGATTCTGTTGGCTTCTAAAGTCTGAAATTCATCTCCATGCAAACGACACACATTTTATGTATGTCATAAGCCTTCTGCTATCTTTCTGCTTAGATGGGGATTTCATCCGGTGAATGGAAGGGTGGTTGGTACATCCATTAATGCACCCTGTAAACCCCTTGCTTATGACATTGCCTCAAGTTTGAGTCTTCCCTTCAAGTAGAACTTGGATAAACTTGAAGAAAAACAGCTAGTGAATCACACCTCAAAACCCCTTTTTGAAATTGCACACTTTTCAGGGGGAAAAAAAAAAAAAATCTTTTGATTTTAAGACTTTTAGTGAAAGAGCACTGGGAAAATCACTTGGTATATAACTTAATGAGTTATAAATGGCAGGTAATTTCTAACATGCATTGTTCTCACTCAGCTTGCTTTTGTCAGTTGTCCTTACTCCTTGTCTGCTAAATTAATGAGCTGTATGATCTGAGCTCCCCTGTTTATTTCCATGCAACTGTAAATCTTACCCTTAAACTTCTGGACAATCGGTTATGTGCCTTCCTTATTTCTCCCATGATGAAGACAAGCAACGAGCCCTGCTCCCTATTTTCCAAATCGTGCCTCATTCTGTAGTTCTTTCCTGCATTCCCTCCAACTTCTCCAGCGCTCCCGTTTCAAAGCGGAGGATCCAGGAGGGAGCACACATCTCAGCAACGGGTTCACAAATCTTGCTGACAGCAGCAATAATTCCTCACCACGCCCCCTTGATCATCCATAATTTTCAATAATCTCACAATGTGGAGCTCCCAGTGGCTGTCCAGTGGAGAGCAATATATTGCATGTTTTGATCAACAGGGAAAGGTTTTGTAGGAACTTCCTCTTGTCTAAGCTTGGATATATCTTCCAAGCCCTAATTATTGTCCAAGTTGGCACTTTGTGCAGCCATATCTTTGGCTGTAAATTAGCTGGTTTTAATGGTCTGCAGCAACACTTTCAATCTCCTCTTTAGTGCCAGGTTTGAATGATGGAACTTGCTATAGATGCTGACACTTTTTATTCTTAAACACCTAACATGCAGTACGTTCCCGCGAGTTTTAAAGGGTAAGAGAAAATGTCAAAATTGTTCAAAAGTCTCATGTATATTTTTTTTTTTACTCAGGAAGTTACATACTCAAAACTCTAATCAGTCCACCTGGATTTAGGAAATCCCTTGTTATCCTCGTGGTGTGAAAACTGGACTACAGATAAAGAAAATGGTATTTTTATAGAACAGTCCTCTGAGATGGGACTGCTCCTCTGTTGTCAATGTAGGCCAAAGTGCCAGTGGGAAGTGCAGTACATGACCTTAGTCAATTAGCAGGGTCTCCTTAACCTCTGGGGATTACTTTGATCTGCAATATCAAGTCTAACACCTTAATGAAATTTTACAGATAGTCACAGAAGACATCCATGTAGCGAAAAAACAATTTCATTTTATACCTAAACTCCTAACACATGCTTAATAAATCCCCAGAAGGGAAATAATAACTCTAAACATATTCAACGTAAATTTATCTTTTTTTTTTTCTTCTTTTTTCTTTTTTTTCTTTTTTCACGCTGTGTTTATGGCTGAGAAAAACAAGATTATAATAGACAGGACTTGGCTTGTGGAAACTGAGAACAGACCAAGATGCTGGCTCACATTTTTTCTTGAGGAAAACATGTTATTTGTTGCTGTAGCATTTTAAATCTCCTGAAATAAGGGTGCTGTGCCAAATCTTGGTCGTATTTATTGTGTGACTACATTTCAGATATGTGAAATTGCCATAGTGTATCACTATCCTGATTTGTGTATTCAGCACTGCTCATTTTAAAATTTATGCTCATTCACAATCCCTTTTGTCCTTCTGGTGTAGGAACAGCTTTGGTGGAGGTGATGGGACAACCAGGCCTATTTCTGATAGAATTGCTGACACCCTGCCTCAGGAACATGCCACATCTCTCCTGGTGCTCTGCATACAGAACTTATGTATGAACTGTTAATTTCAGCAAGTGCAACTACTTACAAGAAACTTAGCTGAAAGCAAAAGTGCAAACTAGAAAATCACCTTATCCTGGCTCAAACCAGGACATATCCATAAGTAGATAAGATTAGAAGAACCTGAGATGTTCAGGAGCTCTGATTTTATAAATTGCTTTTTGCAGTCAAATTAAGGCTTATTTTTCAGTGTCTTGTGGTTTACACCAACTCTGCTTTGCACAGCTTTATGCTGTTGGTTTGCTTGTTGTACTCTTACAGCTCTACAGCAAAACTACATCAGCTCTCCCCATGGGCCCAGCCAGGGAGCTTTCCAGTGTGCAGAACTCAATGGACTATCCCCATAACATATTTTGGGTTTCTAATGCATTCAGTAACTGTAAAAAACCCTCTTAAAACGGAACCAGGTTATAAAGCTTGGCTCTGTACAGTTCCCCCTAATTAACAGATGACAGATACATGCAGCCATTCCACTCTGCTCTCCTCTGGAAACTGCTTAACAGAACCATAAAACTCTTCCACGAGGTAGTGCAGGCTCTGCCTTTGTCTTCTCACACATCTGTTGCCTTTTTTTTAAAAAAAAAAAAAAAAAAAGGTAAAATAAAGTTAAATTTTAAAAAATCTTTATTTTAATAGTGCATGAAAAAAAAAAGGGAAAATTCTTCTTTGTTTTCTCCAGGGTCTCATCTTATGTCTCTTCCAGCATTGCCAAATGGTGCCCAAGGACTTTCTGCCCCTTTTATCATTCTGATGGTGGTGACATGCTCCTGGGGACCAAGGTGAGCAGTGCTAAATCCTGGAACTGATGGCTTAGCCCTTGTTGCAGGTTCCCACAGCATCAAATTTGCTGCAAGTGCTCAGGTCTGGTGGGACACAGCTCTGGCCAGGCAGTTGTTTCTGAGGGCTTGTAGAAGATAGAAGTAGTAGTAAAAGTAGAAGGATCTGTCTTCAAGTATTTCAACTGTTGTTCAAAGCTCACTTAAACTTTCCTTTAAGGCCAATAGAAATGCCTCAAAAGTAAAATTACAATAATTTCAAACCCGTGGAAGTCATGCATGAGTTTGAGTGACCGGGAGGAGTTAGGATTGCTAACACAATTCTCAGTTTTTTTCCTTAAATAAACCCTTCACCAGCAATTTATAGAATACTTGGATTTCAGGTAATGACCTGTATCTAAAACATGTGAATATTTTTCACAATTGTTCCTAGGGCTTTCTAAAGGAATTAATTTTTAACATCTTTGGTGTTCCTTTTCTCCAGCTCTCCCTGGAAGCAAACCTCTAAAAGGAATTCTTATCAAGACAGGGATTTGAAATGGCTGCTCAAGAATGTGAGAAAAATAGATGGTGTATATCTAGGTAAGAACCTTGTCATTTTTAACTAATTTAGCTGTTGCACCTTGATCATTTGAATTGAATTTTTAATTTATTTTTTTAAATCAGGTGCATCATAAGTCTGTCCTGCTTATATCATGTGCCTTGCACTTCTAGGCTTCAAATGAATATTTGGCCACAGGTGAGGTCACACAAATATAGAGACTGAGGATGTTCTTCCTCTGGATTTTTACAGGCAGGGTGGCAGAGGGAGGCAATACCACCCTCCCCATTTTACCAACAGAGAACTGAGTGGTTTAAAGATAAGTAATGTACACCAGAAATATTTTAACCCAGGTTTTCAGCTTCTTGCTCATTGTTCAGACATTGAGACCCACTTCAGAAGGGGTTTGGATGATAGGCTCCTTAGAATATGTTAAGAAGAAATAGAATATTTTCTTTAGGATTTGCTATGTTGTCCTGTAAAAAGTGGCCCCTGCTCCCCCCCTTGTTCCTGCAGCACAGCCAGGTTTCTGGGGGTTATATCCCCAAAAAAGTGCAAAGAGGAGTTTATTTGGGGTGAGCTCCCATCACCTGGAGATGCCAAGGGGGGAATCTAATGCCTGAAAAATCATGGAGACAACGAGTGGCTGAGCCTGAGCCAAGCAAACTCAAGCTGGGAGGAGAAAGAGAGAGCAATGAATCACCAGTACACCTCTTCCCAACCCCCCCAGACCCATGCTGCTGTCCTGAGACATGGACCAGTGTTTCCTCTTCCACTTCCAGGGCCCCGTGCTCCAGGTCTGTGATGAGAGCCAGATGGGAGATGGCAAAGCTCTCCTTACCAGCTCCTGAGGTTTTCCTGCCTGGAGCCTGGTGGAAGCAGCCAGCAGAGATTCTTATCTTATCAAGAGGAGCCTGACAGCACAGCATCTCTCTTGATGCAGGATTATTTTGTTACAGACTCTGAAAACACGATCCAAAAATGACTCAGATTCATAGGGTGTTTGCCTGTGCCTGAGTGCTGGTACATTGTGGCTGTGCAGGTAAGTCCTGTATGTGTTTTTAATTTAAAGGTCTCATACAGCAATAAGAAAGCTTTCAAATCTAAATATGTGCAATCTCTGTATATAGGATTAAAAAAATCTATATTCATTGTAGAGGAAAAAAAAAAAAAAAGCAAAAGATTACAAAAGACCAAAAGCTCTGGGGTTCAAGCTAATTTTTCATCTTTTCCATGGGGGAAAACACTGGTAAATGTTAAGAAACACCCTTCAAGAACCTTTAATTTGTTTTTCATTCTCCAAGATATAGATTTTCTCCTTCCTATTTAAGTAAAAAAAAAATTCCTGTGGGTTTGTTAGAGTCATTTGAGAAAATATATATTTGTATAATATTACATGCTTTCCAACATAGCTTTGATTATGATGTCAGACCAGCCAGGGCAGATTTTGACTTGTAGCCAGTTCCACTAACTTCCATTATCTTCTCAGAAGGTATTTGTTCCTGCAGATCCCACAAATCATTTGCAGGATCACCTCCTTATTCCAAAATCTTGGTTTCCTTTTGGTCAGTGGCAAAATCCCCACTGATCCAGCATGGGTCAGGATGTTGCCATAAATATCTAAACTTTTGAAGTGAGTGGGAACAGGATGAGGTCATTTTCTATTTGTTGTAGCTGGTGATGGTGCAGTTGTGCAGTTGGTTTTGCTGTTGACCTCTCATTGAGTTCAAGCAGACAGAAGTGGATCCAGACCTGTTTATCAGCAAAACACAGAAAAGGAATTAGAACTGGAGCTCAGCCCTGTGTTTAAGGGTGGTCCTAGATTAAGAGAGGTCTGAAGATGCTTCTGTAGCTGAGCACACACATACATGTAATGTACATAAGCACACATGAGTATGTGAGTGGGTGATCACTCTGTAATGAAGAATTTTATTAATACTGCCAAGCTTTAGGTAAATGTCTAATAGCTTGCCTTTTCTAAAGGCAATCTTGTGCTCATTAATAAGTCAGCATCCAAAGCATTATTTGGGTAAATGTTCAGAAAGGTGGGTCTTACAGTCTCCATTTTACAGATGGGTAAACTGAGGCAAATCAGCAAAAGAGTCTGCTGAGAGTGGGTCCTGGCCAGCTTTAGAGACAAGAAATTACCCATGGGATTGACAAGGGTAAAAATGGGGATTTTGAATTCTTCTGCATTCACCCAGCAGTACCCAGTGCTGGTGTTCCAGAGTACTCTGTCCCCCTGGCTCTGGTCTGTACTTGTTAGGACATTCTTGGGGAGCTCAGCTCTGAAGCTTCAGCTGTAGTGGCAAGCATGAAATTGCACTGAAGTTATGGTAGATTGAAGTAATAACAGCACTGGCCTCCTGCCCCAGAGTTAGGGGGATGTGGATGTGAATGTGGACAGGGCTGTTGGTCCTTGCAGATTGCCATCACCTGCTTGCTGCTGCAGGAGGGGAAGGGTTTGTGTGCAGAAGGGTGTGGGGATGAAAATGGGGTGTATTTCATACCTGAGAGCCAACTTCAGTGAAAGAACTTCCTACATCATTTATCAAAGCAAGTCAGAGGTTCAAGGCAGACCACAGTAGCCACTGACCCCCCGTCTCAGTTCCTAACATCAGTTAATACAGGTTCTGTTATGCAACGTGTAATTTTTTTTTTTTAGTTCTACATGTCTTAAACACATGTGAAAGGAAACTAAAACGTCCCATTAAATGAGGTGCTTTTCTTTCAATTTACATACCACGGGCAAAGTCTTGGCTTCCTCATTAATGAGTTCCACTTGGCTATTTGGAAGTTGCCTTTAACTTGGCTTTGTTCTCCAGAACTGATCCACACAAGTATTTGCAGGTGTGGGAGAAAATCAGCTTTCCATTTAATGAGTCCTACGCTCCAGTTATTATTCTCATCTGTCCATGTCTGTATCTGGAAACACATTCACCCCCAAAATGCTGCTGTGGCTGGGATGTTGAGTGAGAATTACACCAGGGGACAGTGGTCCTATGCATGGAGCCAGCAAAAAATCTACTGGGCACTTTGGAGAGTGATGGGGGGCATGGGGAGGGCTGAAGCATGACAAAAGGCTGGGGGTGGTGAGCTGGGCTATTGCTTCTTGGCTGGAGCTGGCTGGGAAGGTAAAACTGATTTAATTTGCAGCAGTCAAATCTTCCAGCACAACCATGAACATCAGACACTGTCAACAGCAGCTAAAAACTCTGAAGAACACAAAGTGCAGCAGAGCATTGCAGTAATCTAGTAAGTAGGTGATCCAGAAAGCCATGCTATGAACTCTGAGCATGAGATGACAAAAGGGCTGGAGATATATTTCCATTCATTTTCTCAGTGGATCCAAATCAACTATTTGGATAGTTGGTTGGATTTCAAGTGGGGAATGCCATTTAGATGAATATTCATTGTAATTTTTTTTATAGAGGTTTTTTTGGAAGGATTCTAAAAGCACAACTAAACCAAGAAAATAGACCTCGAGCAAGAACTTTGTCTTCATGCCTGAAATTATGCCATTGGTGAAGTCAGTGGCAAAACTATGGACTTCAAGATCTGTAGGATGTGACCTCTTGGCTTTGGAGAAGGTTTGACAAGAAAGAATAAATAAATCCTAAAAGATGATCTATGAAGCTCATCATCTGTGCCTCTCTTCTCAAGCAGGCTGCACAATAAAATATCCTAAAAATCCAGTACTGGCTTTCTCTTTGCAGTCAAGCCAGCTTAGTCCATGGTCTTCAAATGATCTGGTTAAGCTGAGAAATAGTGAACTATCAGCAGTGTGTATTTTAAGGACTTGGATGAAAACTTTCCAATGTCAAGGTGCACAGGATCAGCCCCTAATTAATTAGAAGCCATTTTTCTTCAAAATTTGGCCATGTTTTGGTCTTTGCACCAGGCTTGCTGCAATGCCCAATGTTGTTTTCCAGAGCACAGGGTTTTTCAGAACTGTTAAGTTGTTTTTGTAATTAGAAAATAATAATTAAAAAAAAAAACTTGAAAAAAAAAATCTTTCTCACTTAGCCTGCAGAATGATCACCAGGTTTTGTTCTGTTTGTTTACAACTGAAGTCAAAATTTGGGAAAGAATCAGCCTCCATTGGTTTGGTTGGAAAACAGTAAGTACCCCAAACCATCACAGACATTCCTGCAGCCTCCCCTATGAATAGTTTTGCTAAAATCGATCCCAGCCAAGGCAGCTGCTGGTAGCCCTTTTCCCAGGACATGTTCCCTCCTGGGAGAAGGTGGATGGCACGTGTGCTCGTGGGTTGTTCTTCTTTTACAACTCCTTATTTATGTTTGAAATCTGAGGATATGTTACCTGCTCCTTCATCTCTGGTCATTTTATAACTCAACCAGCTGGTGTGAGAAGGGCAAGGAAGTAAATAGAGTAATGTGACATGTTTATCTTTATTTGTTTTGTGTGTCTGTGATACTGCCACTGTTTTATGTGCTTCTCTGTATCTGTTCTCTGTTTTTCCTAGTGTTTCACAGGAAGTTTGGTAAGCTTGGAAAATGATGTATCTTGCTGGAGTTTGAAAATTACTGGTTGTCCTCTGGTTGGAGCTGTATTCTACATGCCAGAACACTTCCAGCTTCTGTGTTGGTGCTGCTTTTTCCTACCTATCCACGATGTTATTTTTAAACTAGTAGGTGCCTTTTCCCTTATCTATTTTTTTTTTTCCTCAGTGCACTTTGCACTGCCAGACTTCAGATTTTACCCATACCTCATGTTCATCCCATAGCTGCTTCGTGGCCTTTTGTTTATTATTTGTGGTGGGGTTTTTTGTGTTTGGTTTTGGGTTTTTTTTTAATACTTTTGCTTCTACTGCTGTAGGAACCAGCCAGGTCACCTATCAACTTCCAGCTGCACGTAGGAGAGCAGTTTCACCAGAGGCAATCTATGGAAGAGCAGCTGCCAAGTCTGGGAGTCCAGGGGCTTTTGCTGCACCTCTGACTGCTGGAAAACTTCAAGGCAGAAGAAATGCCAGGTCTGACCTGGAGCCTGGGCTGTGGGAGGGGAATTGCTGTCCACAAGGCAACAGCAGCAGCAGCAGCCTTTAAATGTGCCTCAGACTTGAGCACTGTGAGCCAGGAACAGGTCGATACGGGACTTTTCATCCTGGGAAGGTTTTGCTCATAATTCATTTTTCTGAGATGCTCTAATTCAGACAGGCACTGATTCAGCAAAACCCTTGACCTTTGATGCTCTCAGGGTTAGATTTGATGATCATTGTGGCTCTTCCTGGCCTTGAAGCTACAAAATTACACCTTCAGCTGGAAAATCCTGGTTTGGGATTCCCTTCTTCTTCATGCAGGGAAGGTTCCTCCTTCCCCTTGGACCATGCAGCAGACCCCACATCCCAAGCAGCATAACTTGATGGGAAACCCTGCAAGGAACCCACCTTGCTGCAAGGCTGGGCCAGAATTTAAATGTGAGGATGAAAATGAAGCTTTTTGGCAGCCCACCTGCTCATATTGAAGAACTTGGGGATGGCTCTTGAGGTCGGTGGTGCAGCTGGAGGCAACTGGGGGGAAGGCCAGTAGATACACCAGGACCAGCTGCTCAGGTTCAATGTTCCAGGCCAAACAGTTGATAAAACCCTTGGGCTGGAGCAGCTTCACAGCCCTGCTGGGTAACAACTGGAGAAGATTTCCTGGCATTCATCTTTTTTATTCTGTTGGGCACTTTTACATTGTTTTTTTTTCCCTAGAAGCAAAACTGTCCCCCAGACAGATCTATGGCAGGGGGTGTTAAAGACAGGAACATTAAAAGGAGCAAAAAAAAAGACAATATTTTTTTGCAGAAATTAGGATTGCTTGGTCTTCTGTTGTTTTTGTTTGTTTGGTTGTTGTTTGTTTGTTTTTTGGGTTTTTTTGTTTGTTTTTTTCAATGGGAAAGCAGAGCTCTCCATGCTGTGCAAGTGATTCTTGGTTTAAGGACAAAGAGCAGGGAAGGAGGGAAGGTTTAAGGGAAGATTGCCAGGAATAAGGTTGTGGACACAAAATTCCAATTTCATCTTTATTTTTAATTTTTTTTTTTTTTTTTTTTTTTTTTTTTTTTTTTTTAAATAGCTCTAATTGTAAAAGCTGCATCCCTGGAAGGTGGAGAAAGGCTTCCAAAGTTCACTGACTTACCAACCCTGGCAGTGATTCTCCTGATAACAGCACAGCAGGTCCACAGTGGCAAAGCCTAATTGACAAAGATCAAAATCTAATTTGGATAACACCAGGAGCCAAGGGGGTCATGCTCCAAATAGTGCTTGAGCCACAACCAGTCATGTTTGTCATTTCATGGGGAAAATGCAAAAAAGATCATTCCAGGTCCCCAAATGAGGAAGATGCCAATAATATTGAAAAGCATAGGCTGGAAGAAGGCTTGTTCCTGAGGGTGCAATTACTGGGGCTGTGATGTGAAATGATAAAAAAATATTAAGTAGATTTTAATGTTGTAACAAAGGGTGGCCCTGCACTGGGTGTGAAGAGGAAAGGAAGATCCTTTGGGCATCTAGATGAAAAATAATACAAATTAAAGGAAAGGCTTTAATGCCAGGCTCTATCCTGTGCATCACTGGGATGAGTATTTCCTTACCTGGAATATAGGTCACCTTTCCTCAAATGAAGCAGGCACCTCACTGTTATTATTAGCTATTAATTCCTTGAAAGGAACTACCTGAACCTGGTGTGTGGCTTGAAACTGAAAAAAAAACCCCAAACCACCACCCAGGGTCTTTGTGCCACTGCTTTACCCTGGGTTTTGGGGGACAGGCCATGGGCTCCCCAGCTCCCTGGGTCCAAGTTAAGAGGAGGGAGGAAAGAGAAATCTGACACAGAGAATTCCTGAAGTCTTTTTACGTGTATTTCAAGGGCTTTCCCAAACAAAAAAGGTCCAAATAAGATAACAGAAAAATCCTGTAAGATTCTTATTTATGACCACAGTCATTTGCTGGCAATGAAAAGAAATTTTCAGTGAATCTTCACAGATCTCTGAGTTGGATCTCCCTGGCCCCATCCATAATTTGCAAAACACAATAGAAGATAAATAATATCAAGACCTTCCTCTGTGCTGGAGCTGAATTCAGGTGTGTGGTGAAGGCACTGGGCAGCTTCTGGCCTGCAGGATGTTTGTGAAGTGCATGTTCAGAAGCTTTTCCAAAGGAGAGTGTCATGAAAATAAGGAAAATCATTTCATAATGGACAGCAAGAAGAAGGGCACCCAGGGAAAACTGGGACTGGGCTGTAAGGTAACCTGGGCTCTGGGGTGGTGATCCGTTTGTTTCCCATTTTGAGCTTATTGTGAGGATTTAGTGAGATTTCTAAAGCTCTTCAGTGACTGAGGAGCATGAAGTCCATTGACCCAGCTTCCCAAACACAGAAATGAGGTCAAAGCTCAAAGCCAGGCACGTTTGTGCTCCTAAGCAACTTCAGTGCTGTCAAAACCAAAACCCCATCCTCATGCTTGGTAGAAAAAAAAAAATACTAATAATACAAACCCAAGGCAGGAGGTTCCCGTGCCTGCTCTGGCAGCTCAGAACTGTTCAGGGGGTGAATAGAAGGGCAGTAATGACACGGTTGCACTCTGGGTTTTTGGTAATACTTCAGTTTTGCAGTGATTTGGCAAACCTCTTGTAACGGGTCCAACAACACTTCAGCAAAGCCTTTGGAGAGCAGCAAGCTGCAGAGCAGATTAATTTGGCACAGTTAGCAGCCCTGGTCTGGTTCAACACCAGAGGTAAAATAAAGACTTCTCCAACTTACTGCTCCTGGTCAGAGGTGAGACTCATTGAGAGGCAGAGTTGGAAGGATGGCAACACAGCTGCCATCTGAGCCTGGGAATGACATCTCCCCATGCTGGCCAGGACCAGTGCTAAGGAAAGGAAAGGAAAGGAAAGGAAAGGAAAGGAAAGGAAAGGAAAGGAAAGGAAAGGAAAGGAAAGGAAAGGAAAGGAAAGGAAAGGAAAGGTTCAGCTCTGCCTTTTTATGATCTGTGCAGTATTTGTGTGTGTGTGTGTGCTATTTTCTCATGAACTGGAGGGTGATGGTCTGGGGAGCTCAGGTTAGTGGGAGGTGGGTTCTCAGTGTGACCCACCATTCCTTGTACTTGTCAGGGTACCACTGAGACTTAAAAGATTCTTTTCAAGAAAAAAAAAAAAGATAAAGAAAAAAGACAAAAAAAAAGAACGATTTTTATATTCTCAAAGGTGAAATCAAACCAATCCCATTAATTTCAATTAAAATGTTACCTGTCTCAAGCTATCTCTTTTTTTTTTTCTTCCCCCTCAAAGACTGTTTAGGGATGGGAAAAATGAAATATTAATGCATTCTATAAATAATATGTGCGAGGTCCATGGGGACACAGAACCCCCACATCATTAGTTAAATTGATCTTCCTCTTAGATTTTGCAGGAAATCGGGGGGTTGTGTGGCTTAGTTCTCAGGAAAAGCGGTCAGACCTGGCTCTCAGCTGCTGCCTGGCAGCTCTTGAGCCAAGGTTTCTTGGGCTGCTCCTTGTTCATGGGCATTTTGACAAATTTTCTCACGTCAGAAGTTTCAGCAGAGGTTCTGGTGGTCTGCGAGGCAACCCTGCCCCACACAATGAATTCCACAGTGGTGGGTTCATGGGCAAGGGATGGCAGGTTTGGGACCTTGAACAGGAAATAAGGATCCCAGCACAATTCCTTTCCACTGAGCCTGATTGCCTGTGTGGTTAGAATGTCTGAATCATGGAATGTCAGGTTGGAAGGGACCCCAAGGATCATCTGGTCCAACCCTTCTAATATGATGATGTGAGAGGCCTCAGCACCCCACCAAGCGAAGAGTTAAACCTCTCCAAATCCACCACTTCCCCGGGGAGACCAGGGGACCCTGGTCTGTCCCTTGTGTAAGGGACAAGAGCCCTTACCCCTTGTCTTGTCCTTGGGACTCCTTGCCAATAGGAAGTCTCCAGCTTCTTTGTACTGGAAGTACTTTAAGTACCTTGAAGTGTCCTTTAAGTACTGGAAGATGGTAATAAGGTCTCCCCTTAAGCCTTCTCTTCTCCAGGCTGAACAAACCCAATTTTCTCAGCTTTTTCTGCACTTCTTTTCAGTGTTCCAAAACACAAACTTTTCGTCAAATTCTTATCTACACCTTAAATGGATGTAGACCACCACCAAGTGATGTGAGCAGCTTCTAACAGTGCCAGAGCTTCACCTGGTTTCTCCAGGAGCTGCTGTGGGGTAGCTCAGCCTCTTGCTTTGCCAAATGCAAAGCACAATGTGGTTCCTCCCTCCTTCCCCCAATCCGGGGGGGTTTATTAGAGCTGCTAATTCTAGCAAGTTTTTTTGCCTATTTTTATTTATTTATTTTGTTTAATAACAACATAAAGTCACTGCATGAGCAACCAGCAATGTTTATTAATAGAGATCTCCAATTTTGGAGTCTTTGGTAAAATGAGAACATACTGAGAAAGAATCTTATCGCTCAAATCGTAGGAAATCCATTTCCAAGTTGTCTGTTTTTCATCAAATTAAAATGAGTTTCATGGGAATAGGAGAAGGTTTTTATAATTAGATAATGGAAATTTGCCTAGGTTATCTTCCACTTATTTTGGATGTAACATAAATAACAAGAATGTCACATCATGCCAGTATTTACTCATCTAACTCAGCACAAATCCTGGGTCATGTTAAAAAAAAAAAAAAAAAAAAAGAATTGAAAACATTTTAGTGCTGGTTGCTTAGAGACCAGTTTTAACCAGTGGAAGGATCTCACCCAGATCCATGGGTGGACAGTGAAAAATCTGAAAGCTGTGAAGAGCTGCAAGCCTCTCTCAATGACTTTGCTCTGGTGAAACCTTCCCTTCTCCATCAGGTGATGGAGAGTGATGTTCCCCTTCCCCAGTGGTACAGAAACAGGATGGGGGATCATTTGGATGCAAGTCTCCTTTTCAGTTCAATTAAGTTAGGAATAAGCACCTATTGCTTTGGAATTTTATTATTTTAAACATTATGATCTTCTCTGTTCTCTCCTCTCTCAGGCCTGTATCAAATATTTCAGTGAAACTCCATGAGCCCATCTGACGTCCAAAAGGTTCCAGTGATGTCTCAGCATGGTGGTACCTACAAACTGCAAAGTGAGGGAGCTGGAGGCCAGCTCAGTGACAAAGGCTGTGAAAGGAATGCAGCTGATGCTGACTGAGAACCAAACTTGTGGTTTTAGCTATGATTTTATGCTTTTTACACAATCAATCACAACAAGATGAAGGGCTGAGTTCTGCTGTTGGGGAGGCACGTGGCCTCTCCATGAACTGCAGGAATATCATTGGAATTAAGCATCTGAGACACTAAGTCTTAGATGACATTTGTGTGGCCATTTATTTCCAGACACACTAGATTAATTGCCTGAAAACTAGGAAACATCCCAATAATGTACCACTGCTCTTGGAAGGCTTTCCTCTTGCAAAAGGGCTGAGAGCTGGAAGTCATGTAGGGCAATCTTGCAGGTCCCAAGCAGCCCATTCAGCTATTTGAATACATGGGGAAAATTCTGAAGAGCCATCAAAATTAAATAAACTCAGGGAAAGAACACGTCCTGCCTTGTAATTTTCAGAGCAGCTTGAACTAAATTTGTGTCACCAGATTTGAGGTACTCCTGAACACTGAAGGCCTTTCTCACAGGTTTTGCATAGCAGGAGCTGTCATTTCTTTGTTTAATCCCTATATAGACTGTCAGGCTCTTATATATTAACCACTGATTGCTTTTGTCTCCCTTTAAGAAATGCAATCCCTGCAAACACATCATCTCTGGGCACATCCCCAGTGCAGGGAAGGGCTCCTCAGCAAACCACCTCCTGGAGAATGCAAATCCGTGTCGATAAGCATTGCTGCACCACTGGCAGCAGCTGGGTACAGCCCTCTCATCTGCCCCTTTGTGAAAGTTAATATATTCTACATGCTTTTCTCTCTCTCTTCCCCATTTTCTATTTATTTATGACTTTTTTTTTTTTTTTTTTTTTTTTTCCTTTGCCCTAAATTCCACACGCCTACCCCCTGGACACGGGATTGGTGAGAGCAGTTGAAAATTAGTGCCTACAGGCAAAGAATTCCCCACCCTGTGCCTGTGGGATGTTCCCCAGGACCTGGGGCACAGGGAGCTGGTGGCAGTTGCTGGATTGTGCCTGACATCTAATTACATCCCAGTCCTTGGCAGCAGCCTGAAGATAACCTGCCTCTTGCCAAGCAGCTCCAAAAAAACCTGCTCCTGTTCTCCTGGATGCCTTCAGAGGTTTCCACAACCTCCTGCTCCCTCCTGCAAAGTTTTGGCTGCTGGTGGAGCTGTGATCATCTTGGAGAAGGACACCTTGGGAATGGGCATATGTTCCATTTTGTCCTCCCTCATCTGTGGCTTCCCAAGTTTTCTCCAGGAGAGAGGGAGGAGAAGGGTTTGCAGCGACTGCAGGAAGTTGCATTCCTGGCCTTATCACTCAGCTGTCATCTCCTGAGCAAATACAATTACCTGTTTCCTAATTAGGCCAAGTTTTCAGATTATATGAGTCACTGGGAAGTTATATTCTCTCATTTACCCCAGAATAGCTCAATAGTTTCAGAACTGTTCTCCCTACGGAATAAACCTTGAATTTATGATGAAGGTCGTGGAGCTCTCACTCCTGGAGAAGACATGCAGGAGGTGGGTGCAGGGTGGGGGGCTGCTGCTTTGTGGCTTTCCAGGGGCTGATCACTAAGACATCAGGCAAATGACCAAAAGAAAATAAAAAAAAAATAATTAAAACAACGGTTTAAAGCAAAGAGTGCAAGAAGGAATAAAAATCTGCTTCCACAAAGGAAGAAACATGGCACAGAATTCCAGTCTGAGCCTCCAAAACATATATATATATATATTTTTTAGATGTCTGTGTTGTTGTTGGTTTTTTTTCACCCTAGGTACATTTCCTCTGGAATTTTATTACTGAAATGAGAAGTTGTTACAGACAGTATTTTGTGAATACAAGTCACCTAACTAACATGCCAGGCTGTTACTATATTAAAAAAAGAACAAAAAACCTCACTATTAAAACAAAGAAAGAAAAAAATTTTGACCTGATTAAAAAAAAAAATAAATCTAACATTACAAAGAATTATGGATTTAGAGGAAATAATATTCATGTCAGACATTTCCAAACCTGGTATTTTTCAGGGGGGTTGCACAGACAGTAAGTTGATGCAGGGGTACAATTCCCAGTTCTTAAATACCCAAGGGAAACCCTTTAGATCCAGCAGACCTGATGTTTTTGTGCCCCTTTCTGAG
Source organism: Florisuga fusca (assembly GCA_038090715.1). Taxonomy (NCBI): domain Eukaryota; kingdom Metazoa; phylum Chordata; class Aves; order Apodiformes; family Trochilidae; genus Florisuga; species Florisuga fusca. The sequence continues at coordinate 81,635,507 of JAAWXA010000001.1, forward strand.
TGGAGGGGGGATAGGACCTGCTCTTTACCCTGATTTGACTCCAGGTGTGAACTGGAATCTGCCTGAATGAGGAGCATCAAGTCCTTAATTCCACACCCCAGGGTGGAAATGGTGAAACCCAGACACTGCTGGCATCAAGGAGACTCCTGAGGGCAAGAAATAAAGGAGGAAAGAGTTCCACTTATTCTTGCTCCTGGCATGAGGTAAAACACAGCATCTTAGTGGGAAAGAGCATGTGTTTTGGTTTTTTTCTCCAAAATTAACTTTTAGTTTGTGGTTTCAAAATTTGGGGAAGCTTTTTGCTCCCCTGGGCATCAAAATGGGCCCCTGAACTTCTATGTTGGATTTCAAACCTGCTTACTGTAAGTTTCTTTCTGTGGGTTTTTTCCATCTTGAAGCTATTTTAAGCACTCTGTAACACACTAAGTGGGAAAAAAATTGGTTAAAATTCTGATGGCTCTTCCTTTTTCCTGTGTTTACAGCTAAGGAACTAGTAAATTCCACTGTTTTGGACATAGTTTATTAATCTTTTCTGTTAATTTTGCTGCTAAGTTTCAAAGTTACTCTTTTACTTGCTCAGGAAGAAAATCTAAAATAGATTTCTGACAGGGAAGAAGTCACTAAGGATGGTCAGGAAGGGCAACCAGCATGGTTGCTGTACCCTCCTGTGGAGCAATGTTTTTCCAGAACCTGCCTGGTGCTTTGTTTGGGCTCAAAGCTGCCCGCTACTCAAAGCTTCAGCTGGTTCAAGTGCTGTTTGTAAATGTTAAATGTGGCTTAGAAAATAGTCAGGGCAGTTCTGGACAGGTTATTTCTGATGGTTCATGGGCTCAGCCTGAGGAACAAGTGAAAGGCTGGGATTGAATTTTCCTTCTGTAGTTGGCAAAGAGAGAAACAAAGTCACAATGTACACAATAACTACAGGGGAGGGGAATTATTTAGTGGCTCTTTATCAATCCAGAGGTACAGAGAGACAGCTTTAAAAAAAGCAATTCATAAAGAAAAGGATATAGCATGTATATAAAAAAATTACACCTCACAGCTGAGCTATTCCCATTTCTGTTTCTGACGTGTCATTCACCAGTGAAGGAAGCAGCAAAAGGCACAGAAAAGTAGGTGCTCTTTGGGTAGATCTAATTGTCAATAAATAGTCATGTTTTAATTAAAATGTGTCATGTCGTTCTGAGGTTCCTCTATTGCAGGAGCATGAAAATGTATGACTGCATAATGTAGTAATAATTAGAATTAGTTTCCCAACTCTTAAGTAGAAATGCTTGGCAATTAACTGCCTGAAAAATCTCACTTTTCTGGATTTTTTTTTTTGTTGTTTTGTTTTTTTCTTTTTTGTTTTGTTTTGTTTCTGGGAGTATTAAATAGTCCTTATTGCTGATTGCACATCCCCTGACTGTTGAGTTTTCTCTTATGTCTGTCAGGTATAACTTGCTCCAAGAATTCCTTTAGCTCTGCAAGCAAACCCAAGATGCTGCATTCCCCCTGTCCTGGTGGAGAAGTCATAAAGTCCTAAAGCCTCAGAGATGTTTCCAGGAGATCAACATGGACAGGGACCTCCAAGTCTTGCCCAGAGGTGGGTTAGAATCCCAGAATCCTAGAATCACAGAATCCTTTAAAACCTTCAAGTCCAAGTGTTGCCAGCTGGCTCTGGGAGCAGCAGGGAGGTGGAATTTGGGGACGTAGCAATTAGAGATGGGATTTCAGCTGCTCACTGCTCCTCCTGCCAGGGGGGAGAAGGAGAGAAGCAGCTTTAGGTGGAGGTTTCTCCTTCCTGTGGTGCTGTGAATGCTCCTCTGGAGAGAGCCCTCTCCCCACTGCCACCAAAAGCCCCGAGATAAGTGGCAGAGCAGAACCTGGTACCCAGAGGAAGAAACTGGGGGATGGAAATCCCTCGTTTCTGCTTCTTGGGGACAAGTTGCTTTCCTGAGCAACTGCTGTCTTTGGCCTGATTTTTTTTTTTTTTTTTTTTTTTTCTATGTGAATACTTTACAGACTGCAAACAAAAGCGAAAATGCTTACAAAAACTTAAGGGGAAAGAACTGCCAACAATAATTTGGAGAAAAAATAATTCAGGAGAATAACAAAAAATGAGGTTGGGGGAGGGGTGTGCTGCTTTTGCTTGCTTTTTTTTTTTTTTTTTTGAGACTTTCCTTTGGTTTCTGAGTCTATATATTGTAGTTGGAACACATTTTTAAGCATTTTTGCAGCTCTGGGCACTAGTGATTTTCTTGCTTCTCTGAAGGAAGGCTCTGATTATCTTTTAAAGTCAAGTTTCTTCTAATCACTGCTTGTGAAAGCTGAGGCTTTAGGAAAATTCCAGCCTCATTCAGACTTGCTATAACTTTGAAAAAGTTGGCAACCATTAAAAAATTTGCAAATATCTTTCTTGCCAGCTTTTTTTCTCAGTTCTGCTTGCAGCCATCAGTGGGGGATCTTTTGAGGTGTATCTCCTCCCTACCTAAAACCTTCTTGGTATGCATACACAAAAACTGTACTGACTTCAGCAATCAAATACAAAAACAACCAAATGTTGTTGTAAACCCTTATATATACATGGATTTTGGTTTTGTGCTACTAAATCTTTGTATTTACCTATTTTCCTTCCTACTTACGTGTTTTTTAAGTAGGGAAAAAAATGTCCTTTTGAAACAGAAAGTTAGGAGGTTATTTTAGAAACAAGAAGAACTAAACATCTTAGAATTTCTCCTGTGGAACACTTCAGTTTGGACACTTGACAGTGCAATAGGTTTACACTGGAAAAACCTTGCTTCGTATTTTTGAAATCACTTCCCACCTTCAGCCCTCCCTTACCTCCTCCTGCAGCTGGTGCAAATGTGACATCAGGGCTCATGTCTCAGCCAAGGGATAAAGGATGCCCCAGAACCAGTGGGGAGTTATTGGTTTCTAAGATAGCTCCTGCATTGCTGTTGATTTGGGAAAAGAAAACTCTTTTTTTTTGCACTGGAATTTAGGTTGGGATGTGGGTGAGGACGGGGACAAGCTCCTCCCAAGTGTCCCTGTGTGACAGGGAGTCAAGCTCTGGGAGACAACAAGCAAGGGATGGGCTTTAGGAGCATCTTTTATGGCTTCACTGAACAAGTGTGGGTGTTCAAATGAAGGAGGGTTTTCCCTGCTGAGTGTGGGTGGTGGGCTGGGGTGAAGGGGATTATGTTTGTAAACAAGTCAATTCAGTAAAGTAAAGCCCAGTTTGCTCTAAAAATGGGGTATTTTGCCTTCCTATTTATTCCACTCTGTGAAGAGAAACTTAGAGCAAGTCAGGGGATGACTCTCCAAGGGGCCAAGGGGATTTTTGCTGAGGATGGGCACAATTCTTAGGGACCTGCTGGAAAAATTCCTACGTGTTAATCCTGGCCAGGCCTAAGTGTCAGTGATGCTGTGGGACTGCTGGCTGTAAAAGGGAGTTGTAGTATTGTTCTTGCATGAGTAAGAGCCCTTAAGGCATCTGTGTGTTTGCTTTTTGAAGATGCTGGCTGAAGCTGTACAACACTCAGCGTTGTGGTAGATTTTTTTGACAGAGAAAACTATTCAGGAAATTCTGTTTTTAAAAAGGGCAAACCTTAAAAATAAAAAAAAAAAGTCCAAAATGTGCCTCGGTTTAGCTTTTTAAAACATGACACATCCTCTGAGTATGTCACATTTGTTTTTATAATATTATAAATAAAAAGTTGAGTGAGAAAATAATCTCTTTTCAGTACTTGGGAGCAGAGGCTCTGCCAGCAAAGGTCCCTGGAAATAGCAAAGGTCAAAACTGCTCAGGATCTCTCCACCACCCTCCCTGAAAGGAAGAAATATGTTTTGATGTGTGCATTACATAAAACACAGATAGGTGTTCCTCCAGGGCTCATAAATCCTCCTGACTCCAACGTGCCAAGCAGATGCCAAAAAATTTAGGGAAAGAAATCTATCTGTCCAACCCCTTGGCTGTTGTTCCTTCTTGCTGACACAGAGCTGGGTGGGCTCTGAGGTGAAATACTCTGGGCTGGGAATTTTCTGACAAACCATCCCGTTTATTGCAGTGGGGTTTTCATGAGGAGAGGGCAGCTGTGATAACTCTTCTTTCTTAAGGAAGCAGTTTAAATTGTCCAGAGGTGCTTTATCTAGATTTCAGTAGAATTTTTGGATTCCAAACAACTATTTTATCTGATTTTAAATGCTGTCAGTTTGTAGAAAAACAAATAAACAAAATAGTCCTGGGTGAAAATAAATATGATTTTTTTTCCCCCTTTTCTTCCTCTGTTATTTGCTTAATTTCACAGCAGCAGAGGAGATGGTGCTGCAGGAGTAGTGAAGAGTTGGTGTCTGCTTCAGTTTTATTTGAGAGTCTCAGGAATTTTATGAGCTTATTCACTATTTAACCTGTAAAAAAATTCTCCCTGAAAATCTTTTAATGAGTTGCTAGTTGGTTTCAAGTTCCACACCGTTTTGCTTTGAAGTCAGATGTTGTTTTGTGTCTCTCTGGCACTGCCAATTGGCTGCCACACATCACCCAGCTCACTTGTCCTGTGTTTCTCTTTGGTGGGGAATAACTTCCAGAGACAGGATGAACTGTGGGGCAGTGAGGTGTCACTCCTCACACTGCCTAAAGGCATTTTCTCTTTAGAATGTGGGTGTTAATGGTAACTGCTGGGTACATACACAACATTATGGTATATAGTGCTCATTCCAGCTATTTTTGGTACCAGGCTGTGAGCAGTCCTGCAGGAGGTGGATGAAGAAGAAGTACAAACCCCACTGAAATGCAGATGCTGTAGGGCTTCCTGGGAGACCTCCAGGACCTGTGGAGATGCAGCTTCTGGACCCTCCTCCACACCCTGGGCTCTGACTTCTCCTGAGTTATGGTTGGTACATTCAAGTTAACTTCAAACAAGTTTAAGCTGCTGATGCACTGGGTCATTGGTTATACCAGTGTCTAATTCTTGTACAAGCTGTTATTTAGGAGCAGAGTTTGGGTGGTGGGATGTTAGAATGCCTTCCCAGACCCTAACAAATGAAACAACCTGGGAATGGTCTGTGCAAGGCTCGAGCAAAGAGGTTTTTATGGCAGGGAGGTTTTTCTGTGCATGGGGGTGAGGTGTGATGTGAAGGGACAAGGGAGTGACACCATTGATGGTCCTTTGGTGGTGTCTCCACCTTGGGAAGAAGGTGCATGGAGTTAACTGGAGGAGGACCAGCAGGAGCCATGTCTGCTTTCCCCTTCTGGTTGGTGTCAGTGGAAACATTCCTCTTTCCTCTCTTGCTTCATGTCCCCCTGGTTTTTGAGGGAATCCTCCTCATGTGCTTTGTCTCTCGGGTGCTTCAGAAGGGAAAGTGCTTTAGTGTGCTGGGACTGCTGGAAGAGCCTGAATAGGAGAAGAGTGAAAAGAGACTGGAATTCTCTTGAAAGTTAAGCTATTTCAGGCAACCAAGGAGTTGGTGTTTGAATGCCAGGGAACTTGAAGGACTCAGTTGTTGTATTTTGCTTTGTCTGCCTTGACTCTGTTGATTTTGGGTTTGTTTTTTTTTTCCATGGAGGTTTTACATCCAATAAGCTCGGTGGCAGTTGCTGCTTGAAAGAGTTTGTTTTGAAATTTGTTTTACTTTGTATAAAGGGATTTGTAAGGGATTTTAATTTTCTTGCATGACAATGATTTAGTTGAGGTCTGGTTGGGATGCTGACTCTGCAGTAGGAGGAGCAGAAACAAAGTGCTTGGGGAAGGGGAGGGCTTGAGAAAAGCACATCCTTTCTGCCTTCTCCTTTGTACTTTCTTTTTTTTTTTTTTTGACCCCATCTTGAAAAAGATTAATTCTAATTTATGCATCTTCCAGGGTCAGAGCTGGTGATTGGCTGGGCTTTGCTCAGCAAGCAGGGGTTTATCCCCAACTCTGGTGCAGATGGGGCACCCTGCACCACCCTGGGTGCTCCCTGAGCACCTGAGCCCCATGGTGAGCAGCCCATGGAGAACAAACTTCTGCTTACCCCACAGAGATCCTGTGGGTTTTTTTTAATTTTCCTGTTCCACTGGGAAGCAGGGTACAACGTGTGTATGACATGAGCCTCTTTGTATTTCTAGATGAGAGCAATGTTGTAGGCACAGGAGGGGACTGATGCTCTCAGGAAGGGGCTCTGTGTCTTGCAGAGGTACAAAGGTGAGGCCAGAGAGTTTTAGTATAAACAGCTCTGCACTCTCCTGAGATACCTGCCATGCCTGAAAAGTAAGGGATTTCCTGCCCAACCTGCTAAAAGAGGCATTTTTAAAAAATTGCTCCACTGCTAGCTTAGAAAAATCTTGGTGAGGGTGCAAAGGCAAGGAGCATGGACATGCTGTGAGCTGGCCCTGCAGCTCCCAAAACCACTTTCCCCCCCTCACTTTCCTTCCTCCCTGTGATTTTATTCCTCGAGAAATTTCTTTTTTGGACTATTTCATCCTCCTCACCTGTGCTGTAACCCCACCAGACCCAGGCTTGCCTGTGTGTGTTGAAGTTGTCCTTGGCACCAATCCATCCCTCTCTGGTGACTTTTACCGCCCCTGAAACCTTCAGTTTTTGAGAACTCCTCCTTCATTTGGAAATTTATTATCACTACAGGTTGGAAGCAATCTCTGGCTATGCAGGTGTGCTTGCTGTGGGATGTGAAACCCTGTGTGCTGCCTCGGGTGCCTGTTCAGAAATAAATAGAGAGGAGGGAGAGGATGAGGCACCTCGAGCTGCATTTGATTCATGGAGAGAGGTGCTGGAGCAGACTGAAATCTTCTCCAAGGGGCACTTTGCTGTTTTTCTCTATTTTTAATCTTAAAATAAACTGTGGCCCACTGTCACCCATCATGGCTGGGGCTCGTGGGGGCCGGTGGCTGTGGGAGAACAACCCCCCTGGTAGGGGTAGTGCCTGGGAGCACGTGGTGCTGGCTGCTAGTTAGCTGGGATTACAGAAATGATCTTAAAACATATGTCAATAGGCTTTTAAGTAAGCAGATTCTGTTGTGATTAATTAATCATACATTTTTCTCAACTTCAAATGAACTTTTTAATGAAAAGTATCAATTATTTTTTTTTTCCGGCTGTTTGTTTTTATACATCTGCATACTGCTTAGTTTGAACATATTAATTATAATAAATAAAAAATAAGGAAAGCAGCAGGTGTTCTCTTATGCATTCTACAAAGAATCTTATTCTTTAAGTTTCCCCAGATTATTTGATTCCTGCTGTTCACGCTGTGGCTTTCACAACATAAATATTTTCTTATCTTTGCATGAGGCTTTTTTTTTTTTTTTTGTCAATTTGAAGGCTGTCATGGTTCGTGGAGAAGAAAACATTCTTGAAATGTCTTCTTGCTGGTCCATGACTGATTTTACATGGACTCAGGAGTGAGTTTTAAGTAAGTGGATTACCCTATAATATTCTGGGTGAAGGAGAAAGGGAAACTTGGTTTTTTCTCCCCAGTTTCTCTTGCAAGGTCTGTGTTTGGGAGTGGTTATTTGCATTAGGCTGGGGTTTCATGAGTTTCTGTGTTTCATAATTTTTGGTTTTGAGCCTGAAGAGCTCATTCCTCTGAGCACTTCAAAAGATAGCTGTAAAGATAAGAGGCAGATTTGTTTGTTTGTTTGTTTGTTATTCCTTGTTATTTGTTTTATTTACTTTTAAAGAAGTTTTCTCCTCCTCTCACTGACTCCTGGAGGAGGGAGGTGGGATGCAGCTCTCATGGTTGAGGGGTACAGGGATGCTGTGCAAGAGAGGTCTCTGTTTCCTGCTCGTGGTACCTGAGAGAGGGCAGGAAAAATCCAACTGAAAAACAGGAAACATTTTTTTTCAGCCCACTAAATGTTCATGGCATCCCAGGGGAGAGGAGGATCCACATTTCAGGTACCTGGCTGGGGGACTCAGCCTGTGGCCAGGCTTGCCTGGGGCTGCTGGGCACAGCACAAACTCCTCCTTCTATTTTTATTTTATTTATTTATTTTTTTAAAAAATTAAATTAAATAATTAAAAATCTTTAAAAAAAAACTCCATTCAACAGAGTTAAAAAGGAAGAGTGTAGGCACCAACCTTAACCACGTCCTGATTGGAAAGTCTTTTTTTTTTATTATTATTATAATTTTTTTATTATTATTTTTTTGTTAAAAGCAAGCTTGGATGCAAGTGACTGGCATGGAAAGCTAAAAAGCAACTTGAAAGTTTGGGAGAATTATTTCTGTATGTTTCAAATGCCAAGTGAGGATTATGAACAGTTTAAAAGCTTTCCCATCTTCCACGTTATCCATCAGAGGCCCCTCCAAATGCCCAGATGAATACTGGAGTGGACAAGGTTCTGGTTCCTTTCAGAGGACTGCCTCGACCTTCTGGGTTTTTCCTCAGGCATTGATGTTTGGTGCATATGAAAGGATTTCTCCAGGGGTTTTTCCAAGGGTTTTGCGGGAAGGAAAGCAGATTGGGTGAAGTCAGAATACAGACTTAAGTTCTTTCTGTATTTTTGGTGGTGGAGAACTGACTTCTGCATTATCTCACAAACACATAGGAAACATAAAAAGGGGAAATTATGCAGAAAAACATAAATTATGTAGATGCTGGAAAGCCTATGCAAAACATGATATGTGCACATAATAGCATATTTCCCTCGAGTCTAATTGCATCCTTTGGGTACCTTTTGAAGCATCTGAATATTCAGAAGAAAGCAAATTTATTGTAATTTACAAAATATCACAAAAAATAGGCTTGATAAAATGACGTATGGTGTAATAGAAACTCACTCCCCAGTTGTTTTCTCAAAGTTGACCAAAGACTCAAATATAACAAATCGGGGTGGCCATGGTGCTGGGGATGGGGCTGCTTCCCCCAGCCACCACCCCCGTTCCCCTTGCAGCTCTGGTTCTTTTCAAGATGCCTTTTTTTGGCAGGTCCTCAGCACCAATCCTTGCCAGGGCTGCTGCAGAGGGTGATGAGTGGCTCCTCTGCCTTTGATTTCCTTTTCCATCAGGGTAGAGAAGCCCCGTGACAGCCCCTTGGGGTGGCTCTGAGTGGACACAATGGGGGAGCTCTGGTGTCAAATGAGAGCTGTTCTCCCACCCAGCCTCCTCCTGAGCCCCACCAAGCAAGCTGACAGATATTTCTTTGCATTAAGAAGCAGGTAATGTGCAGATAATCCAAATGCCCCTGGACCGATTGCAGCTGCCCTCGGTGAGCTCTTTTTTTAATTCCCCACCCTTGGGATGAAGCTGTGAGCTTTTGGGAAAGTTGTGATCAGGCACCAAAAGCTGAATGTATGAATCTGTCTTTGAAACAGCTTGAACTCAAGAGTCAGGAGGTGAAGTAAAACAATCAGCAGTTCTTGCTGAGCCATATTCCAGTGTTTTTCTAGAGCCAGGAGGTTAGTGTAGCTCTTCCTCACAAACTGTTTCCTCATCAGAGCCAAATAATGCCCTGACCACCTCTCACTGGCCTCCCCTTCCAAGCCCCAAGGATCAGCAGCCGCCTCCTGCCTCTGGGGAATGCAGTGGTCCATCTGCAGTGCCCCAGCTGGCTGGAGGCTCAAGGAGTTGCTTCTGATTCCTGGCACCTGTATGTGGACACTGATATTCCAGGTCAGCCATATGGAGGCCCTTGGTGTGAAGAAAAACCTCTTTTGAGGAGTGAACTATCAGTGGGTCTAGGAATTCTCCTGGTGAAACCTGGAAGGAATATTTACATTTGCCACCCTTGGCCAGTGTGTTGTCCCATTGCTGTCACAGGTCCTGAGCAGGACAGAAGAACCAACCTGGTGGCCCAGCCTTGTGCAAAGCACCCAGAAGCCTTCCTGGTGTCTCTCTCAGCCATTACTTGGCCTTGCTTCACTTTGGCCACCTCCTATTCCTAAGCATGTAGCCAAGCTCCCTCATGCTTGGGGTTTAAATGCATAAACGTCCTGCAAAGATCTGTTGTTGGTTTGTAACATGTTGTCAGATGTCCTGCCAGCCTTTTTCTCCTCTGATTAGCTTTGAAATCATTGAGGCCAGTGAAGATTCGTTTGTTATCTTGGTTCTCGAAGGAGCAGAGATCCAGTGATCACACAAATATGCTGTGAGGCAAGTACCCATTTGTAAGATGGATGATGATTGCTTGTCGATACCCAGGAAAAGAGCTTTGTCAAATCTGAAGTTGTCTCCCTTTTAAGAAAAAATAGTATTTTGATTTTCATGCTCTGAGAAAATGGTGAGGCTGTTGGCAGTAGACAAAGAAAAAAAAAACCACAACACAAAAACAACCACCTCAAAACCCAAGGTGACTCTCACGTTTGTTTGTTTGCTTTTGAGGTAGGTGAGATGCTATTTTTTTTTTTTTTTTTTTCAGAACAAAAGCTGTCAGGGGAAGGAAAATACTTCTTTTATGATAAGCTCATGCAGGTTTACAGGAATTTTCTTTCTCTAATGAGCAAAGATGTAATCGACTCCATTGCCTGCTTGCTCTGATCATCTCCCTGGGATGGAGCTCCCCACTGCAAGCACAGGAGCCAGCACAAGACCCACTGGGACTTGATGGTGGGCTGAGTTGGGGAGCTGGGAGCCTTGCTTTGGAACCAATACTTGTCCCCAACACACACCCAAAGCCACCCACTGCTGCCAAGTGTTTGTGTAGAGATGTGTCCTCCAGAGCATCCTGGCCCAGCTGAAGGCAGAGGCCAGGTCAGAAGTGAGGTGGCTGGAGATATTTGGACAGGCAAGGTTGTCTTGCTGGGTGCTGTGTAAAGGCTCTCTTAACACTGTATATTTTTTGCTTTGGTACATGCACTGTGATTGTAATACGTAAAGCCACGGAGAGGTGCTCTGGAAATAGACAGTGGGTGTTAATCCATAGCTTAAGGAGAAGGATGTGATGTGTGTGTTAGACCATGTCCCCTTGTCCTATCACTGGACTTGTCCAGCTTTCCTGTAGGTTTCCTTTGGGTATTGGAAGGCAGCTCTAAGGTCCCTCAAAGTCTTCTCTTCCCCAGGCTGAACAATCCCATCTCCCTCAGCCTCTCTTGGTAACAGAGATGGTCCAGCCCCTGGATCATCTTTGTGTCCCTCCTCTGGACTCATTCCAACAGATCAATGTCCTTCGTCTGCTGGGGGACACCAGAACTTGATGAAGTATTCAAGGTTGGGTCTCACAGGAGAAGAGTAGAGGGGGAGAATCGCCTCTCTTGATCTGCTCTTGACGCATCCTGGGACAGGGTTGGCCTTCTGAGCTGCACGAGCACCTTGCTGGCTCATGTCCTCTGAGCTGGAGCCAGGATGTGGCCAGGCTGTGCTTGGGGTGTGAAGGTTGGAGTCATCCCTTTTGGAGCAGCTGATCTGTTCACTAGCTGCCTTTATGTCCCTGGAGGGTTTAGATTAAACTGTTCCACTTCCTCCTCTTCCATCCAGCAGAGGAACCCGGGACGAGGTGTGAAACCACACACTGTGCTCCCCAGACCCTGGAGCCCCCAAAGAAGTGGGAAACAAAAGAGCTTCAGTGTCAGAGTGAGCACATACCCTTACGTTGAATCACAGCATCACTTTGTTGTTTGTCTCCATCACCCCCTCTTTCTCCTAACCCTCCCCTCCTTGTGTTTTTCCATGCCATAAAAATCAGAGCCAGGCTCTTTACGACCCAGTGGGAGCCCAGGTCTTTCCACTTGTTTGTTCTACAAAGACTCTGAATACTTTTTGGCCACTGTGAAATGACTCAGCCCAAGGAGGAGGGTGGCTGGAGTTGGCTCTGTGCCTCCCTGGAGTCCCTCTGCAGAGCTTTTGATGGAGAATCTTCCTTCTGTGAGGGGTGTGATAGGACAAGGAACAAAGATTTGCTTTCTCTCTTTAAGAACTTAAAACTACTCCATCTCAGTTAGGACCAGGAGGAGGTTGTTGTTTATTTAAGAGGAAAAAATACTCCAACCTCATTCTACTACCAGCTTTGGCCTTTCATCCCTGGGAGGGCATAATAAGTGACTGGGAAAACTGGGGGTGTGGGGAGGAAGGATGAGGAGGGCGAGGTGTTAGCTTTAAGCACAGCTCTGCCATAGGAGTGTCCATCTGTCCATCCATCTGGGGATATATTGTGATTACTAATGATATAAATGATGTCACAGGTTCTTGGCAGGAGCATAGGGCCCCCGGGAGAGCTCTGGAGCCAGGCAAAGGAACTGAAGAGTGGCTGTGCACATAGCTGGGGATCCATTTGGCTCACTGGGTGTTAGGTTTTTGGTGCCAAACCACTCTCTGTGGAAGGGTAGGAGCACTCTGGGTCTGCAGGAAAGCTTCCAGGGAGGTCAGGTCAGCTTTCTCCTCAAAAGCATGCTCAGAAAACACAAAACCTAAAAAGCCCATGGTGTCTCTGAACCCTTTCCAGAGGCTGCCACCAGCCAAGGGGCTTGAGTTTTATAGCTTCACACCTCTTCATTTTTTGTGGATTTAACTGGACCAGAAGCCTTGTTGGAGATTAACTGGGAGTTTAAACAGTGTTTATGTGGCCCCCTTTCTGCTGAAGGCCATGGTATGAAGTGCTCCTCACAGCTCCAAGGAGGGTTCACAGGCTGCCCCTGGTGTGCCCCAAGGGAGATGTCAGCACCAGGTTCCAGAGGAGTTGCACATCAGCTCTTTCCCTTGCTCTGGACATCCTGTGGTGCCTGGGACTGAGGACTGGAGAAACAGCAGATCCCCAGAATCCAGGACATTTATAGCAGCTCTCCCAGAAAGCAGGGCTCTGGGCTAAGCCCTCCCTGCTGGGAAGATGGGATAGTGCTGGGCTGGCACTGCCTGGTGTCCAGGGACTTGTGGCTCCTGAGCAAGTTGTGGAGTTGCCTAACCCTAACCCTGATGTGTGCCCAAAGCAGGTCCTGGGGCTTCTCTGAAGCTTGGGCCACCAAGGTGAAGTGAGGGGAGGTGTGAGGATAGTTGGGCAGTGCAATCTCAAAGGAAATTATGTCCTCAGTTCAGAGGAGTGGCCATCCTTGAAAGCAAGGTGTGAGATCCAAGAGCAGGAGCTTAGGTGGACTGTCAGGAATGCTGACAGCACAGTCTTTTAGGACATGGGGTTTCTTAAGAGTCTCTCCTCATTTGCTCCACTTAAACCTAAACCTCTGCTTTTTACCCCATTTCTAAGGCAAGAGTGGGTGAAGCAAGATTAAAACCCTCTGTGAGAATGGGACCTTTCACTGGCAGTCACAGGGTTCTGATGAAGAAATAAGCACTTTCTTATTTACAAGGCATGAACCAGTGGAGGGAAAGGATGCAAAATGCAATCTGGTGATGTTTTCTACAGACATATGTACAACCAGCCTGATTAGACCAGCCTGGCAATATTTCTCCCGAGGAAAGGTCACTGTCACCTTTGTTCAGTGTTGGAGGAGAGGAAACAGGGCTGAGAAAAAGGAGGAAGGGGATCAGCTGAGAAGGGTAGCAGGAAAATTAGACATGCAGGCATGAATCTTATCCTGGCTGCATCTTGAAACTCATAAAGGTAACAGCAAGGCAGAGGGATTCAGAGTGAATGAATTTGTGTCTGTATTCCAAAGCAGCATAATGGGGATGCTTCTCATCAGTGATCCATATTACAGGGACTGAAAAATCCCCACTGCAGCAGTGCCTTTCCGTGGAAGATTAATGCAAAGTAAAAAAGTCCCTCTCCAGCCCCACCACCTGCACATCTGCTGGCCACCCCTGTCTGCTCGGGCTCCAGCAGCCTGCCTGGCTCCAGGAGAGGGTGGTGGTGATTGATTGGGGGCTGCAGGAGATGCTGGATGTTTGTGATGCTGGGGACTGGGGTGAGAAGGTTATCTGTTGCCTGAGAGAAATAGCAAGAAAAAGAACCCCGCCAAACTAGGGGGGAAAAAAAAAGAAAAAGGAAAGGTTGTTTCTGTGAAACTTGCAGGAAGTAAAAAATCAGTAGCTTTGCCAGAGCTCTGCTTCCAGTATTATTCTTTGTGATTAGGCTAATGAGGCCTGACTCTTACAGGTAGACTATGCTGTGATACCCACAGGGGTTGGGATCTTATCAGACAATTAGGTCTCTCCCTCTGTGCAGGCATTTTATAATAAAAAATCAGTAGTCTTAATATGGGTTTGAAGTTGGTCAGTGTAGTCATTAGCCTGCACAGCTCACAAGTTCAGCTGAATTCACTTCCAGTTGTTTGCAATATCTCGCCTGGAAACGAATGCAAATGTTTTATTAAAGCAAATGTTTTGATTTCTTGAATATGTTTAGATATTTTTTTTTTTCCCCCGACTTAAAAAAATGTATCTTGGTGTGTGCAGCTGTCCTTTACTGGGATTGGGGTGCCATGAGCTACCCTGTGATGTTGTCTCACATCTGCCTGGGTCTGGTATGTGCCATGGTGAGGAGGACTTGGTGTGCCCAGTGGTGTTTCAGTCACCAGGGCTGCTGCCCCTTCTCCAGTGTGTGCAGAAAACAACCACAAAGGGAGATATGGCCATGTCTTGCACAGAAAAGGTAAGATGCAAGCCCTTGAGATTTATTTCCTACTCTTTTTGGAGATTTCCATCTGGTTGAGTGGCATTTTTATCCTGGGCTGGCCTGTCCAGGTCAGGTACCCTGTGGATGGTGTTCTCAGCAGCAGCAGAGAACCTGCCAAGCTCAGGTTGTGTTTGGCCTGGCCTTCACCCTGCAACATTTCTGTCCGTTTCTTACTCCCTGCTAAATTCATAGAAAGCATTTCAAAACTCATCTGCCAAAAGCAGCCACACTGCTCAGATAACTCCTGTAATTTTATTTGGTCACTTCCAGCAGCGTCGTCTCCTTGGACGATTCATCGCTGCAGTCTGCTTGGGAAAAGGTACCAAAAAACCTCCCCAAAATCAAACTAAATGGTGGTGTTGGCCAAGCACTTTGGACTGTAATGAAACCACTTCCTGACCCACAAAACTCTTTTGCCAAAGATAAATCCCCTTTTAGTTCAAACGCCAGAGTGAACAGATGTCTTGTGCCGTGCCCTGTGAATAAGCATCCTGCAGCTCTGGTGGCTCACAATAAGCTGCAGACTCCAAAAGCTGTTTGTAGATATGACAAACGCAGGGTGTTCCCTCCTTGAGTTATGGCTGACATCACACAATTAAGTTGGAAATATGGGAAACTTGGGTCTACTATTGAAAAGAGGGGTTATTGTTCCCTTGTTGGGTGGAATATGTGGTGGTCAACCCCTGGAACTTTGGGCATTTAAAACTGGTCTCTGAATTAAGCACTTTGGCTCCTGGTTTGTCAGAGGAGAGGATTAATTTAGGAACCTATTATGCACCACTGATTAAAAACAGAGGCTGAGGGTCCAGCTGGGTCTCCCATGGGCATTGCCAATGGGGCTTCTCTACTGGAGGTTACCATCTCTGTCCTTCTGGAGAGGCCAATAGGAGGGAAAAAAAGAATTAAAAAGGGAAAAAAAAAAAAAAAAGAGAGAGAAGAGAGAAGGGGTGTTTCATGCCACCAAACCAATGGTTTGCCATGTTGCCTTGCAGGGTGCTGAGCCCCTGGCCCAGGTTTCCCAGAGAAGCTGTGGCTGCCCCATCCCTGGCAGTGTCTCAGCCCAGGCTGGATGGGGCTTGGAGCACCCTGGGCTGGGGGAGGTGTCCCTGCCCATGGCAGGGGTTGGGTCTGGATGAGCTTTAAGGTCCTTTCCAACCCAAACCAGTCTGGGATTCTGTGGTACCTCCTCGATGCTGAGCTGCTGGTGGGAAGCACACAGAGCTGCTGGTGGTTTCCTCTTGGTCACAGGGCCCTAGCAAAGGGACCACAGATGCCCTTGGAACTGCTCTCTTGCTCTACTGGGTTTTCATGTGTCCAACACCTTGTTTGGTGTGTAAGGAGCAGCACAGTGTGTGGCTTGCAGCTGGATGATGCTCAGCTCCCTGCTTCCCCACTGCATGGCTAAGACACAGCAAATATCTTCTGGGCTTGGATGAAAGGCAGGTGCCTGAAGCTTTGTCTGGCTGTAGCAGAGGTTCTTTAGGGTCATTTGAGAAGTGGAGAGTGGAGGTAGAGATGTTGGCTGCTCTCCTCCCTGGGGAGAATGTCCTTATCCCTGTGCCATGGGTTTGGGCCAGGACATGTGGACCTTGAGAGTGGCACGTGGTGCTGGGAGAGGCTGGGGAGCTGAGTCCAGGGTTTGTTGCCTTTCTGGCTGCACCTCACACTTTAAAAGAACTTGATAATTGTGGGGCTAGCAAAACCTGACGAGCTGATCTGCTGATCTATTTGGGAAAACATGCGTGTCCAGATTTCTTAGATACTTCTACTCCCATTCCCTGTTTGTTACAAATTGTTCTAATGTCACATAAGGGATTGGGAAGGAAACTTGGGCTCCATTCATATTGGTGTTGTTGCTAGGAAACCTCTCCCTTTGACAATGTCTGTTGAGCATGCCTGTGTTTGCCTTTGGCTCTCTGAAGGACAAAAATCACCATGTGGTGCTGTGAAAGGAGAGGGGGGGGTTGTGGAGAGTGGAAGGAATTTAAAAAAAAAAATAAATAAAATTGAAAATTACTTAAAAATTTTCATCTGTGCCAAATGATGCTGTGGACTGCAGATGCCAGCGCTTCTGGTCGGGTCCGGTTTGCTGGGGGAGCAGATGAGGCACAGCTCGACCCTGCCATGCTTCATGTGCTTGAAAAGTCAGGCTGGATCCTCTGGGCCCCCTTCTGCTACCTGAGCTGGCTGGGGGCTGCTGGGCCATATGGGAGAGGGACCCGGGGTGCTTGCCCGTGGCTACCGTGCCGGGGGAAACCGGCATCCACGCCTGGGAGCATTCCATGGATCCTCTGCCTTGCAGAAGACACTGATTTACAGTGGTTTTTTGGTTTTTTTCTTTTTCAATAGGAAAGAGGAGGTTTTGAGATTGGCTGGCTGTCTTCCTTTCTTCCTTTTCCTCTGAATTCCAAGGTATTAATTTGAAAACCAGTGTCCCCCTCAGTGGTGTCCCCACCTATGTGAGTGTTAGGTGCTCACTGCTGTTGCTTTTAACAGGGTTGAGAGAAATAAAAAAGGATTTGGAAACTATTTTGCTTTCTTTTGAAGAAACGAGAGGATTCAAATTTTAATTCTCAAAAACTCACCTTCATATTTTTCACACAAACTGGCATGTTTTTTGTGGTTTTGGTTTTTGGGTTTTTTTTTTTTTTTTTTTTTTTTTTTCTTTTCTTGTTCTGGCTGAAAATCCTACAGAGTGGAATATTTTAATTTTTTTCTGCCTGCAGCGGTCGCTGCCAAACACTTTGGATGAAGTGTTGCACATCAGCATTGACCCCTGGTCAACACAGAAGGGGAAAGTCTGGTTGTGTGGCCAGGAGATTACAGTTATGGTGTTTAATGTTGCAATGTTTGCTGCAAAGAGCCAAATCTGTGCTTTGAGGGTGCTGAAAACGTGGGCTGTCCCCATATGGTCTCCAGTGCCAGCACTTACTATGGGACCAAAGAGCTGGTAAATTGATCTTTATCTTAAAGACAAAATTTGGTGAAGAAGAGAATGAGTAAAAATGCTGATTCTTGCTTTGCAAGCTGGCTGTGGGAAAACCTCACATGGAAGGAAAAATCCTGATGGGTTTCTGGGAGGGGTTGGGGTTTCGGTGTCTCGCTCGGTGTCACAGAGAGGGAAGAATAAAAGGTGAGTGTCAGGGGAAGCTGCTGGGGCTGCAGCTCTTGGCTTTGTCCTCAGCTGACTCCATTGTCTGAAGTGGCCCTGGGAGGGACTGCTGGTCCTGGTTTGTGCCCTGAATGGGATGTGCAGCCAGTGCCAAGAGTTTTCCCAGGACAAAGAAATGTTGATGGAACATCCCAGTGAATCCTAACCCCTGAAAAGCAGCTCAGAATTAAGCCAGCATCTCCCCATCACCCCCAGCCCTCAGCCAGAGCCTCTCTGCCTCCCCAGAAGGTGCCAAGCCCTGCTCTGGGCAGAAACCCTTTAGTCCTTGGTCCCTGCTCCTGTTCCTTCCCCTGTAGGGACCTAGTTGCCCATCACACCACCTCCTACCTTCCCATTAACTCTCCTCTTGGCTTTTCACACCCCTGATACCATGTCTGTTTAGCTCATGTTAAATTATTTTTTGTTAAAGCAGCATCTGGGGTCCCTTGTACAAGGTCTTGCATATCCACGTGACCCCATAGAGCTAAAAGATGCAGAAGGAGGAGAAAGGAAGGATTCCTGTCTCTGTTTTGGGGAGGAAAATGTATTTTTTGAGGAGTGTGGTGGCAGTGCCATGTCCATAATGCCTTTGTCTTGAGATCCACTGCCGAATCTGCTAATTCTTCAGGCAGTTACTGGAGTTTCCAGAGGTATTTTATCAGATCATTTTCTGCAAAGATCGGGAAGGACTCATGATGGTACTGGGGAGGGGATAAAGTTTGGTTGCTCACATCGAGCTCTTATGTACAGAAAAGATGAACCAAATCCCATCATCTCTAAAACTGGTGTTCCATATGTTAAACAAGGAGCACTACAGGTGATGCATTCTGAGAAGTAGGCTCCTGACCTACATTTCCATACTGGAACTTGCCCATGGGTATTTCCATTTTACTCTCTACTTTTCATTTCAATGTATTTAGTTTCTTGGCATCCGCTTTCAAGGCTGACATGGACTCAAGTTCTATTTAATTAATATTTAAAGGCTGCACCTCTGCCTTGATGAGAAAACCATCCTTTCCAAAAAGCAGCAGTCAGCTTACTTCTGTTGGAGATTGTGTCTGAACAAAC
Organism: Florisuga fusca; assembly: GCA_038090715.1. Lineage (NCBI taxonomy): Eukaryota > Metazoa > Chordata > Aves > Apodiformes > Trochilidae > Florisuga > Florisuga fusca. Next base: position 81,654,198 of record JAAWXA010000001.1, read on the forward strand.
GGCTGGGCACACCTGAATTGTTTCTGTTGCTCACCATCTCCAGCAACTTGGGCACAGAGGAATGCATGGAATTTACTTCACCAAACTCATCTGCTTATGGCAGCACCTCCGTTGCCCCCCCTGCTCTTTCAGAGCATTTGCTCCTGTAACCAGTGAGATATTTACTTAGATTTTTAGCAACTTGTTGAAAGCAGTTGTTATTAGATTATATCACCCTCCTGCTTTTAATCTGCCTGTTGATATTTACTCCCTGTAACAACAGTGTGTGCCCTGTAAATAACACACAGAATTCTCAGGGAATGAAAGATGTTTTGAATAAATAAATAATGGCTTGCTGACTGCTGAGTTCTCCCCGCTTTGGTAATGTACTGTGTCAGAGAAAGTAAATCGAAATCTCCTTCTGGGCATATCCAGACATCAAAATGCCCTCTGCAGTTTGTTGTGGTTAAATGTACAAGCCCAGCAGAAGCCCTGAGCCCCCTGGTTGGGTGGCCCTGCAAATGGGTATCAGGGAAGTTGGAGCACTGGCTGTTGCTGCAAGGGAACATGAATTCTTGTTGGAGATAAGGGATTTTTAAATGGAATATTCTGGCAAAGCAAGGGATGTGTTTAAAGCCTCGGGATGTCTGGTTGCTTACTGCTCATTTGTGTGACTGGGAGCATCAGAGGGATGGGTACATCTGGGGGTCTGTGGGTGGCTTTGGCAAACACCTTCTGCCCGCAGTCTGAACTCTGTGATGTGCAATGGCCACGTGGTGGTGTGTTGAGATTGAGACAGAGTGGACCTGGCCCGGGTTCTGATGCAAACCAATGCACGTGTTGTGCTTAAAACCCCCAGAAAACGGGGCAGACCTCCTGAGAGGACAGGTGTGAAGAGCTGGTAGATTGAGATCATTGGCCATCCTTGTCAAATCATCTCCAACCTCATAATTAACCTGAGTGTGATCTGAAAAGTTGCATTTGTGGAAGGAGAAGACTGGAAACTGTGAATCCTCGTGGTTTTGGGGACGGCATGTAGTTGATGTGGCTGGTTTGGGTGGAGACCAGCACGATGCACAGAGAAACAGAACACCTCCCACCGAGACCCGACTCAGCGACACGACTGGTTTGCAAATCCTGTCCTGGGATCATTTTCACAAACTCTGGCTTAGGTAAAAGACAGAAATCTATCAAATGTTGTACAGATTAACTTATCACCTAGTTAAATGGGCTGTCAGTCCGGGCTGCCTGTGCTTGGCAGGGTGAATTCAAATGCATGTAAATTTCCCTGGTGGCTGAGGAGCGACGGTGGTGGAGCTGTCAACTGATGACATGTGAAAATACATTAACATTGTTTAAAATATATTTGAAAGGGATAGCTCATATTTTGATAACATTTTCACAGGCAAATGATTTGTATGAGATCTGAAAAGCTGACCACAGGATTTATGCCAGGAGGATTTTTTTAATTTTTTTTTTTTTTTTTTTTAATTTTATTTTAATAGTAACTCTTCAGATACATTTTGCCCTTAAAGGAAGCCCCCAAACAATTAACCATTACCACACAAACCAGTTAGAAGTCCCATGTGCCACCATTGTATGGAGTCACTGTTCCGATAGCCTCACTTGTCACTTCCACTTGATCTTACCAAAAGTGATTAGAAACTTCAAAAGAAGCAATTACACAGATCATTGTGTTCTAGACTTGATGCTTTCTTTCAAGCCTCCTGCTCCTCCCAGCATTTTGACTCTCCGTGTTCCATTTCTCATTTTTGCCAGACTGGTTTGGGGACTTAGTGAGGGCATCAGAAAAGAAAAATCCTGAAAGCTCCATACCTGCTTACTTTTAGGGTTTAGGGACTCCTTACCTGTCCCCTCTGTTAATCCCCTGGGGAGGCAGGAGGTTTGTGGTGGTCTCTTGGGGTGTTTCCAGTTTCACCAGCTCCCTTTTAAATCTGTGGCTCTGAGAGGCAGCAGGAAGATGCAGCTGAGTGCAGGGAAAGGTTGCAGGATGGCAGCAAGCATTGCCTGGGCTGTGTGAGGAGGAAAAGATTTGAAGCATGTGATTCAAGAGGCATCCTTTAGTCTTGAATCTTCAGGGGTGAAAGGGGAGAACTTAGCAGAGTCTAAAACCAGCAGATCTCCCAGTTCAGCAGTCAACCATGGAGTCTGATACATGAAAAAAATTACTTATGCTGTCAGCTCCCATTATTTACATGATCTTTCTGTGGATGAGTCGTGGCTGTGGATGTGCAATTCAGCTGGAAAAATTGCATATTTACACAGATGGGTGCTGGCATGTGACCAGGGCTTAAGCAAAATGCATGGTTAGAGGTAGCAATCGAATCCAGAGAGTGGTGAGTCTGCTTTTGAGGGGTTTGGTTACAAGGTACAAATGTTTACAGATGCTTACAAGTCTGAAGGGCTCTCTTGGAAATAGTGGCTCTGAGTGGCTCTGGAAGGGATTGCAAAGAGCTTTGGGTGTTTGCTCTGCCTGGCTTCCTGGGGTGTCTGCATACCAGCTTTCAGGAGATGCTTCAGGCCATCTCCACCTCTTGTTTTATTTGGAAAGGAGCAGCAAGGACAAACATAGTGCCAGGGTAGTCAGAAAAGTCTGTCAGGAAGGATAAAAAGGTCTTTTCATAGACTAGTGGCAGCTGAATGTTAGGGTGGAAATGTAGTGCCTGGGTTGTAGGGGAGAGACCTGGTGGTGCTCCACGAGGTGGGAAGAGGCAGAAATGTCAGGCCAGAGGTCTTTCCCTTTCCCTTTCCCTTTCCCTTTCCCTTTCCCTTTCCTCTTTCCCTTTCCCTTTCCCTTTCCCTTTCCCTTTCCCTTTCCCTTTCCCTTTCCCTTTCCCTTTCCCTTTCCTTTTCCCTTTCCCTCTCCCTCNAGGGGAGATTTTGGTGACAATGTCGGTGGTGTGGGTGACATCTTCAGTGTCAGCAGAAATCTTTGGCCTGTTTTTATTCTGTGAAGTTCAAGCACTGGTGATGTGTCAGGAGCAGGGCATGGGGAGTGGAGAGAAGGAGATGAAGGGAAGGAATAAAGAATCCCCAGTGCCTCACCTTTAGGCAGCCCAGCTCACACCCCCCTGGAGCACATCCCTCCTTCCCCAGGTCCCCCTTGCCAGCAGGAGTTTATAAGCAAGGAGGTGAGTGACCATTGGGCTGTGATACAAAGCGGACCCCTCCTCCCTCTCTGCTGCACCAGCATGACCAGTTTCCACCAGAACCTGGGTGCCAGTGTAATTAAGTCAGTGGGAATTCATCAGTAGACTTGTGTTGTGCCTTATAAACGTGGGTTGGGGGATCCTGCCCATAACCCCTTGCCTTAGAAAACTTAGAGCAGAAACCTGGAGAGAAGAGGTGATGTCCCTGCCCTTCCCAGTGACCACACAATGCTCTCACAAATCTCTCACCCCTGGCTGTTTCTGGCTGTTTCTCAGGTGGGGTTTTTTTGGTTTTCTTTTTTTTTTTGACACCACCATCTCTGTGTGCACAAGGGTTTGCAGGGAGGGAACCCTCCAGCCCTGGCAACCTCAACCTGGAGCAAATGCAGCTGATGACAAAGCTTTCCAGGTTTTACTTTGGAAGGGAGCTTCTTTTAAAAAGTGTCTGTGAAGCTTGAAGCTTATTTTCTCATGATTATCTTGATAGTGAATAGGAAGGGGAGATTTTGGTGACAATGTCGGTGGTGTGGGTGACATCTTCAGTGTCAGCAGAAATCTTTGGCCTGTTTTTATTCTGTGAAGTTCAAGCACTGGTGATGTGTCAGGAGCAGGGCATGGGGAGTGGAGAGAAGGAGATGAAGGGAAGGAAAGGAGTGAGGGGATGGGGCCATGCCAGACCACCAAGCAGGGCAACAGGTTCTCTGCTGCTTTTAGTGGGCTGTGGTTAACCTGGAGTGACACATATTTCACATTAAAACTCTCTAAAATATCTGTATGTGTGTTTATGCCCTTCTTCAGGGAGTGACTTGCTCTCCCTTAAGGAGAAGAAGTGTCCTGGTGGGTTACCAGGTATGTAAGACGTGGAAAGGGTACATAAAATCCATTTAACTTGTTAGTGAATCAATTGCATTTCCCTTGGCAGTGGTGTGATGTGCAAAGACTCCAAAAGTCTGTTGTCTCTGCAGCTGGGCAGGTTTTTCTTCTGCTGCTCATGGCCTGGTTGAGCTCCATTCAGTCTGATAAACTCTGGGCCAGAAGAGCACAGCGACTCTTGATCAGGCTGGAGGTATTTCCTTGTGAAAAAAAGAAGAAGGGGCACATAATTTTTATACTGCTAAGGAAGGGAGATAGAGGCAGGTTTCCCAGCATGAATTCATTTGCCATATGGATGTATACTGTAGTCCTTGCACTGGGGGGGACAAAACCCCACTGACCAGCCCCTGGTCACCTCCAGCACTTCAGAAGCATCTGTAACGTGAAGCAGGGAACAGCAAAGCAAAAGGGAAGGAATAAAGAATCCCCAGTGCCTCACCTTTAGGCAGCCCAGCTCACACCCCCCTGGAGCACATCCCTCCTTCCCCAGGTCCCCCTTGCCAGCAGGAGTTTATAAGCAAGGAGGTGAGTGACCATTGGGCTGTGATACAAAGCGGACCCCTCCTCCCTCTGCATCCTTCTGCTAATTGCTTTTCCGGTTACTGGGGCAGTTCCACTCCTCGGTGTATAAATTCTGCTTGTGTTGTGCTGCACCAAGTCGCTGTGACACTTTGTTTGGTGGCTTCTGTCCCCTTCCAGCAGCTGGTGACTGCCTGGTGCTCCCCGTGCCACCCGTTCCCCTTCCTCGCGCCCTTTGCGCTGCTCCCGACTGCTGGGAAGAGAAGCTGCAAGGGGGAAATTCCCTTTGTCCTCTGAAAAAATTGGCTTCTTCAACAAAAACCCATCCCCACAGCACTTTCCACCTTGCTCAGGTTTTTCATTTCCACAGCCACCCCCTTCCAGGGTGGAGAAATTGTTCCCCCTGGTGCAGGTGGAGGCAGCGTTGCTGTGTGATGGCAGTGGTGACTTTTCTGCACCCATTTTGTCCCAGAGGCAGCTCTTGAGAGGGACAAGAGGTTTCAGTCCATATTCACCATGATTCTCACCATGAATCGTGTTCACCACGATTCTCACAGCCCTTCTGTGAGAATTACATCGCTTGGGGGGGCCAACAAGAAAGTTGGGGAAGGACTTTCCACAAGAGCATGTAGTGACAGGACAAAGGTTTTAAATTGGAAGAGTTTAGGTTGGACATGAGGAAGAAATTCTTTGGTGTGGGGGTGCTGAGCCCCTGTGCCAGGTTTCCCAGAGAAGCTGTGGCTGCCCCATCCCTGGCAGTGTCTCAGCCCAGGTTGGATGGGGCTTGGAGCACCCTGGGCTGGGGGAGGTGTCCCTGCCCATGGCAGGGGGTTGGAACCAGATAATCTTTAAGGTTCTTTCTGACCCAAACAATTCCATAACTATTCTGTGATTCTTCCCTTTAAAGCTATTCCTTGACACAAGCTTTTTCAGGACCAGTGCCCACCAACCCCATGGTGGGATGATCTCCACCCAAGTCTTGTACCTGAGCAGTAGTTACAGATGTTACTGAATGGACTGCCCAGGTGTATTCAAGGATTCCCCAGATACTATTTGGGATATATCGCATAAATCATGTAATTTATCTAGATTCTTTGCCCAGATATAGGAATTTCGTGGTATTTCAGTTCTCTCCCCCTCCTTTTTTTCCCTCTTTTTTTTCTTCAAGACGATTATAGATGATAAAGTAGGATGCAAAAGTCTTCATTAAAAATGTATTTTGTAAAATTGAAACTTAAGTGTCAGGTTTTTCTAGCAGTCTGTCAAATGCTTGACAATTAAAATAGCTGTTTTTAAAAATTTAATGAGACACAATAAGGACTAACTGTGTAAGAAGCTTGCTCATTCTTAGGATAAAGCAGAAACATAACAAGTCCATTATATTTCCTTCCAAAAATGTCCCATTTGTAAAATATGCTAGAATCCATTTTTAATTAAATTAGTATATGCAATTTATTACCTGAACTATATTTATTAATATTTAATATTTAATTTCAAATTAATTATCTAAGTAAAAGAGTGCTCAGCTGTGCTGAGGAGACTCACAAAACAGCAAGTGCTCTGCACCAGCCAAGAGAGAGGCACTTCTGCAGCAGGTAAACCCAGCGTGTGCAGCTGGCCCGGGCTGCAAGGGAAAGGTGGCAAAAAGAATATAGAGAAAAAAAAAATGTTAAAAAGAAATGTTAAAAACAAACCCCCAAATCTCCAACAAAACCCCGGAAAGTCAATATACAACAAAAGTTTTGGGCTCAGCCACTCTCCCGTATGGAAGCGTGGACTCCCTTGGGAGATGAGTGCCTCATCTTTGAATATTCATTAAGTCAGGAAGTATTTTCTAATATTTCACCTCCAATATTCGGCTTCTGTGGCTGTAGCAGCACCCTGTGCAGTCGAGACCCAGCCTCCCAAGGTTGCATCTCCCATCCCTTCTCTGTCCCATGTGTGTGCTGGGGGAAATCT
>JAAWXA010000001.1:81665697-81680697 GCA_038090715.1 Florisuga fusca
ATGAATAGAGAGGATGGGGGTGATGCCACACGTGGGGGTACCACATAATGGAAGAGGTACTTAGAAAGTTGGCCAGCAAGGTCACCTGGTTGGGCACCTGAGCTGCCTGAAGAATGGAGTGTCCAGCTGGCTGTAAAGCAAAGTTTTCTCCCTTTAATCCCATCCTCCACAAGCCAATCTCTGGAGAAGTTGGAAGCCCTTGGCCACTGCTGCTGCTGGATGGTGCTGAAGCCCTCCTGCCACCCACTACCCACCACATCAGTCCTGCAGCTTGGGAAATCCATTTTTCCTGGAAACTCTAATTTTGTTTCTTTGTTTGTTTCCTGAATTTTCTGGACTTACCTGGGCAGGGCTCATCTGGAGCTAACGTGGGAATTTGGTGAGAACATGTTGTTTGGTGTGATGTCCTGCATGAGGACAGTGCAGGGCTCTGCTTCAGAAGCATCAGGCTGAAGATAGAGTGAGAAATTGTTCTTTAATATTGCTTGTACTTGAGATCCTGAGCTCTTCAGGTAGAGGTGGGTAAGTGTGTGTGATATCAAATTATTTATTCTTTATTCAACATTAACTACAATTGGGTTCAATCCCATGCCAACCCTCCAAAGCTGCACTGCTTAGCATGGATTTTGAACAGTATTCCTGATAAAAAAGAACCCTTTGGTTCTTCCTTTTGTTACCTGGGGCATCCTCCTTTAGCTCCTGACAATTCTCACTTTCCTAGCTGAATTTACCAAGACAAGTAGAGAAAGAGCTGAGCATGGCCTGCTCCTTTGCCCTCTGCTCACAGCTACTGACTACCCCAAGTGCTTGTCAGGTCCTTCAAAACTCCCCACACCAACAAACAGACAAACTTGGTGATATTGGGGTGCAGAGGCTCCGCATTCCTGGATTTTCTCCTCGTTCTTTCAGTGCTCTAAATTACATCCTTTTAGGGTGGTTTTTTTCCCTCTTCATTTTATATGCTGTGGTGGATGTAACACATGAAATGACTGCTCTAAAGCCTTTTTTATTCATCAGCAGCTCTGGGTGTCTCTGGAGCAGAGCACTGTGGGGTTTGTCCCTGCTGGGGCATCACTGCTCTTGTGTGGCTTTTGCTGTCAGCTCAGGGCATCTGGTGGGTGGGGGTGAGTGCTCTCCCCTACACACCTTTGCTGTCACACCCTCCCTGATAAATGTTTTTGTTGAGCAGGTAAAATGCACCTTCTCAGGTGGGAGGTGCTGGTCTGGGGGCCATGGGGAGGAAAGCTCCTGGGTGTCACTCAGCCCCACCATGGTAGCCCAGGTTGGTGGGACAACTTGGAAGGGTTGAAAGGGCACAAATAATAATGTTGTGTGTCATCAGGGTATTTCCCCCCCTGCTCTCTACCCCTGCAGAGAATGGAAAACACTCCTGTTTTCTTGGCAGCTCCTGGCAGTACTTTTAGGACCTGTTCACCTCGTTTTCTCCCCCAAGCAGAACATCGTGTCCTTGGTACCTGGCTTCCCAAGCAAAGCAGAGAAGACATCCACATATTCCCTACACCATTTTTGTCTTTACTGGATATTAGCAGATGTGCTTCCAGCAGACTGGCTAAGCAGAAACAGGCTTTTAGACTGACAGGTTCATGAACCAAGGGCCCCTGCTCTCCTCGCTGGGTCCCAGCCCTTCCACACCGCTCCTCGCTGAGCTCGAGCTGGAGAGCCTCAAAATAGCCCTCTCCCCAGGGCTTCTGATGATTGATTTTATATTTTTTTTTCCTTTTTTTTAATTTCTTTTCCCCCCTCCTTGCTGCCCACCAAGCCATGCCTACGAGCTGGGAGGCTTTGAGGCTCAGTTGCTGCTCCCCGATAAGCGCGGTAATCCCTTGTCCTGTGTGGTGGGATAAGACACCCACCCCCCCAGCAGCACCACAGCATTTTACTGAGGTTCTTTTCCAGGCCTCCTCTTGGCCCATGGCCCCTGCTAGCCTGCTCTCTTCATGGATTAGCTGGACTTCAAGGAAAATCCTCCAGTAACAATAGGGAGGAAGCGTGTGGTTCTCCATCCACCCGAGGACAAGCTGCCAAGAGTATTCTCAGCTACAAGAGAATCTGCTCAGGCTTTTTGATCCGATTTCTCTCTTCTTGATTTTGATATCTCTACAAAAGCCATTGCAGATGGGAAAGGGGAAAAAAAACCAACCAAAAAACAAAAAGCAAGCCGAAGTAAACCAACCAAGCCAGCCTCAGTTTTTGTTCACTTTTCTTGCCAGCTTTCCCCTTTTTTGCTTCCCCCCCCTCCCTTGAGCTGCTGTGACAGCCTCATGGAAGAGAAACTAAATCGTTCTCCTCTTGCTTTGGGCTGGTTTTCATCACTTCTTCTGTGTGCTTCCTGACCCCAGAAAGCAGGCTTAAGTCTCTGCATTCCTCCTCCTTCACCATAGCCAGAGACACAGTTCCTCCAGTTTCAGCAGACATGCCAAAGGTTCTGCCTTCTCCCTAGAGCATGACTTCAAATTAGGCAAATGCAACACTTGGATGTTTTCCAGGAAAATGATTTTGTCTTGAAAAAGTGGTGGTTTTGGTTTTGTGGTTTTTTTTTTCCCTTTGGTTTTTGTTTGTTTGTTTGCTTTTTCCAAAAAGTAATTTATTTGAACTCAAAACATTATTTAAAACATCTTGGGTTTGACAAAACTCTTAGAAATTCAGTGTTTTCTGAATTTTTGAAGGGAGCTCTCACTGAACTCCAGATGTTTTGCCACTGACCAGCAGCTCTGGAACTGTGTAGCCAGGCAAGGAAATTACCATTCCTCTCAACCTTGTCTATACCAGAAGGCATAAGCAGTGACACTGAAAAAAAGTCAATTAGCCTGTGCTGTTGGTAACCTTGGAGGCTTCTCTTTGCCTGGAAACTTTTTTTTTTTGGGGGGGGAGGGGATGGAAATCTCCATCCATTTGTGTGTACATGTCTGTGGCCGTGCAGAGGAGCAAACCCATGGATATGAAGCTGGAAATGTGCTGCCTTTGGTCAGCTGGAGAGGTGTCTAGAGCCCAGCTGTGCTGCACAGCCAGGAGCCTACAGCAGGGCCAGCACACATAAAAGCAGACACAAGATCCTTCATGTCTCAGACCAAGCAGCAGGCATGCTTTAGGTCTTGAAAAAAGAAAAAAAAAAAGAAAAAAAAAAAAGAAATAATAATAATAATTAAAAAAAACTACAGAAAAAAACCCAAAACAACAACCAACCCAGCCCACTGAATTGATGTGAAGCTCTGTGATGGTGAAAATATGGGGAATTTCTGCCACCTGTCCTTTGCATCCAGCTTGTAGCCTCCTCAAGTCTGCTCATCACCAATTCTTCCCAGGCTTCCAGCTGCTTGGCATTTCTTGTGTAAAATAATTAATGATTGGAGGGAATGGAGGTATCAGCTTAGGGCTGGTCCTGCTTGGGTGTGTTTGTACACCCACACTGGTGTGTGCTGGGTGGTCAGGACGAGTGTCAACAGGGAAAAAAGGGTGAGTGATAGCAAGAAATATTAGGAAAGATAAAACAAATCTCTTTAATGCTAGGATATAAACCTAGGGTGAGCTTTTGTGTAGGAAACAGATTGAACTTATCCACCTGCAGCCCTCCCATCTGGGTTGTAAAGAGGCCCCACAGAGGGGAAAGGGTGGCTTTGGCGTGGGGCAGGAGGAAATGTGGGGACCCAAAGCTGGCAGCGTGGGCCAGAAGTGCAGAGGGCAGGACTGCTCCTTGCTCAGATCCCTGGGAACTGAGAGCAGAGCCCTAGGAAATGTTGCTCCCTGCTCTGGTTCTTCCAGCCCTCCCTTGGTGTTGCCTCTGGGGACAGGCACTGAGCTGGAGGGACCTTGGGGCTGGTGGTTGCCCCACCTCATCCCTTGTGTTTAATTCTGTGCCCCTCATTTCTGAATAAATGAGCAAATGGCAGCAAATTAAAGCAGGAGAGGAAAAGAAAAAGGTGTGTATCAGTACAGTATTTCAAGTATTGATCTTTTTTTGTCCTGAGAAATGCAGGTGCTGTGTCCTGGAGATGCCCAGTCTCTGGGCTTGGTGTCCCAGTATGATCCCGTGTGTTGCTTCCTTCACTGATGGGGTAAGCTGGGAAGAAACTGCTGCTCTCTCCTTGATTTTGGAACTTCTGGAATCTCAAAAAAATCTGCTGACCAGAAAAATCTGCTTCAGATGGCTGGGTCCAGGCATGTTGTCCCCTGGTTTTGCACTGAGACTGCCTCCTCTGAATGCACACCCCACAGTGACAAGGGTCGAGGTAAGTTCTTTAAGTTACCTGATTGTAATTATACAACAACGAGCTGAGATGGTGATGACAGTTGTTAATCTGCTGCACACTGTTCCTCAGCCCCAGATTCCCAACTTGTTCTGGAAGATGTAAGGTTATTTGAAAGAGCAGGAGCCTGGACGTGGCCCCATCTGCAGGGTGCAGCAGACAGAGTGCATCGAGATAACCGTGTGGAGTTGCAGTCATGAAATTTGGGCTGTAGGAGTGAGTGTGTTGGAAGGTTGCACAGATATATATCACAATTACACATTTCCAAGACTGGAAATGCTGGGTAATTGTCTCTCCCTGCCAGTGTGCTCAGGGCACTTTACAACAATAAATTTCACCAGGAGTGCTAAAAAAAAACCCCGAAACAACAACACAACAACCCAGGGAGCACAATAACACAAAACCTCCTCCTCCAAAACTGCAAGCAAACAAAAAGCTGCACAGGGAAAGAGGGGTTGGGGTGTGCAGGGTGCTGGAGGCCAGGGTGCTGCTCCCAAGCTGGAGGTCTCAGCAGTGGGTAGGGATGGGGTGAGGAGGTGATGGGCACCTGCACTGCTGCAGCCCCAGCCCCCTGCTCCTGCACAGCAAAAAATCCCAAGGCTGAGCATGGATTGAGGGGAGGGATGAGGTTCTCTTTGCAGCCAAGGCAAAAGCTGTGTGCCAACCAAAAAAAAAAAGGTGACAGCCAGAGTGGTGTTGACCTCGAGGGAGAATCAGAGGATGAATATCCTTGAAAGCAAATTCAAAAAGCACCCTCCAGGGAAGCCAAGCCAGCACTGCTGGAAGTGCTGCAGCTGTACCAGGGTGCTGGGACCTCTGAGCATCCACACAGACCTCCCGTGCAGGGATAGTTACTATTTCCCATCTTGGGTTTAGAAAACATCTTGCTTGCTAAGGGAGACCAGGGAATGATGAGATCTGACAGATTCAGAGCCTGGCTTGCTGCAGAACCCTCCTCCAGCCCTGCTCCCCTCCACCCCAGCACTGGGTGCTGAATGAAAATCCTTTAGCTTTTGTTTTTGAGGCATGTCCTCAAAAATCTCACTTAATAATAGGAAGATACAAAAAATAGTCAGGATATATTCAGAACTGGACAGCAGAGGGTAGTTGGATGGTTTGCAATGGCCATTAGATAGCTGATGCCAGCTGTGTTTGCTTGATGTACTTCAGAGCTCCGTAATGAGAAGGTACTTTTTTGCAACCCTATCTTATGGTAGATTTGATTTTTAGGGAGAAAAATGTCAGTAAATCATTATTATTCATGTGACAAATCCTGAAGGGTAAATTTTTTTTTAAACACCACCTCTATCAGTCTCTCCCATGTCACCTAACTTTTATGCAATAACACTGTTCCCTTAGAGATACCGTATAAAATATCTCTCACTTCCCAATATTATTCATAGAATTCCCATTATAGAACATTGAAAACCCAGATTAGAAGAGTACAAGAATATTTTATGACCAGTTTGAAAATGCTGTTACTGCTGCAATAAATTAAGAAGTTAAATTACTCCCACATTGAGTACTGATATACTGTGCATGGCAGAAAAATTCCTTTGAAATTTACTGTACAATACATATAGAGAAATTCCAAGCCCTTTGATGACTGCAGTGTGACTGCCAGCCAAGGGGTTTGGGTGTAGATGGGGGTGAGGGCTTGGCTTGCCAAGTCTGGGCTATAAAGCAACGAGTTGTGCAAGGGTAAAGTCAGAACAGGAAAATATCACATGGTTAATTGCTGATACTGGGATGTTAACAGCCAAGCCCCAGTTCTTCGTTCTTCTCACATGCAGTCTTTGTGAGCTGCACCTCTAAAGGCAGAATATATCATGGCCCAGCAGACACAATTTCCCATAATGTGATTGCTTATGCCTGTATCTGTACCACCATTTATTGGTGGCCTTCACTTGATTGCAGGAGGACTGGGGACCTGTGGACATGCCTCTTTAATATTACTTTTTTCCTTTTTTTTTTCCACTATTCTTTCTGATCGGCCATTCAAACTCAAAATTTTGATTGCCAGGGGAAAAGCAGAACAAAAAACCAGAAATTTTGAATCCAGGCTGGCTGAGAGGAGTCAGTCACTTTGTACATTTAGATCCAAAGCAGCTCAACTGATTAACTAAATCAACTTTTAAGCAATATTTACCGTTGTTTGCATGTAAAGCCACTAGAACGTGCCAGACAATTTTGTCGCAGTTATCTATGAATCTATGGGCACAAATTGTCTTTTTTTTCCAGCTTAGGAAGCTTCAGCTCTGCCACATTGCAATGGGAACTACACGTATACTAACTGGTCCTTACAGCTTCAGGTAATAACGAGTCTTCTTTATTTTCATGTGCTGCTTGTCGTGCACACACACAAAAAGCAGCACTTTATTAGGCAAAAAATAATTGGAGACATTTGCTGCCTGCATAAATTGGCAACCAAATTGCCTGGTTTGCAAAACATAACAAAAGAGCCCTCTTCCACGTTTTGCAAAGGAATCAGAGCAGAGCTGCTGCAAAGCAGGGAGTGCAAGCAGCTTCCTTGGGTTTTGCCAAGAACCTGGCGAATCCAGTAGTTAAGTTTACAATAATAATTGCAGTGTGTTTTACTGATTGCCATATAATTCTGGCTCAAAAGTGGCCATTTCACTAAGCTGGGGAATGGAGTACCTACGAGTAATGTGAGCAATTTATTAGGGATTGCTTTTTATGAGGGTGTCCTGGCTGAGCTGCCTGCTTCTCCCAGCAGCCAGGGGAAGGGGCTTTCAGCAAGTTGGGGTTACAGAAAGTGGAGCTGCAAGGAGGTGTTTCAGAACGAGGCAGAGATGCAGCCTGGGTGGGTCTTTTTAAAGGCTATTCTTGGAGAATTTTCTTTCCCAAAGAAAAGGGATGAAGGGCAGAAGCCAAGTCACAGGGTTTTCCCTTGCTGAGCTGAAAAACTCCCTCAAAGATAAGGAGAAGCTTTCTGTAAGCTCACTTCTGCTCATTGGATCCTTGATTTTCACCCCAGGGTTGGTGGTTCTTAGATGATGACCAAGCAGGGACCTCCTCCTGCCCCAGCCAAAATAAAAGGTGGTGTAGGACTGATGGGTGGACGCAGATCTTGAGGGTCCTTTCCAACCATGATGATCCCATGATTCTAAAACTTCAGACTGGAGCTGCAAGGAGGTTTTTCAGAATGGGACAAACAATGATGCAGCCTGGGTGGGTCTTTTTAAAGGTTATTCTTGGAGAATTTTCTTTCTCAAAGAAAAGGGATGAAGGGCAGAAGCCGAGCCACAGGGTTTTCCCTTGCTGAGCTGAAAAACTCCCTCAAAGATGAGGAGAAGCTTTCTGTAAGGCCCAGAGCTGACTTCTGCTCATTGGATCCTTGGCTTTTGCCCTGGGGTTGGTGGTTCTTAGATGATGTTCAGGCAGCAAGCCTGCCCCAGCCAAAATAAGAGGTGGTGTAGGACTGATGGGTGGACTCTGATCTTGAGGGATGGTCCCATGATTCCAAAAATGCAGACTGGAGCTGCTCAGCAGCTTGAGCCACCGAGGCTGCCGCCGCGCTGCCCAGAAGTGACTTTTATCTTCATGTATAATCGTGTAGCCCATCATGTATTCATCTGTATTATTAAATAAAGACTAACAGAGTTGTAGGCCCAGCAGAGCAGAAGGGGAGGGGGTGTGTGTGTGTGCACAAAGGATCCTGGGTTCCCGGCATTCCCTGCTCTGTCTTGGAAAGCCGCTGACTCACTCCCTGAGCAATCAGCCTGGTGTGCCATTACAAATGGGCTGGTTAATAGTCCTGCATCCATTATCATTAGTGCAGCTCAGCACGCAGGTACATGATGGGGCCTGCCAGCACATTTGCTCCAGCTCACTGAGCCAGGGGCCATGCTCCATTGGAAATGAGGATGAGGAACACCTGCTCCAGGGTTTTTCGGCGGAGCGGAGTCATCCTTCACATCTCATGCAACACTTGTTCTGTCAGAATGCAACGCTGGCACCGGCCAGAGAGGTGGTGTGCCAGGAGTCCAGCCCAAGAGTAGAGACTTCCCTCTGGTCTTCTGCTCAAGTTCAGCTTTCCATGGTTTTTGTTTGTGTGGGGTTTTATTTTTTATTTTTTATTTTTTCAAAGAAACCCTTTAAAAAATTTATCAATTTCAGATTAGCCATTCAGTCATTATGGTGAGGGTTTAAAAATAAAGATGAAAAAAACCCCTTTGCTTCAGAAATTAACTTTTTTTTTTTTTTTCTTTTGGCAATTAGAATGGGAGCATGAAATATTTATTGAGTCTGATAATTTTATTCACAATGCTGAGTGCTGGCTGGTTTGTATGTTTTCTGAGAGATATTTTTTTTTGCAAAATAAGCCTTGTATTTTATTTTTTTCTCAATTTTTTTTTTTTTTTTTCCATCCTTCTGCAACTACTTGTGGTGTTTGTGGGGTTTTCATTTTAATTGTATGTGCTGAGTGACCTGAGATGTGATATTAGACACTAACCAAAAGGGGGAAAGTATGACAAAATGTTGCCCTCTCAAAGTGCTTGTCTTTCCATCCAGCAGCCTCTGCTCTGGCTGCCCTCCAGAGCCAGGACAAAGGCTTTCCTCATCCCACTCCAAAAGGCACCACGCTTGCTGCCAGCCCCAGGAAAGTTTGTTTTAGGTGCTGGAAACCAAAATTAAGGCAGGAAAAATAGTTGCAATTTGGAGAAACAGCTCTTGAGGTTTGCAAGTTACAAGGAAGGATGTGGAGAAGGTGGCAGTGTCACAGCCTGTCCTGTGTAATGGGGACCCTGCAGGTGCTGCTGGTGGCCAAAGCTCCTCAGTCTCCCCAAATCCAGGCTAGAGGCAAGGGCTGGCAGCTTTGTCACCCATCCCAAAGGTGGGAGCAGTGGGGGATACCTGGTGCCAGGCTCATGCATGTCCCCACCAGCCTCGCAGGATCTCTTCCTCCTGAGATGAGCCCTCCAGGTCACTCCTCATGGATGGCACCTGCAGCACCATTTCCCTGGTGGATGAGGCATCACTTTCTTCCTGAAATAAGGCTCTGGCTGAGCTGGAGCAGCAGGACAGTCACTGTGGTGTCACACACCACTCCAGCAATGTGACACTGAGACGGGGTTTCGGACTGGTGTCATCGTTGTCTCCCAGGCAGAAGGAATGGGACTTGTCTGCTCCTCTATTCCCAAAATGCAGGTGAGTGGACTGGACTCTGCACCTGGAATAAGGAGTTAGCTAAGACATTTATTTTTTTTTCTTCCTTTGTTTTTGGTTTTTTTTTTTTTTTCAAAAAGTTATTCTTGGCCCCCCTCCCCAACCATCCCTTCCTCACTTGAAGATGCTTTTGGTTCTGCTCTCAGAGCCTCCAAGAACATGACAGATACTTTTTTCTTCAACAGGAAGCCTCATCTGGTGGAATGTAGGTTTCCACAGTGATAAAATCACCCTGGGTATTATAGGTCTGTTGCTCTGCTTCTCTGCCAGGAGAGTAGAGTCCTCAGTTTGATCAGTAAATAAGGTTTGCACCTTGGGATCCAAAGTCTTTATGCTCATGAAGTACCAAAAATGACCCCCACGATCCATCCTTTTTGCTGCTGTGATCTTTGACACTCAAGTGAAACCCTGGGCTCTTGGCTTTCTTCTGTCACAACAGGACTAAAGAAGGTTTTCCATGTTTCCTGCCGACAGGGATTGATGGATACCTGCTGGGATGTGTCAGTCAGGTACGGTAGGAGAGAACTCCAGGAGGACCCATGCAATCTTGTCACTATTGGCTTGGAGTGCAGGAAGCCCTTCAGCAAAGGTGCTGGGGGAGTTCCCTACATAGCATCCCTCAACCCAAGCTGTGGATATAGCTTTGGTCCCCACCAGCTCAAAAGGCATTGCTGCATATTTCTGTCTGCTCAGCTAATGCCTTCTGAAGGGCTTAAGATTTAAGACACTGGGACAAATAAAGAGGAGACAGACTTAGAAAACGTGTTGCCAGAGGTTCAGGATTTCCATAGATGTGTCTTGATGGGTCTTGTGTACAGGAGGGGGAAGGAGAGATTAAGAGATGGAGCAGTAGAGGCTTGCTTAGTGCAAACACTGGGGGAAATGCTGCTTTTGAATTTACTGCAGGTCTGAATTATTTTATTCTGTCTAGGAGAAACACAAGCCATTAACTCTGCTCTCAGCTTTTTGCCTGATGCTAAGGAGCGCAAAGTGAATTTTGTAGCATGAAATATGGAAAGTCTGTAGATTTGAAAAGGCAGCAGATTGGTACAAGTACACTCTCAAGCATAGCCTTGGAGCTCAGGGTCTGTTTGAGGGTGAACAGAGTTCAGTACATGGTCACAAAATCACAGCTGCATCAGAATGTCAAACAAACAGAACCCCTGCTCACCTTCAGTGTACTTTAAACGTGCAGACACTGCTAGATGGATTGCCAGCCAGAGATATGACTGAGCCTCATTTGAAAGTTTGGGGTTTATGTCTTTTCTAACCTTTTTTTCTTACATTTGCAGCCATGCTCTGACATGGGCTGGTGTTCCATCCCAGGGCTGGGCTGCCTGCCTTCAGATGATGTGACAAGAAGACACCCAACCAGCTTGGATACCAGGTCTCTGGAGGTGAGACACTGGTGCATTAACCCACTTTGATACCCAGGCTTCTACTGATACATTTTTGAACCAATATATATATATGTATTTTAATCAAATAGAAGAAAATTGTCCTGTATTTCAGAAAAAAAAACCCCAACAAACCATAAGGCAATGAACTAGATGGCACTGAGAATCTGAAAACACAAGGAGAAGTTGGTGTATGCATTGTGCAGTTACTGCTCCTTGTGCAGCACGGGGTCATGTCCTTGCTGAGCTTGGTGCTGTCTTTAGCAGGACATTTGGGGATCTCTGCAGGGGGCTTCACCCTTCAGATGCTGTGTGAGGAGCAGTCTTGGTGGAAGTCTGGTTTATTTTGAGTTAGGGCTGTTCAGTCATGTAGGGTTAGGCAGGAAGTGGAGCATCCTGCAGTAGTGAGGTGCTGGGAGCCCGGTCCAGCCAAGGTGCTACTGCCCCCCTGGCAGTGTCAGACAGTAAGATCTTCTCATCCCCAGAAAGCTGAAATGAGGTTTCAGCTGAAGGAACACGTTGCATGTGACACTTGGCTATTTAAACACTGGAACCTCAGCTATTTTCCTGTGTTATCTCTCCTGCCTCCACCACAGAAGATGGTTTGAGGACAAATGCAGTGTTTAACACTAGACTGTGATGTTCTGCTCAGGTTTTCTTTTACTTTTGGCTGGATGATGTGAAACACCTGAGGGAGACAAGGGGCTCTTCTGCCAAGCATGAAGCAGGCTGAGATGCACCAGCTCCTGCCTGGGGCTCTGCCAGCTCTCCTGGTGCTCATCCCAGGGCTGAGCTTTCTGCTGTGCCAACACCAAGCCTTGGTTCTGGATACCAGCTGGATACAAGTAAGTTCTGATTTATACTTGTGGCCTTGTCAAGATCTGAATCAAAGCCTCCAGAGATATCCTCCAGCTCCCTTTAAATTTCATTTTTTTAAAAATAATGAAGATAATTTTGATTTTTGCAAGCAGAGAAACATCTAAAACTAATCAACATTCTACACATGTGTCAAAAGATGCCTAAAAAGCAGACAAGCCATGTTTTTTTTCTTTTTAACAACCAGGGCCAGGAGGGGAAAGGAAAAAAAAACCAACAACCAACCCCACAACGAACTCCTTGTTTGCCAAGTTCCTGCAGCCTGAGCAAATTTTTACAGATGAGTTGTAAACCCCAGACTAATGGAGCTTTAATGGGAGTGCTGACACTACCCAAAGCTGAGCGGTGGAGACGAATCCCTGCAACAACCCCAAAAAATGACCCCTGCATCCCACTGCCCACCCTGTCTCCTTCCGTCCTTCCTGTGCTTCCCATGACAGGACTTGGGGGAATGAAGTCCTGGAGGAATGAAGACTCTTCTTGCTTCTTACTAACTGGCAGGGAAGGGTTTTGGTAGGGGGTCCTGGTTGTAGCTGTCTCCCTTTGGAAAACCTTACCTGCTTATTGTTTCTTTGATGTTTTGGGGTTTTTTTGAGAGGTGGAGGTGTTTGTGCCCAATAGATGGAGAGGTTTGGGTCCATCCTAACAAGATGGATCTGGGGGAGTCTGTCTGTCCACAGGCACGTTGTCTCTGCTTGATACAGGTGTGTACGCTTTTAAGTCCATAAGGGAAAGCCTCACTGAGGATGTGGCAGCTGCTTACTTGTACCATAAACTTCACCCAGCTTTTACCATAAACTGCCTGATTTTCATAATCAAATTAGAGGCAACAAAACCCTGTAGAGGTGAGAGGAAACCTGTGAGGATGATCAAGCCCAAGTTTCTGATTCAGGACAAAATCACAGGCTACAGGGAGGTACATCTGTAAATTATACAGGAAGCTTTCTTCAACAACTGATTCACCCTGACAGTTTTACTGCAGTATATGAAAATCAGTATTAAAGATGTGATATGTAGGCTTCTTTCCAGGAATTCCAATCTGGTTTCAATAAAATGAAAACACTGATTGGAAGTGAAGTTGCCTTCCGGTTTTGCCTTTGGCTATTATGTGTTCATTCGTGAAATGACTGAATTCCACAACTACTTTTAATATTCACCTTTTGAGTTCATCTCCCGTACTGGACACATTGGAATGATTAAAATAGCACTGCCTCCTGGAGCCGGATTCTCCTTAATTTGAAACAGCCTAGGTGCAGAGGAAAAAAAAAATAGAAAGAAGGGGAAAAAAGAAAATCAAATGAATGCTCTGTTAAGTCCATCTTTGTTTAGCATCAAGTTGCTTCAATGCCTGTTTAGGGTAGAATACTAATAAAATTGGGTTTTAGATGAAACATCCTATGCTTTCTGCAGAGCTGTGGGGGGAAGGAGCCCAGATTTGGGCTCCCCACTTTAGCTGCTCCAATTTGCTGCTCCTGATGTCTTCTCTGGCTGGCTCCTGCTCCCAGGCTGTGTCCTCCTGCATTCTGGTGGGCATTGCCACCTCCACGAGTGCCACTGCACCCCAATGCCAGGGGCTGAGAGGGCTGGTGAAAACAGGGGTGGAGCAGAGGAGGAGGGCCAGCAGATTTTAATCTTGAAGATATCTGGGGTCTTGCAGTGCAAACTGTTGCATTTTACCTTATTGTTCCAAATGGCGTTTGGATCCTGAACTTGTGGGAGGTTTTTTTTGTGTGCCAGAGGAGCAGACTAGCTTCTTGAAACGCATGAGTGGTTTTATGTGTTGAGTAGCTCATAAAAAAAATCCAAATTCCCGTGTATTGGCTAACAACTTCCAGGCTACCCTTGGTGTTTTGGGGCACTATTGTCCTAGAGATGGAAAAAGTGCTGTAGCTGGTTTTAGGGAGGTGGTGGCTGGAGCTCTGAGGAGGAGCCATGCAGCTGAGGCCAGTGTGGCAACCAAGGATGTTAATGAGCTTGCTGTGTGTTCATGGGAGATGGTTAAATGAGTTTGCTTCTTTTCTTTTCTTTTTTTTTTTTTTTTTTTGGGAAAGGTGGTAGACCTGCCTGTGAGATTTACCCACTCATCAGGCTCCCTGAGGTCTGTTTGCTGGGGCCTTTCCATGAGATGACCCTCACACCTTGCCCCCTGATAATTTCACTGCTTGCCTGTGCAGCTTTTTCTCTGCTCTGGGGATGAGGGCATCTTTGGCATCTTCTTTTTGGGCTGTTAAGGAGGTGTCTTCTGTGGAGGTTCCAAGCCAGGGCACCACCATGCCTGACCCGAGCTGCTGCAGACTAAAAGGACACCCATAAAACCCACTTATATTAAAATTTTTAGCACCTCCATGCAACAAAGGGAAGCCCAGGGAAGCAATTTCAGCTTTTGTACTCCGTCACCTATCTGGCAACCTCTGCAATGAGTATTCTGGCAAGTTATATCTCTGAGGGAGACTCTGACTTTCTGCAGTTGTCCAAGGCAATCTTTGATTAAATTTTGGATGCTGTTACTTAGACACCTGCTCCTGAGATGCTTACCATATTTTGCAAAGAGAAGGTCTCTGTGAATTGAAAATTTCTGGTTATGTGCATTCAAGGTCATGCATAAAACAGTGTCTTGGAGCATGGAAAGTCGAAGAATTTAATCAAAACACTGCTCTCTAGTTTAGTGTGTTTTGTAAGATTAGGAGGGGCACCAATAATGCTGTCAATGCCGAGCTCACTGGGACACGTTTGAATTATTGAGCTGCAGAGCAAAGCTCAGCACAGCCTAAAACTGACAGCTTGCAACAGTGCTGCTGGCACCAGAACTTCCTGCACTGGAGAGAACAAAAGTGCAGGAAACCTGGAGACCAAAAGGTGCATGTCCTGTGGGGGGAAAAACCCAAAAGCAGTTGCAGGCTTTGGGACCTCAGCTTCTTTGTACCACCAAAAAAAGGCAGAACAGCAGTCCTTTACAAACTGAGCCATTTGCTACTCCCAGCCAAAGAAGAAGTAAAAAAAAACCCCTCAGTATTTTCAGATGCACCGGAGTCTCCCCAAAGGCAGGGAGAAGGTGAGGGTGAAGTACCTCTGCTTGGCTTCAGGTGGCTGCTCCACCCCACCAGTCCCAACCCCAGCCCTTGGGACACCTCCAGGAAGCAGTGGACAAGGGGTCAGTGATGGGAAGGGAAGGCTGGAGCCCCTCAGCTATCTCCTCAGGAGGTTTTTCCTACTCCAGGGTCACCAGGATTAGAGTGGCCACATGCACTGGCAGAGAAGGTGGCAGGGGTGGA
>JAAWXA010000001.1:81685697-81733197 GCA_038090715.1 Florisuga fusca
TGCCTGAAGTAATGAATGAGCCCATTTTCACTTCGGCTGTGGCCTGCAGTCAACGAAGAGACATTAGGAGCAATTTGTAGTCAACGTGCAGGTCTGTTCCATCTAAAATATTATCAATGAGCTTGTCAACCCGAGCCTTAACCTTCTTTGTTATTTTCATCTGCTCCTCTCTCAGATGTCTCTCCTCGTACCCGTAACCTCTGAAGACAAGCAACAGGATGTCATACACCTGTTTTGCTCAAGGCTGGGACTTGGAGCCCTGCTCGAGATGGTGTTGGTGTTGGCTGCCTTGCTGCTTTGCTCAACGTATATGTCAGGATGTCAGATGAGAGTTGTTGTAGCTGCAGCTGTTGCAGGAGCTGAGTGCCAGGGGCACAACTTTCCTGCAGTGAGCTTTAATTTGCTCTGCCCTCCCTGAAGAGCTCCCGAGCTTCACCTTGCTGCTGCTGCTGCAGCTGGAGGAGAGAGAAGCCCATGGGCAGGAAGGAGGCAGGAAGGAGGCAGGGAAGAGGCAGACAGGGCAGGGAAGAGGCAGGTGGGGCAGGGAGGAGGCAGGGAAGAGGCAGCGAAGAGGTAGGCAGAAGGCAGGGAAGAGGCAGGGAAGAGGCAAACAGGGCAGGGAAGAGGCAGGGAGGAGGCAGGCAGGGCAGGAAGGATGCAGGGAAGAGGCAGGCAAGGCAGGGAAGAGGCAGGGAAGAGGCAGGCAGGGCAGGAAGGATGCAGGGAAGAGGCAGGGAAGAGGCAAGCAGGGCAGGAAGGATGCAGGGAAGAGGCAGGAAGGATGCAGGGAAGAGGCAGGGAAGAGGCAGGCAGGGCAGGAAGTGATGCTCAGCCAGGGCTGTAGGAAAACTGGATGTAGATGCTGCAGCTGGCAATGTGCATCCTTGCTCAACCAGGAGTTTTAATAGTTGTTTGCAGGAAGGTCTTGTGAAGGTGGAGGGATCCCTGATTGTGCCAGTCAGTCTGTGGTGTCTCTGGATGCTGTTCCAGGAATGCTACTTGTAGCCCTAAATAAGCCATAGCCTGCCAAGATATCCATGAGAGATCTGACTCGGTTTTTTGACTGCTCTCAGAATTAGGTTGACAACCAAAACAGATGTAGAATGAGGCTGCAACTGGATTGCCAAAGGCAAAACACTCCTGTCAAATTCTTTAAAAGGAGCAAGCTGATAAACCACTGTTGTAGTAGGTAGGAAAAGTGGACACTGGGACCTAGACAAGGACACATGGTGTCCACCTTCGGGTTTGGGACTATGGATTTGTTTTATAAATGAGGTAGCAAGGGCACAGGAATATGTACTTTATGATCCACAGCCAGTGGAACTTGAACTAGACACAGCATTACTGCATGAATATTACAAGATGTTTCTCAGGGTTGGGTTGATTTTTTTTTTAAATACTTGCTTTTGCAGAACTGCTGCATTTCTCAGTGACATATCAGGGTAGTGCAGATCATCTGTAATTTAAGAGAAGAAAGCAAGAGAGAGTTTGATTAAAAAGTAACAGAATTCTTTATTACTGGGTATTGCTTTGGTCATATCAATTATTCAAGCAGACACAAGGCATTTTGTCTTTCACTTGAGCTGTTAACTAAATCAAGGCTAAATAGCTAAAACAGGGCTTCATCTTTAATCAGGAGGACAGATGCAGTGGCCTAACACGTGCATCTGTATCTTGTCTAAGGGTTGCAACTCAGAATTTTGCATCTCGGTCTTTGTACCCACCAGCAAAGGAGAGGTCCTTGTGGGAGGAAGCCCAAGCGTGAAAGACACTGAGGGGAGAAAAAAACCTGGATTACAGCTGCCTGCTGGGCAAATGACCAGCTTAGAGGACATCTCTGGATGGACAGCTGTGTGATAGGTCTGCATGGTGCTTCAGGACCAGGGTGAGTGACAAAAGAAACCTCTTCTGGGGGAAAATGCTGATTCATTCCAAAGGGAAGCATTGCCAGGTGAGGGGTTTTTTTTCAACAAATTAAATTTCCCAATTTGAAAAAAAAAACCCAAAACCAAACAGTAGAACAAGAGTAGTTTTCAAGAATGCTTTGCAAATTTGTATTTTCTTTTTTTAATTACCTTTGCTTGAATGAAGTTTGTAGGTATTTTTCAAACAGGCATTTCAGAATTATACTGCTTGAATAACATATTTACCTTAGAAATTATTGAGGCTTTTTGCTGTGCAGAAGGAGGCTTTCCTTATTTCATATCTTGAACAACTGCAGGAGGAGCAGAATGGTAAAGGAAGTGTGCTCCTGTCCCCTGAAACCTACTTTCTTAATATTACCCCTTTCCCAAAGCTTTCTCTGGAGCAGGTAAACATATTCAAAGCACACCTTGGATCTGGCTCTGCTTGGAGTGTGGCCAGCAGGTAGCCCAGTTCCAGGGCATGTGTTCCTATGTTCAGGAACCTAGGTCAGGAACCTGTGGCTGTCTTGTTTTCCTCAGATTGCTGCCTGATGCACACAAGCCAGAGGGGCTGGGACTGTGCCCACCAGGAGGCTGGGCTGCTAGCCCATGCCTAGCAAGTTGGATTGGTGGTCACACTTGGCACATGTGGCCCATGGCACTGAATTCAACAGTGCTGAGTGGTGGAGCGTTAGAGGACCTGGTCCCTGCTGGCAAATCCACTCTGCCTGCTCCTCATTCTATGAAGATGGATTGGTCCAAATGGAGCATCAGGTCTTCATGCCCTAAAATAAGCTGGAAATGTGAGCTGAGGCATCTCCAACACCCTGGCCAAGTCCTCCCCCATAGGGGCAGGACATGTGTGGTCCCACAGGAACCTCAGAGTGCCTCTGGGCTTGCAGAGGAGACATCCCAGAACAACTTGGCATTTCTTTTGGCTTGGTTTCCCTTTCTCTTCTTTCCAGGAGGATTCTCTCCCTATATTAATACTTCTGCGATAGTTTTAATTAAAATTAAATCTACTTTTGATACCTTGCTACCAGATCCACCACTGTAATCCCGAGAGAGGGATGGATTCCCTCCACCACAGCAGGAGGAAATGTCATTCCTTGCACTGTATTTCCAGTCAAGTTAGGTAAGATTTACTGATTTATTTATTTTTTTTTCTTGCTCAGTCCTCAGAGCTTTCATAGCCTGGTTAGATCTTGATAGGAAAATAGAAACCCACGTCAAGAGAATGGTTCAGTTATAAATGGGGTGCAAAAAGTATTTTGGAGAAAGCCCATTTGTGTGTGATTTCTAGCCTAATTCTGCAAACCCTGGTGGTTTGGAGAGTTTAACATCCAGAGGTTTGGGTACTTGCCCAAACTAACCCTAAAATGCAAACCTTTGGAAGCTTGCCCCTGAGTTCCATGTGGGATATAAATAGCTCTGCTAGGAACAAACAAAGGAGGTGTTGCATGGAGCTGCCAAGAGAGGCTCCATGAACCACTTGCCCAGGACAGGTTTTGGTATCCCAGGAAGTGCTCCATCTTCTGCCTCAGCAGCCCTGCAAGCTGGAGACATGCTCTTGCTGTTCCCTGCTATTAATGGGGTTTTGTTGGGTGCCACAAGGCAAGGAAGGAGTCTTCAGCACCTTCCTCCTTCTCAGGTTCTGTGAAGTGAGGGCTCGCTACTCACTCCCCCCAGAAAAGTCATTTAAAAATTACTCAGTTAAGTCCTTCTCATGGTGGCTTTGGTGGGTTTGTTGTAGAGTTGAGGTCTCAGATGATGGACAACTGCTTTCCTGAGTCCTGCAAGGACCAGAGAGGAATGGTTCAGACCTCCCCTGCCCCTGCATCTCCAGTCAGGTGACAAGATGTGATGAGAGAGCAAAGAAAGTGATCCGGTTTATCTATTTATTTTTTTAGTTTTTTTAGTTTTATTTCTATTAGTTTCCTTCTTTTTTTAGACCCATCCTTTGATAGTCTGAATTGGTAAAAATGGCTTTAGCTACATACACATATCCACCCTCGAACAGCTAACATTCTGGAACAAATCAACCCTTTGATAAATTAAACTGAAATTACTAAATCCAAGAAATTATGCAGTCTTGCTATGGCACCCTAAGTACCCACTTTGCCTATTTTGATATGGATTTGGTGTAACTTTGGGTGTTTTGTTCTTCTAAAAGCCAGGTCTTTACATTAGAAAGCAATGGTAAGGATGTAGGTTGGGAAAAAAAAAAAAGTAGCAAACAGCAATTTGCAAATGAAAAGCAGAACTTCCAGGGAAGCCAAGGAAAATCCCCCAGCCCCATGCAATCCTGGCAGTGCAGCTGACACCCAGCTATTTATGGGAGGTGTCAGGAGGAGTCAGGCCACTTTCTCTGAATCACCTTTCCCATATTCCCCCTTTCTTTGTGCCTGCTCCTCTTTGATGGCAATTTGCTGTAAAATCACCACTCAGCTGGACTTTTTTTTTTTTTTTTCCCCTCTTGTGTGCCTTCCCTGACCCCTGCTCATTCCATTTGGCAGAGCCCAGCATCCCCAGCCCTAAATCATGCTGCCTGCTGCGGGCTGGGGCTCCTTCCCTCTCCCTGGCTTCCAGCTGGCGCCTGCTCTCAGCTCCTCTTTCCCTGATTCCTGCCGAGCTGCTGCATTCCCAGGCTGTCCAAAAACCCAGGGCTGGGCTGCTAATGGAGACCACTGGCTCAGGGGGGACGGGCTGCTCCAGAACTCCCCGTTCCTGATCACTGAGCAGGTTCAGAGTCTCGGCAGCGCGCCCATAGCGCTTCCTCGGGACAAAAAAAAATTATGGGGAAACTGGAATATTGGCATTAAATCATTGAGGGGAGCTGGTTACTGATGTCATGTCCCTCACCTGAGATATACAGCCCACCCTGACTTGCCTCCCATCTAGAGAGGTTTGGAAAATAAACCTCAATAGCTTTAACCTTGCTGTACAAGTGAGATGGTGCCAACTCAAAGCGTGGGGATGGATCTCAGGTTTGCTCTCTCCTTGTTTCTACTTTTCACTCTCCTAAAAGGTACATGTGGCCACCTGTCCGTGCTGATGGAGACCGATTTGATATTCTGATTACAAGGAGCCTGAAGAACTCTGGTGCCTTATTCTCAAATTGTCTTAGAGCTGAGTGTGAATCCTGTGTGCATGGCAATGTCTGGGATCATGCAGAATCAGAGTCATTAAGGTTGGAAAAGACCTTCAGGATGAGAGGGCACAGCCTGAAGCTATGCCAGGGGAGGTTTAGGTTGGATATTAGGAAGCACTTCCTCAGGGAAAGGGTGACCAGCCACTGGAATGGAGTGCCCAGGGAAGTGATCCCTGGAGGTGCCTAAGGAAAGGCTGATGATGCACTCGGTGCCATGGGCTGGCCAGGCTGGTGGTGTCAGGTCAGGGGATGGAGTTGGTGATCTCAGAGGTTCTTTCCAGCCTCAGTGGTTCTGTGATTCTGTGACCCCGTGCTATCTGTTCACTGCACTGCAATTCTGACACCTCATTGCATCCATCTTAACTCCCTTAGCTACCTTGCAGCACAGCTTGGAGGAGACACTGAACCTTTGTGCCCTTTATTCCACTCAGGCGTACCAGGAGATCTTGCAGAGAGGAGTGGAGGGGTGGATGGTGTTCCTTTCCTTTTCTTGGAGCCTGGCTCCTGGAGGCTCTGGCTTCCCCAGGAGCAGCCAGCACTGAGCCCCAGCACCTGTGTCCCCATGCCAGACAGCTGGCACCCTCCCTGCCCGCCACCGCCAGCCATCTGTGCCAGCCAGCACGTGCCAGCCACGGGACCTGGGGGCAGGCAGCAGGAAAGAAAAGATAAAAAAAAAAAAAAAAAAAATCTTTGTGCAGCCCGGAGAGCTGGGTGCTGAAGCCCAGGGTGGGTTGGGGCTTTGCCCACTACCTGCAAGCCTGATATGTTCCTTGTAGTCAGTTAGAATCATAGAATGGTAGAATAATTTGGGTTGGAAAGGACCTCTAAAGGTCATCCAGTCCAACTCCCCTGCAGCAGGCAGGGACCCACTCATCTGGGTGCTCAGAGCCTCCTCAAGCCTCACCCTGAACATCTCCAGGGATGAGGCCTCAACCCCCTCCCTGGGCAGCCTGTGCCATTGTCCCACTGCCCTCATGGGAAAGAACTTGTTCCTAACATCCAATCTAAATCAACTCTTCTCTAAGTTAAAGCCATTGCCCCTCATCCTATCACTCCAGGCCCTTTCCAGCCTTCCTGTTGGCCCCTTCAGATACTGGAAGGTCAATATTAGGTCTCCCCAGACCCTCCTTTTCTCCAGGCTGAACAAGCCCAGCTCCCTCAGGCTGTCTCTGGGGAAATTTCTGGGGAAACTGAAGCTCAGGACACACAGGGGGCCAGTAAGCACAGGGAGGATTTTGTTACTGTAGAGTCTGCGTGGACCTTTTTAGGGTGGGGACTGAAAACATCAAGTATTTTTCTAATAAATAGATTATTTTTCTATAGAAACTGCATTTCAGCATTCACAAACAAAATGTTCCCTTGCAGTGCGTGCAATAAAGAGCTCAGCAACCTCCTGTAAAAGGAAGAGGACCTCATCTCCACCAGTGACTGCAAGCTGCTCATCTGCCAGGTCAAAGCCAGCAGTGGGGATGTTGGGTCCAAGCTGGAGCCCTGGGAGCTCCTCATCACCACCTGGCTGTGCCATGGCCCAAAGAGGATGACAACTGCACTTAGAGGTGTGTTGCACGAGAGGCCATGGCCACCTTTTACAGGATGCTGTTACTTCTGCAAGAGCAGAGCTTACTGATGGTGAGGAGACATCAAGCCTTCAGCCTCCTCTGTGGGTAAGTGCCACGGTGACCTCAGATGACCCTTTTCTCAGTGGCAGAAACTCTCTGCCAGAGCCCAAAGGTGGGAAAAATGAACTTTTCTCTCCACAATTTTCTATGCCTTCCATTGAGTCAGTGGGTCAGGGCTGTGTGGCCCCAGGAAGATGCTGTGAAGCTGGTCCCCAGCCCCTGTGGCCAATGCTATGGCTGTCAGTCCCCGTGGGGCAGAGGGAAATGAGTTCCAAACAAATGGTTCTTCCTAGGTGCGATGCACATAAGTGCATTTTTGGATCACAGTCCAAGCCTGCATCCTCTGTGAGCTGGTGAACCTGCTGGGGTGCCTTGCTTTTTCCCAGTCCAGCACTTCTCCATTGAGCACAGACAGAGCTGGGAGCACTGCACATCAAAGGGAGGGGAATTAATGAATGAGAAAACCTTGACATTTACACAATTTAGGCATGTTACTTTTATTTAAGGTTGGTTGTTGGATTTTTTTTTTTTTTCTTCTTCTTGTTGTGGAAAGGGTGCAGAACCCTTGGTGAATAGACCTGTTAATGCCTCTTGCTTTTTGTGTTTCTATGTGCCAGCTCTAATAATTGTCACGTCGACCCAAGTGAGAAACATCCAGACAGGGTTAGGGAAGAAGCCGTAGGGCTTTAGTTCAAGTGACTTTCTGTTCCTCCTGGGTGGGGAAGAGGGAAGGGCAATAAACAACAGGAATTTGTGGGTTTCTCAGCACCAAGATTTATCACGTGTAAAAACGGAGGACTTTGGGAAGCCATTAATTATACATAAAGTCAATAACCAGTTTAATAGAACTTAAAGTGACAAAAGCGATGACATTTAAGAAATAAGCTTCCCCACCCTGTGAGTCTGTGAGCATCAGGGAAGGGAAAAATGCTCCAAACATGCTCTGCACAGGCTGTAATTGCCCTTGCCATTTCCTGATTTCATCAGAGAAAACTGCTTTTTGTGTAGGTATATTAGGAGAGGGAGAGATTCTGGACCACAAGGGTCAGGTCTGTGTCTGGGATAACCTGCCAGTTAGCAGCAGACAGTGGGATTTAGGGGAAAAAGTATGAGAATTTTCTTTATTTCGTGATATTTTTCGCGATAAGTTTTTCAAACACACAGAAGTGCATGTTGTGTCTGCACTTTTATTTGCCTGCTGAATAAATCGAGCAGGATCATAGAGGATGGCAAGAAAAATAATCATGCTAATGGTAAGACTACTACTAGTAATAATCCCACTGCACTGCTGCTGGTTTCTAGACACTGGAGTCTGATCAAATCTGGCAATAATTAATGCATCTGGGTTTAGACTTGAATTTTCTGTTAGTAAAATTTGTAAGAGATTTGTGTATCCACAAAAATCCAGACTTTAATAGAAGTTCTAGTCCCCAGTTTAGACATCTGTCCTAATGTGACCATCAATCTGGAGCAAGTCGAGGAGGTCTGCTATGAAATCATCATGAATTTATACTCCTACAGCACAGTTTATCTCATTTATTTTGTACCTTATTTTTTTCATGGGAGATCCAGAACCAATTCTTGGCCATTTTTCTTGACAAAAACTGTTTCAAGCAAGCTGGATGAGTGAGAAAAGCAAAGCCCACACATGAATAAGGGTTGCCAGGTTCTGGATATTTTTTGTTTTTGTTTTCAGATGCTTAATTGAGGAAAGCTTTTCTTGCTTTTTGTTTTGAGGGGTGGGTTGGTTTGTTTTCTTCTTTCCTCGGGAGCAGGGAATTTTTGTCAGTTCTCTGCCCTTGTTCCCCTTTGGAGGAGCAGGCACTGGGGCTGTTAGCAAGTGACATGGCCAGGAATATAAAAGAACACTACATCTTTGGAGCTGTTTCCTGGTATTCCCCAGCATCCTTGTTTGTTGTCATTTTGAAAGAAGCTATTGAACTGAAAGGAGGGACAAACAATCTCTGAGAGGACAAAGCCAGGGAGAGCTTGGAGCAGGCCAAATTTCCATGGTATGAAACCCTCTTGTTTCAATTCATATTTAAATGGGCTCCCAAGCAGCTGGACAACCTTTCTGTGGCCAGCCATGGCTGATAGTCTTAGCCAAGGAGAAACCACATGCAATTTGCTGAGAGCAGATGAAAGGTGTGTGTTTCAGCCTTTTTTTTTTTTTTTTTTTTAATTGTAAGAGAATAAACACTAAACTAACACAGTGTGTCAAGATGTTGGGCAGAGTTTAAGCACAATTGAACAGATTCTCAGCACTGTGAATTGGCAGAGTTTGCTTTGAAGGCATTCAGATTATGCTGATTTACTACAGCCAGAGATCAAGCCAAATATGGTTGTTTCTCTAACTAATTTTGATGCCCTTCTGTTTAATGATTCTTTGAGGGAAATTATTATTTCTTACAAATGTGCAAAGGCAACAATGACCCTGTCATCTACTCAGTTAATATACGGAGGGCCAAATCCTACTGCCCTTACTAATTTAAAACTTATGCAGCAGACATCTGGAAAAAAGCAAAAGCTTGGGTCAGAACTGCCTTTTGCATATCCTATCCTGATCTCAGGCTACCTCTGCCTTTGGCAGGTCCTTCTGTAAGGGAAAGAAGCCCAAATTCTCTCTAACTTGCACCTTGCATCTCTGTAACAGATTCACCCTGGCCCGTGAAGGTGGTTTTACAGTCCCTTCCCCCCACTGCCTGCCCTACTCAAGGTGTCAGGGTGAGGTGAGGGCTCTACACCTCCTCTTTGTAGCTTTTTATCCTGGGTTGATTCTTCCAGGGGCTGTGCTGAGACCTTTGAGGTGACTGGACAAGCTCATGCCAGGTGACCTTGTCCAAAGAGGTGGTCAAAATATTAAGGAAAATGTCAAGGAACTGTATTTTTTAATTTTTTTTTTTTTTTTTTTTTTCATAATGGATGTTTGACTTAAATCTTGCAAGCAACCTTTGAAAGATGCCCTAGCCAAGTAATCATTTAAAAGTGGGAACACTCCATCCCAAATCCAACAGGGGCAGGTAATTTGATAGACGAGTTCATCTAAATGATACTAACACATTGTTTATCTTCCTGGCCATCAGGTTAAGAGCTGTTGTGCATAACTTTCTTAACCTTAACCTCATCTGTTCACCTCCTGGGACTTCAGGACTAAAGGAAAATCAATGCTGAGTTTGGTTCTGGTAAATGTTTATGTCTGTATGCAAAGGAAGAAGGGGGGTGAGCTTGAAACGATCCCTTCCCAAAGAAAGTTTTTAATTAAATTAGGTCTTAGAAATGTGGAGTGTGATCTTTGCAGTGTTTTGATTTTGCTTGAGATTATGGCTCGACTTGCCAAAACCAACTGCAAAGTCTCACATTTGTAAACTTCCCCCATGCCCCCCCCTGAATTTGATACATCCCCGGGCCAGAGCCCCAGCCCTGCTGTTTACATTCCTAAAGTCTTGACAAACAAGGAGAACAATATCTGCTCTTTACAGATTCCTGTGGTCAGGTTCCTGTGTACAGCACCACTGACCTTTCCCAGCTGAGCAATCTCTACATACTCAACCCCCAGCCTCAGGTGGCTCAGCTTACCCCCAGTTCATATCACAGACACCAGGAGTGATTTTTCATAGGATCCAGCTGCTGAACAGCAAACGATTGAATTCTCCACCAGAAAAAGAGGGCTTGGCTCTTATGTAAATATATACATGCTTCATACTGCTGGGAAACTGAATATTGTACACAAGCCAGCTCAGCTTCTGCCATCTCCTCTTGGCTTTATCCCTGGGTCCCCTGCTCTCTGGATCATTTTCCTCACCCAAAGCATCTTCATGTAGGAAAGGGAGAGCTGGCAGGTGTAGTACCTCCTGCTGCCCCCTGCCCAGGTGTTAATTTGAGACAAAATAAGGAACAACATTTGCTCTCCCTAGGATTTGGAGCTGTGGCACCTGTAGCAGAAGTCCCCAGAGCCTGTGAGGGTTTTTATTCAGCTCCAAACCATTGCAAGGGTACAGCCTGCCCTCTCTTCTCCTCCCTTCTCCTGCCCTGGTCCCTGTCTGGTGACCCAAAGGCTTGCAGCCTCCCTTGAGAAGGGGATTGTATCTTCTTGAAGGACAAGCATTGAGGTTTTTATGGTTTTAAAAACATTTTAATGCTTTAAGCACATAAAGGCAGCCACAGATCAGACACAAGGATGATCTTTTGGTGAGGATCTGTTTTGCTTGAGCTTGGGGGAGATAGAGGCCAAGCCAGGGGTGGAAACAAGCTGCCTGTAAAAGGTCTTTTACCTCCGTGCTCCAGCCTCAGACAGAGGAGGATGGGACCAGTAAAGGAAGAATTCTCCTGGCATTTTCCAGAAGCATCTTTGAGAAGATGGGATGGATGAACATCTGGATGTTCACAGAGGTGAGCACAGTGAGCTAAACACATCAGTGCAATTGGTGAGGTCCTCCAAAAGCATCCCTGCTGCCTTCCCCTGCCCTGTGGCTGTGGGGATAATGGGAAAATCTTTTCCCTGAGGAGACACTGGGTGTGAGCTACTCCAGAGCCAGCTGGGGGGAACAATGGAGTCAGAGCAGGGGGTGCATGGCAGGGTTCTTTGCTCTGCAGGAGATGCTGTCCTGCACTGAGTGTCCTGCTGTTGTTAAAACCATTCCTTCCAGTTTAACCAGCCCCAGGGAAGATGGAGGGGAAGGCTGGGCCAGATGCAGGAGGTCCCAGGGGGGCTGATCAAGAGTGGGAGGAAGCAGAGGGCAGAGCTGCGGGTTGGTTGGGGTCTTTGGAGTCCCTCTGGGCACCTGCCAGAAAGTCCCTGCCATGGAAGTTTGGAATCAGAAAGCTGATTAGCCTGGGTTTAGGCTGCCACAGGTTCTGCCCACACACACTCTGCTGCCCCTGGAACAGCCACTCTGCTCCAGAGGCTCTGGGGGAGATCCTGCATGCAAATAAGAATCAAATCTTCGTTTTTCTCAGACCACAAGGTAATGGGCTTGTCCCTCTCTTCTTACAAGATGGTTGAACAGAAGAGGTTTTGCTGTGTCAGCTTAATTTCAGCCTATTGTTGGGCAGCCTGGAAATAGAAGTCTGAGCCATGGCAAGGCTGGGAAAGTTCACGGATGCCTCCGAACTTTGCAGCTAAGCTCCAGCTTTATTTCCTGATGAAAGGAAAATGGAAACAAATATAGAAAATGTATAATCCAGATTCTACTACAGTATTCATATATGCAGCTGTAACAGAAAAAAAAAATATAATTAGTGTCTGAGGCTGGCAGTGAGTGCTGTTCTGCTGCTTAAAACCTGAGAGCTGCTGGTGAGGGGGAGAGAGATAATGATAGAAACATCCTGTGAGATTGTAACCCAAGTGTTTTGGTGGTTGAACTTGAGGAAAGGGCACATATTATCAGCTCTAGTCTGTTCTCAAATCACTACAGGAGACTGTGAGAGAAACGGTCTCAAAACCAGGTGATCAATAATTTGTCTAGTGAACCCAGTGTGCTGTTAAGTGGGCTCATCTTTAGATCTCTTCAGACAGAAGGTGATGTAGAAAAGGAATGAGTACCAAGGAGAAGGCAACCTGAGGTGTAATTCAGAAGAACAAAGACTGAAAGGGGAGTTGTACGACAGAAGTTTTTTTTCCATTAGAAAACCTGATGGGTCACAGAGCCTGGATGGTCATTCTCAGAGAGTTTATTATAAAAGCTTGTGTAGGAACATAAGTGTTCCAGCCACAAGCCCACTAATGTCTACTGCAGAATATTTACTCCTCTGTATCCCCCTAAGGGTGAAGTTTCACTTTGCTACCAGAAATAGAAGTTTCCATTTACTGAAGATACTGCTCATTGCCTTCCCTACCTTGCTTAAGCCCCCAACTTGCAGGAAGGAACAACTTGGGGGACATTCTGCTAACAAGTCACCTCCATCACCCACGGAAAGACAGAATACATCTTAAGGGCCTGAACATCCCTCTCCAGAGGCTTTCTTTAGAGGTCCTGGCATTTGAAAGAGAAGCACAAACCAGTGATTCCTGAGTCAGTGTTTTCACAACAGTAAAATTCCTTTGGTGTCATAGAGAAAACAAGGGAAGGGACACCAGGTAAGAGACACTGGGCTGTGCCAGGCTGACTTAATTTATCCACTCAGTAATCTCAGAGAATCATAGACCCATCCAGACCCATCAGGCCACTAAGAGCTCTTGTCATCATTTCAGGTGAACCAGAAGCTTTCCCTGATTTGTTGAATTTGTTTGAATTGAATTTGAATTTAATTAGATGAAGTGAATCTTTTAGGGGGAAAGCTTAACCTCAGTTTCAAACCAACGGGTTCAGTCATGTGAGGGAATGGTCCAGGGAAGAATTTTTCATGAGGAAAGGACTAAGTATCTTGAATCACAATGATATTGTCTTTGTCTCCATGGATGAAGTGGTGGGGAGGTTTAAACTTGACTTTTCAGGCAATATTACAATTCCAGGGGTGACTCACTGAGTGAGAAGAGAGTTCTCAGTAGTGTGGGGCTGAGTAGATTAGCAGCCTGTCTATAAACTGAGGGAGAAAATCAGAGGGGAAGGAGGCGAGAGCCAAGGAGAGAGTAAAACTTGGAACTGGGAAAACAATTCCAGTTCCAGATGAAACATTTCATTACACAGTGATGGGTTTAAAAGCCGTTTGCCCGGTGACTTTTTATTTAACAAGGCATTGTGTGAAACATGGCATTGTTCCTTACAGGAAATAAAGAACAAGAAATGTACTTACTTCTTGCATACTTGTCTTGAAAGTGGTATGAACTTGTAATGTGGAAGTAATAGCTCTGAAGCAGAGCAACCTTGTGGTATTTCCTTTTGGAGCTGCACAGTGCTATCTAAAAATGAGAATACTTGGCCTGAAAGGATGTTGCTCACTCCCAAAAGTTGAGACTGCTTTTTTTTTTTTTTTTTTTTTAATATCTTTAAGGCACTGTAATAACTTCAACCTTTGCTCATATGGAGTTATTAAGATCCCTCTGGTGAGAGCTTGGGCCAAAACCTGAACTGCTTCCACATCCGAATTCACACTTCTCCATTTCTTGCCTTTCTGTTTGCCATGAGTGCTGTGAACAAAACGAAGCCCAGGCTGTATGTTCTGAACATTGCCCACTCAGGATAGAGGAGGCAGGGCTCAAGTGATGTTCCAAGAAGGTAGAGGACAACTCTGCTTTATGTCCAGAGGTTTTATGCTTGAACCTTTTCACTGTCTTAGCTGCTAACTGATGTGGGCTGAATGCAGAAACCAGCATCCTGACAGACCCAGGGTGAGGGCTGCCTTGGAGCTGCCTGAGCAAACAGGAACATTGAGCCTGACCCAAGCTTGAGACTCTTGTGTTGAAGGTGGCCAGTGCAAGGAGGTGAGTGGTGCTTGGGGATGTCTCATACCCTGATTTGTGACTTCTGCTGCACTGGGACATCTGGGGAAGTTCCTGATGGTCAGGTTAAAGGAATGTACCCCCTGGCACGGTGTCTTGATTGAAAGTCCTTATTTGAGTTTGGTTTAATTAAAACCTGAGTAGTCTTGGAGTAAATCTCCCTTTCACATATGGGCTTGCTGCCTGCCTGCTCCTGAGATGCTCCTTCAGGCTGTAAATGGAGGAAGGAGCAGCACATGAATGGAACCAAAGAAGTGATGGGCATCATCACTTCATCACTTCCTATTTTTTTCTCCCTTATTATTTTCCTGTTGCTGAAGTCCACATCACTTTACACTGCCTTTTATTTTTTATTTTTTTTTTTAGCTTCCTCCACCACTGGGGAGATTTTTCTGCAATTTCTCTCTCTTTCTAATTGGTCCAAAGTTTGATGCAGAGCACTGCCCTGCTGTGGTTCACTGCTGCTCACCATGGGCACTTGGAAAAGGAAAGTGTGCTGAGGAGTGAGCCTGCTCACAGCTGCCAGGGGCTGGCAACCAAGAGGCACAAGTGGGGACAAAGCAGAGCAGACGGAGTGATGTGGGAACATTAACACTTGGGAGGAACCCTCTTCCTCCCTCCCCTCATTTTAAGAGGGGAAAGAAGCTGGGCCTTTGTCCAAAAAAGCACTTAAGCACGTGCTTGACCTCAAAACATGTGAAAAGGCTATTTGCTATCTTAATTTCTATGGTTTTCTCTTACCTGGCTGTTCATTTAATGGAATTAATGTTCATCTTTTTGATCCCAGCCTTAAGGGAGGTGATTCCTGTATTTTACTTCCTGAAAAGCTGTTTGTTACATCACAGCTCTGCAAACACATTTTCCAGGAAACTTAAGAGGGTGTGTGTAGTACTGGGTAGGTTCCACCACCCCTTGATTACCAGGGGAAGGTTACCCCGTGGAAAAAAAAGAGGAGAGAGGTTGTTTTGATCCCACCTTGCATGGGATGGTGAAAGGAAAAGGATTAAAGTGCCTGAAACATCCAGCTTGGCAGCAATTTTCGAGAACAAAAATGAAAATAGTTTAAGAGAAGAGTGCAGGCAATAACTCACTTGGGGGGTCGGCAGAGGACCAGAAGAAGTGGCCAGACTGACATTGCTTGGTTTTATTAACTCATCCATAATTAGCCCATAGCTTAGATACAATTTAGCTTGTGCCATATGGGCTAATATAGTGCTGAAAGTTACCCCCCATGCAGGTGACAGTCTGTCACACTGAAGGAAGATTAGCATAAAACAAACAACAGTGCACTCCTAATGACAGCAGCACCATTTGCCACGCCAGAGTTAAGGATGTATGAACACTTCCATCAGAACCCAAGCTTCAAGGTTTTATTAAGTAGACACAAAAGACATTTGGACACCCACAAATTGAACTGAGAATCTTGTCTTCAGCTGTGTATCTGGGGGGGTGTGGGGTGTGGTTTAGAAGTAATTTAATTTTAAAATGTTTATTTTTTAAGTGGTAACAATGCCTGATGTGGGTATTTCCTTTCAGTTAGTAGATATTTACTTCCAGTAGACCTTGGAAGAGCATGTGGAATGAGGTGGTCCAGGTAAAACACACTGGGCAAACCAATCCTGGTGGCTTCTGCTTTGATAAATGTGCAAGGTAGTGGTAAGGTCAAATAAAAATGAGAAAGCTACACTGTGTGTGCCTATCAACCTGATCAGAACTTCTTACAGTACAGATGAATCTACCCAAACAGCAATGGTATAACTATGTAGGCAGGAGATGATCTGAGGGTGTAATTTATACTGGGCAGCAAGCAAGCCACTGCCATTATTGATTCCTCTTTATTGAATAGGAAGTGCACTATTAAAATGATACCCATGTGTTGTTGCCACGTCCTGCATTTAGGTTAATTTGGCTACATATTGCCAATATTTTGATTTTTAAAATCGAGAAGGAATTTCCGTGCCAGAGCCTTTTCCAAATTGTGCTGAGCTTTTGACACAAAGCAGCAGAAGCCATTAGCATTCTCAGCTAAGGCTGAGCAGTCATGCTGTTGAACCATTCCTTCTCTTCCCCCCAAACATATTTGCTTTCCTTTATTTTCCACATAAAAGGGAAGCTCCCCCCTCCAAGAAGTTTTCCGGACTTTTCTTTTGAAGGGCAGCATAAGCACTTTAAATATTTTAAATGAAGTGAGTTTTGTTGTGCAGACAGGAGCTAAATTTATTTTTTTTTTCTTGCTCTCATCGGCTATTTATGTGACTCTATGGTTTCCAAATGGTATAATGCTAGAGGATGCCAAATGTCCTGCCATTTAATAACCAGTAGCATACAGAGCTCTTTTCAAAATGCCACCACT
Organism: Florisuga fusca; assembly: GCA_038090715.1. Taxonomy (NCBI): domain Eukaryota; kingdom Metazoa; phylum Chordata; class Aves; order Apodiformes; family Trochilidae; genus Florisuga; species Florisuga fusca. The sequence goes on from JAAWXA010000001.1 coordinate 81,702,103, forward strand.
CTGAGCATCTGTTGTTATTAAGTAAGATGATCAAATTTTGTACAGGACTTCAATTTTGCTTTTCACATCACTTACAGAGCAAGAATAATATGCAGTCTGTGTATAAAACTAATGTGCTGGGATCGTTGAGCCAATTGCTGGTTTCTGTGTTCTGCTTTATTGCAGATTGTAAAATAAACTTTGGCCTTTTTTTAATAAATGTTATAAAAATGCTCTGTGAATCAGGAGAGTGTCAGCAATTAAAGCCCTTTAACATCATAATAATTAAAAATGCAATACTCCAGTGTAGTCAGCACTGATTCATATAAAAAGCCACATTGTTGGTCCTTAATAATTACATTATTCGATAGACATGCTAAAGAAGAGGGGAAGGTGCACATTGTTACTGTCAGATGAGCAACTAATTCTTATTGTTTCTGGAAATTGCCCTAAAATCCTTTACTATTCCTGTCTTTCAGCTAACAGATGTGTAGGAATGTCCTCAGCTCACCATTGCTTTCCTCTCCAGCAGAATATGACTGACAACACAACAACACGAGGGAACAGCTGGGTCGAGACACATAATATTTTCCTGGTAGAGAAAGAAGCTGATTAGGCTATGGAGTACATAATTGGGTAAGATGCCCCTCATTTTCCAACGATAAAATTCAGATAGTGTAGAGCAGAAAGGAGAGGATGGGCTGGTGAGAGCCGTATGTTTGTCCCACAGCACAACTGGACCTTTAAAATGAGTGATGCTTTTGCAGCTGTGGTTTGGGACTCTGCCCGAGCTCAATGGCAGGGAGGGCCAAATTTTTGCGAGGGGACTGGACTCGGACATAATAGCCTTAAAATTACACCTCTGCACATCAGCCCATTCTCCTTGCTCTTTTTAAATTCACATAAGCAGAAGGGCAGGTTTCCCCATGGCGTGGCTTTTTTTTTTTTTTTTCAGGGAAAAATAAAGCAGAAGTAAAACACAGCAAAAATGTTATTGTGTATCTTTCCCCTTGAATATTAGAGGTGTGGGATTCTTCCCTGGTTTCATGGTGCTGTAGAAGCAGTGTCATCTTCTGCCTGGAGAACAGAGGGAGAAGTGTTGGTTGCAACCAACTGTGGGAAGGGTTGAGCTGCCATCCTCACCTACCCTGAAAGGGATGGGGTCCAAAGAGGTTTTGGAGGAGCATCCCCAATCCTGCCTCTGGAAACCATAGAAAACAGGAAGTGAAAATTGACTTAAAATGTCCTGATGAAAGGATTTAGTTTTTCTGTCTCCCTGGAGAGCCCAAGAGTTGTCCCTGTTCTCATGTCTGTCTGTGGAAATACTCCCAGACTGTGGCCTGCTGATGTTTTTCATTTACTCCAGCTCCTTGTGCAGCACTCAGGCCTGTTGGGGTTGGGTTTTTAAATGTATTTTTCTCATTTTCTGAAGCTGAGCTTTGAATGTGTGAGTCTCCCATCTCTCACAGCCAGCCAGGCTGCCAGCAAGCTCTAGGGGTGAGCAGCATGAGCTGTGGTCACGAGAAGGATGCTGCCAGCTCCAAGCACGTTACACCTCCACTTCCAGGGCCACTTGTGTGCCTGGGAGAGTGAAATGAAAATGCACCTTTTTTCCTTTCGCTTTCATAGGTGTTCAAGCAAGTAAAGAGCTCCCCTAAGCAGAATAAGGTGTGAAAGCTGCTTTGTTATGCTTGGTGTATAAATCAGGGTTAGGAGGCAGAGATGTGCAGCTCTGCCTTCGGGCACCCCCAGCCTGCACTTTGCCAGCAGGGACTGTGAGGGTGGAGTGCCCTTTAAAAAAACCCCAAACACTAAAAGATAAACTTCAAACCAGATCTCACAAAGCCCCGTATCAAATATCAACACGACTGGTAATTGTTCTAGGGTGGGATAAAGTCAGCTGGCATGAAAATCTCATTGCTCTGATTTTTCTTTCCTGCACCTCGTGTATTCTGAATTGATTTTCATAGCCTGGTGCTAGTAGTGCTTGCTGTCCTCCAAGGAAACTAATGATCTTCTGTTTGATCTGGGGAGAAAGGGGTAATAAATATTTGTGAAGCTGATGATAGGTGAGCTAAATCACATCAAAACTCTTCTGGAGGTAAACAAATCCCAGTGTTCCTCAGAAGATGGCAGCAGGTGTGCTTCTGCAGGGCTCTCTGTGCACTTTGGAGATGTTGTCTTCTACATCTTTTGCCTGCTCTTCCCAAGGTCTTGGTCTTGAATGATGGGAAATGAAGATCAGGAGGGGCACATCCATTGCAGTGCCAGCAGTGGAGGTTGAGGTACCTGGGGGAAAGGAGCAGGGGCACATCCCAGTTCTCATCATTTAAAAGGAGTGAAACCACCTGAAGGGCCAGAGTCCATCCAGACCACTTTCTACCTTAGATATAAATCATACGTGTGCAATTATTTTAGTTCAAATATTAACCTTAGATTTTAAACAGGTTATGATTTTGTAGGGAAATAGCCCTAATTGCATGAGAGAAAGGGATTTGATTTGCAGTTCTGGAAAACAGGCTGCTTCTGGAGCACCAGAAGAGTCGTTAGGTGAAAGTATAAGCAGCACATTATCCCCTGATTAACCTGAATCAAATAATGGAAATAGAATTCCATCTGCCATAGAAATCATAAATAATAAATACATTATTAAATCAATAAACTGAGTGCAACAATGAATTTGAAATCTTATGTTGTGATTAGAGCCAGCTCTTTCTTTGGGACATATTAAACTATATTCACAGCACATTCCACTTGGGTTGGTTTTTTTTTTTTAATAGGTGATCTGTTTCTTTTTCAGGAAGTTCATATGAAGTTTCTGAACCTCCACTTTGCCCCTTGGGGAGAAGCAGCCCGGAAATAAGGTGAAAGTGTTCTGAAAGAAATGAGGAAATCTCCAAAGGAAAAAAAAAATAGCACATTATAGAAATACTGGTAAATAAAATATAACCAAGGAGCAGCATGGGAAGCATGTTTAACCCACTGCACACCAGTTTTCCTGTGTTGCCAGCCAGCTGAACCCTGATTGAAGTATATCCAGTAGTATGGCTCTGTCTTTTGTAGACTTTAAAGGTGATGCAAATGTTAATGGACTAAAGTAGAAGAACCCATGGTGTACCAAACCTGTAAAAGCAGTGCCAGCCCAGTCCTTTGTGATAGCTGATCCTGCATAGGGGATAAGGGTTTGTTTCAACAAGGAAAGAACACAAATGCTTAAAAAATTAGGTTTTGGAAAGCTGCTGCAGCTCAAGAGGTTTTGTTGGACAATTCTGCATTTGGATGGCAGATGCAGTTGCCAGGACTTCCCTGGCCTATAGGAAACCTGAAAGAGATCAGTATTTAATTGTTACAGATACATTAATCTATGCTTCAAAATATCTGTAGTGCCAGATCCAGAGGTGCTTTGGAGATCTGGTCTTAGGAGACTAACATGGACTTTACACCATTTGAGTTTCTTCAAAGAGCTTCCTACAAAACTGGAGTTCTTTGTCCCAGACCTGCAGAATGACATTTGTGTCCCAGGCCAGCCTTGGGATGTGGTGGCCTGTTGAGGAGAGGAAGAAGTTCTGTAAAGATGAAGGACCAGAAAAAGAATGTGACAAGAAACTTTAAGCAGCAAATAAGAACAACCCCACCCCTTATTATAAAATTTCCCTGTCCTGCCGTGGCTCCATCCCTCTGGTGTCCTCCTGCTGTACTTGGCACCAGGGACACCTCAGCATCCTGCAGCCCCTTTTGCCTTTTTTTGCAATGTGCACAGAACTCCGGGATGTTAATTTTCTCCGTGAAGCTCTGTAGCTCCTAGACTGGCTTTTTGTGTCTGTGTGTGTCCATCGTCAAGATTTGTGAATGATTTATGTGCTCAAATTTTGCAGCAGGACTGAAACCTGAACAGTTTCTCTAGGTGTAACTTCTAAATCCCGTGTGGGCTGTCTTGGTCAGCTGAAAGTCTACAACTCCTGGCACTTCTACCATGGTTAGTTATCTGTTCACTGCTTCTGTAAGGCTGATATATATATATTTTTAATACCATTTTACATGCTGGGGGAGATGTAAAAATATTTAAAACTTTTAGCTGCACTTGTGCATCAGGTTTTCTGCCATGCTTTTTGTACAATGAAGCTGTAGAAGGGAAGAAATGAACCTTTGGCAGCTTGGTTCATCATGGAGATGGATCTCCTATTTTTATGTAGGGATTCTTGCTGCTTTTGGAGCAATCCTCTTCTGCCAGCACCTCCCTCTAAAGCTGTTGTGTAACCAGGGGAGCCCTCCCTCAGTGCTGGCTTCTGCCAGTTCCTCAGGACCAGGCACTGCTCTTCACCTCCCCAGTCCTGCTCCTGCTCTCCCCCAGCAGCACCACCCAGCCCAGGGGCTTACAACTGAATTTAGAGGACACAAGAAATCTTGACATTCAACTTGACAACTTTTCTGTTGCTGAGCCTCTGTTCCCATGACTTTTTTTTTTAATGCAAATCAGGGGATGACAAGCTGCTTTCGCTCTTCATTGTGTTTATTTTTGCTTGTTCTTTGGGCTGTTTTCCACACCTCATCTTGGCTGAATTGTCTCCCATTTTTCTCCCTTTCTGTGTGTTTCTGCTCTTGCTCTGTTCTCTGCCCTTTGTTCTCAGTTGCTGTTTTCCCCCCTTTTTCCTTTTGTGCCTCTCTTGCATATTTTCTGGTGCTCTATCATCTCTGTTCTTTGTCTTTTCATTTTGCCTATCTTTGTTCTGTGTCCTCTTTGGTGTCTCCCTGTTCTTTGTCTTCTCTTTTTCCTTGTTCTTTCTTTTCCTCTGCCTGTCTCTTTTTATGATTCCCTTTTATCTCCGTTGTGTTCTGAGCAGGTTTGTCTTGATCTTTGTCTTTGCAGAGAAGGTGCTCAAATGAAGACAAAACACGCCATTCAAACAGAAGCTGTTTATTAATTATAAGCACTGGACACACTGCTGAAACCCAAGCCTCCCACAAAGCCTGTAAACCCAATCACAGGTATTTTGCAGGCTGGCACATTATTTTTTGGTCACTGGAGCTCAACATGGTTGAGCACCCAGCTCTGAAACCACATCCCACCCCACACCCCTCTGGGTGGCTCTCGGGCAGTAAATCCATCCCCGCCTTTAGCACTGACCCATTGGTGCTTGGGTACAAAACAACCCAAGTGAGGGATCTGGCTTTGCAGCAGCTATGGGTAAAAATGTGTTTTTTGGTCTCCAAGATGGGAGCCACATGATTTTCATGTCCCAAGTGTGCTCCTTCCTCTTGTTGGGGGGGTTATAATTTACTGCAGATGCCTTTGACCTACATCGTCGCCTCGAAGTTATCAGTTGCTGCGAGAAGGGATGTTTTAATTTACTCACCAGCTCTGCTGGGAATGGGTATCAGCTACAGCCAGGCAAAAGACAGGATTTCTTGGTACACTTGGTGCAGAGTCATGAATTTATTGTCGTTAATTCTTTCATATTTGCAAAACAAAACATCTTTTAAAAAGGTAGAATCAGGAAAACTATAGGAAGAGTTCTTTTGGTAAAGGATGTTCTCTTTGGCCCTGAAATAAATTATCTGAGGTCTCTTTGAGCGCTGAAAAGATTAAAAAGATTTCAAAATTTCAGCTCCAAAAGGCTCACCTTAAAAAAATTGAACTTTTTGTGAATTTTCTCACCCACTTCTCTAATATTTTGGTGAAATACCTCTGCATGTATGGTGTTTGATTCATCCTCATTAGTCTCGCTGAAAAGTAATCTCCAGGTTTTGGTGTTTGCTCTATAGTTGCTGATCATCTTCCTTACTTTTAATTTCTTTCCTTTTTATCTGTTTGTTTGTAGGAGGGCCCTGAGAGCCATAGTACGTTGTCAAGACACGAAATGGAAATGTTGAGAGCAGCTTCTGAGACTGAGTGCTCCTGGGGACCCCACTGCAACCCAAGGCAGGTCACCACATCCCAAGGGCTTGGGGTCCTTGCCTCCACCATCTGCTCCCTCCAGCCTTTCCAGGCTGCTTTGCTTTCCTCTTAACTTTGCTGTTAAAATGTGACTTTCCTGGCCAGGCTGTAGTATATAAATAGAAATCTCATATCTTCTACCCCTCCGTGCTCTGGGGAAGGCCCAGAACACCCAGCACATCACCTACCTCTACGAGCCAGCTGTAGAACCCAGCCACAACATTGCAACAAATAACCTGGTTCCTGTGTGGATTGCCTTGGACCTGGGAAATTCTGTGGGTTCCCCAGAGCCTGCAAGTTGAGCCCAGGTTGGGCTCTGCTTGCTCCTCATCACTGTCATTACCACCACCTCTCAACATGAGAGCAGATGCAGAAGCAGCCAGGAGCTCTTCCCATCATGGAGTGAGAAACAGAGATTTTGAGTCTTAATAATATTGATTTAAATTACACTTAAATATTAATAAAGTGATTTAAGACCAGGATGCCTAGGCAAAATGCACGTTCACATTCGCTTTCTATTTTCCTTCTTTTGAAATCCTCCTCCTTCAGTTTATTCCCTGTGGGAGGGTTTGGGTCCTGAACTCATTGTGAGATCTTCAAACACATCATAAGAATTAATCACCATTAGTCCTCTATTTTAACAGCTGCTTCCTACCCCCCCCAACCAGTACAGCTGCAAACTTCTCTGCCGACACCCTAATCCCATTACAGCTGCAAACTTCCACTTCTTAAAAAAAAAACAAAACAAAACAAAACAAAACCCCAGAAAGAACAGATTTGAGCTCATTTGGAGCCCACTCACAGTTCTTGATTGCTCAGGTCCGTATTGGAGGTGAGTGGTGTAGGGCCTGGCTGGTGGGAGCTGAAGGAGCATTGTCCATGGAGCCACTCCATCGTGGGAGTCAGAGACCCCACCTCCAGTGTGAGCCCTGCCACCTGCCTCAACTTCTATTTACTTCTTAATGCTCATAGGAAAACAGGGATGATTTATTTGTCAATAGGGAGAAGAGACTTGCCTGCTCATGGAAATTTCCCTTTTCCATCTTAGTTGTGAGCTTTTTGGTACTTTCTTCCTTCTAATATCGACCCTTAGATTCGTAATTATTTTATTTTTTTATTTTTTTTTTTTACTTTTTAGCATTAAGGTTTTAGATAATTATTTTGCTTAATAGTAAATTTCATTGCAGCGTGCCCAGAGGGATATGAAATAAAAGGTATTTAAAAATCTACCATGTTAGAAAAGTAAAATAATTTCAGCTAATGAGCTTATCAAGGATAATCGGTTTACAACAGCCCATTATGAGACAGATTCATTGATGTCTTAAAACAGAAAAGGAGAATCCTATTTATTTTTTGAAATAGTGTAGAATAAATTGCTTTTCTGAATGTAAAGGGCTCTTTTTCATATTTTTTTTTTAAATGAGATGATTTCTGTAGCCCCATCTGCTGTTCACTTTCAGAAGTATCCAGAGGAAGATTTGGTGGAACACGGGTTTTTCTGTTGAAAATTGGCAACAGGTGAGACCTAACCTGTGGATTTGACTCAGGATGGTAAGGAAGGACTTGATCTCTTCCAGAACCTGTGGGAAGAGGTTGTAGGAGTGCAGTGGAAGATTCCACCTCCATTGAACTGTAGCTGAGGACATATTTTGGGGAGACAGCTGGGTTCTGCAGATGGGAGGAGAAGAAGGAGGCAAAAGAGGAGGAGGAGGAGAGGTCAGCACTGGTGGGTGACTGTGAAGACCCCACTAAAACAGCTTTTTATGTCTACAAACCCAAATGGCTCCAAGAAGAGAAATGAGGTGGGATATCCAGGAGAAGACAGGTGATTGCATGTCCACAGCTCTGCAGGGTACAGAACAGCATCATTGTGGAATTATAAAAGTTTATTGGGACATTTTCCTTCTGTTTTTCCCCCAGCCTCCTAGGAGATGAGCTAGACTGGGGCCTTGGCTGCTCACAGAAGTAGAAATGTTGACTTGGACCAAGGAGAGCTGAAAGATGATTCAACATTACCATGGTCTTGTGAGACTGCAGACAGATGACAGGGCTAGCTCTTAGAAATAAGAAAGAACAAATTCCTTAATTTGATAAAATTAATAGATTACACTGCATGTGTGTAAACCTTGAAAAAGTGCTCTAATATTCTCTCTTTCATTTATTGTAGTTATTGTTTTGGAGCTACCTGACGTTTGCCTGGTGGGACTGGGACACAGAATCTCTTCTTTTTTGCTTGGTGATGATGTAGAAGGTGACTCCTCAGTAAGTAACATGAAATGGTTTCAGACTTGTATAAATAATACACACGTTCTGTCTCCCCGTGATGGAATGATGAATGGCATTCAGAGGGATTGATTTGCTGACAGGCACATGTGGTGGTGGCTGGAACACTTCGTGTTGTCCTTGGATCCCCTAAACTCATCCTGCATCTCCCAGGGGTTTGTCTCTTTGTGGCAGCATGGTCCCTCCAGCACCCTGTGAGTGGCTTGGCCAAGAGGGAGGTGGTGGGGACGTGCAGGCTGAGCCCTTCCAGCAGCACATCTGCACCACCATGTCCTCTGCTTCTGCCTCCCAGGGACCTTTGTCAGCCCCAAAGTGTGGCTCAGGTACAGTCTCTTTCTGCTGCTGCTGCTCAAACTGCTGCTTAACTGCCTCCCTCCTTCCTTCCTTCAATATTTAGCAGAAAATAATTCTGCAATGAGCTTTGCGAAAGCAGCAGGATAGATTAAAAAATGCCATCTATTTAGCAAGATTTGGGGAGGGAGGGCGGAAAGCTGGAGTAATTAATTTTCAATAATACCTGGCATTTCCAGAACTCCTTTCATCCCAAGATCACCAAACAGTTTACAGACATTAATTAATTAAAGCATTACGATGCCCCAGTGTGGGGCCATTGCCTGCCTGTCTGACTCAGACAAACTCCCTCCAATTCCCTGGGCAGCTGAGCAGTATCCACTCCTCTGCCTGCACCAGGGCTACTCCTCTGAGTAAATACTGTTCAGCTTTCCTAAGGTTTGCACTGTAGGGCCCTATGTAAATATTTTCCAATAAGTTCGATTATTTGTCTTTTGTTCTCTATCAGGAAAACCCCAAATATCCCCGTAATAAAATTTCCCAGTGTGTGTTTACAAGAGGGCAGTTTGGATGATTAGTTTCTGATTCAGCTGCCCATTAAAAATGTCCCTGCTCCTGGAAACTCCTTTTTGCAGGCTGGGAGCTGGACATACATTTTAAACCTTGTTTTTTTGGGTGAGTTGAGCAGTTTCGGCCGTAAATTGCGTGGGGAAAGAGGTAGTGTTGGGCGTGTGCCCAAGAGGGGTGCAAATCATGTCCCACTCCTGGAAATCCCCCATAAAGTATAAGTTTGTGTAAGAAAAATCTTATGAAAGCCATAGATTATACAAACTTCCCTCCACTCCGATGATTTGATTCATGAAGGCGTAAATAGATAGAGAGAGAGATCCATCACAGGAGTCCCCTGGGAACAATGCACTGGTGTTTGTGACTGGAAAAATATTATAAAAGAGCTCACGTAGGGCCAATAGTTGGGCGGTTTGGTACCGCCAAGATAAACAGAAAAGAAATGACATTTCATGAGTGCATTTTTAAAGGATGTCGGGAGCTAGGAAAGCAGGAGAAATGGATGTCCTGTGGTGATGCATCTGCAGTCCCATGTGGCATTGCTACCACAGCTGGGCACCCACTGGGTCCTGGTCCCCTCAACTTGGCTGTCCCAAGGCACTGGGATAATGGTGTGGTACTGTATCCGTGGGGAATACCTTCACCTGGACCTTTTGACCCCATCCCTTGGCCATCTTGGTCATGAGATGAGTGCTTTCACTTGCCCTAAGGCCTTCCAGGGTAGTTGAGATATTCAGAATCAGGATCAGCCCTTAAGGATGCATTTGTAATGGAAGAGGGGTGGAAAAACCCAGACAACCAATCCTCCATTTTCTGGGTTTTTTTTGTTTGCTAGATTAGCTGTTTTCAAGTCGACCAAATTAAAACTGTATCAGAGTGAAAACTCCACTTCATTACCTATGGTCAGGCCAGTATCTAGCTGTCTGCTTGCCTGGTTAGGCTGACCAGTTCCATGTTTCCCTTTATCCCACCAGGAAGAGGGGATATGCTTTGGGCAGGAGGCACACGGGGAACCACCACCACGCACCAGTGCCACAAGCCATGTACACCACCCAGTGCCTGGGCTTGATCATCCATCAGCCTGGAAACATAGAGAAATGCCAGTGCAGGCTCAGGAGGGTGCCACAGGGTGGGGGAGCCTCCAGTTTTTGGAGGAGGGAGCTGGGAACTCTGCCCTCCCCCCTGCTTGTTTACCCTATGGCAAGCGCATCTTTGGGGAGCGCTGCGACTTGGAGATATGAGAAGAAATTCTTAAGTAAACACAAGTGACATTTGGCATATAAATAAGTTAGGGAATACTCCTGCGCAAGCAGTGCAGGTCAACAGCGATCTTTTATCTCCTGTTCTAAAATCAGCTGCTTTAGAAATGTGAAAGTGCCCAAGTGTTTGAGGAAGAGGCAGCGGAGGGCGGGAGGGTACCAGGCGGGGATGGGTGGTGGAGTGGCCTTTGCTGGGACAGAGACACTGGCTCCAGGCTCCAGCCCTTCTGGCTCTGGAAAAGTCCATGGCCTTTCTCCACAACTTTATTTTAATTTTTTAAAATATATGTTATTTTACATTTTTTTCCTTTTTCTTTTTTTCTCATTTTTTTCCCAATAGATTTCCCTCCTTTTTTTTTTTCCAGTCCATTTTCCCCCTTTTTTGGCTCTCATTTTTCTGCTTCTTTTCTTTTCTTTTCTTTTCTTTTCTTTTCTTTTCTTTTCTTTTCTTTTCTTTTCTTTTCTTTTCTTTTCTTTTCTTTTCCTTTCTTTTCCTTTCCTTTCCTTTCCTTTCCTTTCCTTTCCTTTCCTTTCCTTTCCTTTCCTCTTCTTTAATTATGACTAATGTAGAACAAATCCCTTTAGAGAGTAAACACTGCTTTGAAGGAGCAGAGTAAACAAACACCCGGGGAAGAGGCCTGCAGTCTGCACTTACACACCTCTATAAAGTGCACCGAGTACATACATGTGCCCCCACGTTCCTGTTGTGTAGGTTGGCTGAGGGGATTTACCTCCTTTGTAATATTTTTGAAGATTGCTTTATGATCCTGTTGACCTGCTATTAGCAAAAGCTTAGCTTTCAACAAAGGTAATTAAATTATAAAATCACTGCTGCAATCATCAAACTACTCATAAAACAAGAAATGAAAAAAAAAAAAAATACCCTGAAATAAAAATCTTGCAGGCTTCTCCTTGTGTAATATTGCTCCCTGATGTTAATTACATTTAAATGGGAGAGTACTATTTTGGTATCATTCATACGCCTCCAAAAGTACTTTCCAGTTTATCATACCTGTCAACCCCAGTGCATCACAGGCTAATACTTTATTAAGAAAAAAATCATTAGGGAGCTGCTGATCCCATTTAAGTACATTGGGCAGAATGTAAGACTAATTAAAAAGCATATTTTTACATTATTAATTTCTGAGTTTCACACTTAATGAATGTGAAATGACAGGGCTACTATTTTTATATTCAGGCTCTCTGGGCTCTTCAGCCAGGGGAATTAAATTCTGGGGATTTTTTGCAAAGATGCTTCTTGGGAGATTTGTTTTCAAGAACAGCTAAGCTTTTTTAGCCATGCCTTTTTCTGGGAAATTATACCAAAGCATATTACAGCCACTTAAAAAGAGTAGTTAAATAGATGTTGTGTTGGGTTTGGGTTTTTTTTTTCTCATCGCACTGCTATAAAAGTATTTTAGATGAGGTATAAAATATGGTTTTTAAATGATATTATGATTTGCAAACACTAAAAAATAATTGCGGTGGAGTTGAGAGAGAGCGAAAACATCTAATCTTTATTGTGTAAGACAATGTGATAAAATATTTTACAGCCAAAAGCTCATTTTGCATCTGGAAAATTGTGTAAACTGATGGGGGGGAAAGAAAAAAAAAATCTCATTAAAACTAAAGGTTATTTTTAATATTCTTCAAACAAAGCAACACATGATAACTGCATTTTTCCCTCCCCGTATTTATTAAATTAGACAATCGCGCGGACGCCTGACGCTCTATTTAAATAAAGACATAAAACGCCCGAGCCCGTGTGATTAGGCAGCCTAATCAGAATGGATGCCAGCTTTTAGAGAGAGGGGAAGGTAGGGCCAGCCCTGGGCAGGTTGGGGTGGTGGGGAGGTGGGGTTCCAGCCCTTGTTCAGCTGGAGGTGTTGTGTTACTGAGAGCTTTGCCGGGTGCCGCGGCTCAGCACACTTTTATAGGGCTCTGCGAGGAGGAGTGGAGAAAAGCAAGGGGTTGGGGGGGTTTTTTGTTGTTGGTTTGGTTTTTTTTTTTTCCCTTTTTTATTTTCCAAATGTGCTTACAATTACCTCTCTGTATTTTTATTGTCTTTTTACTAACCACAAGACTCACACTGGAGGCAAAGCTTAACGGCTGAGGCTTTCCTCGTGTAAATATTAGGAAATTACATTTGTACAAACTGCGCGGCTTTGTAAAGGGGGCTGGAGCCACTCCAACACAAATTAATCAGGATAAAGTTGCTCTATGTTCAACATGACCATAGTTTATTTTCTTAAAGTATTAATTTGTCAACAGCTTTCCTGCCTTGCTGTGACTCATGTGGATGGCATTGAGGGAAGACACAGATGCAATCTTGCTGCTCTACCTTGCGGTTTGAGGAACCAGCCCCAGTTAATCAAAACATAATTGTGTTTAATTCCTCAGTATTTGTTTTCATGCAAAAGTCAAAAGACTGAAATGTGAATATGAACTTGTGTTTAAATATTGTCTTCCACTAAAAAAAAAAAAAAAGCGAAGTGAAGCTATTTTAAACTGTTTGCTAAACATTTTTCACTCTGAGTCCTTCCCTTCTCCACTGCCCCCCCCTCCCAGCCTCAAAATAAATAAATAAGCTGTTCAGCTGGTGTCCTTTGCTTTTTTCCCCTCCTCACTCATCCCCGATGCTGAAAGCATTGCTTTCCAGCATGTCTCGTTCTCCCACCTTCCCTCACTGCTTATGATATCACACTATTTTAAATTATATCTTGATTTTCATAAAATTATCGTTCAATGTTATGTTTCTGGAATGCAAACGTGAACGTAATGGGATCTATTTTTCAGAGTTGCCAAAACAAATTAAGGAAAATGTTTGGCTCTTCCTTTGCCAAATGTTTTAGTGCTTTTCCATGAAAGCAAATCTTATTTCTAACTGTATATTAAACCTTAAGTAAATAATGCAGTCTGTCAGAAGCAAATTCTATTGTCAAACCCGAGACTGTTCCCAGGCTTTGCTGCTGATACCTGCACTGGGCTCTGCCCAGGAAGAACCAGGGGAGCAATGAAATATTGCTAATTTTAATTTGTCTTTTGCAGAAACCTCTAACTTTTTCCGTGTGTGCTGGATGCATCTCCCATAAATATGGAGTATTTGTCGTGGCTCCTCCACAGATGCCCAGGTAGGTGAGGAGCTCTGGAATAACAACATCATGGAGGGCTGGAAAAGGGACTGGCCTCAGGCACTGCGCTTTGTTAATTGTGGGGACGGGGGCTCGCCTGTTCTTTAGCATCTTTTATTAACACACATCTCCAAATAATATTGACACTCTTGTTGTTTTATTAGTACGAGTTTACCTTGTTCATGGTTTTATTATTCAAGAATACAGTTGTTGCCAAGTATTAATCAATATATTATGCTGCTCAGTTGGGCAAGCTGTACAAAAACATAGTGCCCCTAGGGTTAATACAGTCAAGAACTAGAAAAGTGTTTCAGACATGTACACAACATGTGGTTTACTATTATCATTAAATGAGGTGAACTGGGACTCTATACATATGGATTTTGAATTGCATAAATTTTGATTGATATCATTTGAAGACTGAGACCCTGAAAGGCTAGATTTTGTGAAAGACGATACACAGGCCAGCTATTACCACATACAATAATACCAGGAAAAATATCTGAAATGAGCAAGGCAGCTGGCTTTTAAATAGCTAAAACATAACATCAATACTTATTTTGAATAATGGAAAAAAGAGGTAAAAGATGTTGACCTCTGCCTGACAATAACATGTTCCAAAAGTAGAACTGGTCCCGGGAGAAAACCCCCTGCTCAACAGTAGCGACTAAGAAATTTTTTCTTTTTCTCCCTCTCTTTCTTTCCTTCTTGTTTTCTCTTGCTTTTCTACTTTTTTTTTTTTTTTTTTTTTTTTTTTTTTTTTTTTTTTTCTCTCCCCATTTTTTTTTTCTAGTTTTGTATTTTTTTCTCCCCCCCTCGTCTCACAGAAAAGGTAAATGGGCTTTTGAACATGAAGCTGCTCACAGACAACTACCAGAAAAAAGAAAAAAAAAACCTAAAAAAACCCAAAACACCCCTAGAATTTTTGCAAATTCAGGAAACACTTGAGAGGTAAAACCAACATCCTGAGACAGGAGACAAGGCCAGCTTTTGACACCGGGCTGGACCTGCGAGGCCGAAGGAAACCTGGAGCCAGGAAGCGGCCGCCGCCGGGGTCAGGCCGCGGGGGACCCCAGGCCTGGCTGCGCACCGCAGGCCCCGGCCGGCCTCTTCATGGGAAATTTGCTGAAAATTTGCTGATCTGCATGAAACATTTATCGGAGGGGGGGAGAGGAAGGGCCTTCCCTTCTCTTCTCGTGGATTACTGCTTTGTGCAGTGTTAAGTGGGGAGTTGTAATGTATGCGAGGAGGCGGCAGGTCTCGGAGGCCCCGCGTCCATTTTTTTCCCCGCTGTGTGATACACGGGGAAAATTATCAATACCTCGCTCCACCAGATTCGTTCAATTTGCTCGTATTTGTTAAAAGTTTTTGAGAGAGCACCGGCTGCTTAATGCTTCATTTATGATTTATGCTCCATAAATGTATTAAAACATTAACCATATTTCTGCTGTGGCATACTTGAATCCTCTGGGGGAAAAGCCCGAGTGTTTCTCAGGCTGCTGCTCCCGCTTCCCTGAGGAGAGAGATTATTTGTGTTGTGTTACACCTCCGAGTGTTGATTAGGCCTGGGTGTTACCCTGACAGAAGTGTCGGGTGGTGCTTCTCTTTAATGGGGTAATAAGCTATATCAACCACATGAAGGAAATGTTCCTTTTCAAGTCAGAAACACCAAAAAAAAAAGTTGGTGCCTAAAGGCGGCGAAGGCTCCGTCCCCTCCACCCAAGTGGCAGAGCCGAGCGGTGGCAATGCCCTCGCTGAACCAAAGCTGTTGGCCACAGCACTTGGGTGGCTCAGGGAAATTTATAATCCGGGCTTGAGCTCTCTGATATATTAAATGGTTACACACCACCCAGATTTTAACCGCCTGGCAGCTTTGCAGGCTCCCAAACGCTGCTCTTAACTGGGAAGCAGGAAGGTTAAAAAATAGACAAACTAGTTTTCTGGCTTGTGTTTGACAGCCTGGATTGTTTATGCTAGCATTTTTTTTTATTATTTTTATTTTTTTCTGTGAGTTGGGGGTTTTTTTGTTGGTGTTTTTTTTTTTTTTCCTCCCCCTCCTCTTTTTGTGGTGGGGTGGAGGGGTGGGGGCGGTCTGGAGGATTTCTTAGTGGTCGGGAAGCTTCACATTTTTCAGTAAGCATTATTGGGTAACAATTGGTGCAAACATTATGGAGGGGGAAAGGCACATAAATCAAGAAATAAAAAAATAGTTTCTGCACATTTTCAAAAAACACGTTGTGCTCTCTGAGGTCCTTTTCATTTTAACCAAATCAGGGGGAACTTGTCCTCACAGCGGCAAGGCAGATGGAACAATAAATCACAGGAACCATTGACTGCCTGCAGTGTACTCTCCGCAGCTGTCACTTTTTTGTCTCTTTGGTTTTAGCTGACATGGTTTGAGGTCCACTGTGAACCAATCTGGACTTTTTTTTTACCGTCATATCCATCAAAACGACCAGTAGCCATCAACCTACTGCAGCGATCGATTCGTTTGCTTATTCTCACACATAAGCCAATACTCAGCTCACTAGGTGAGGCTTGGGAGAAGCACCTCATTTTTTTTTTCTTTTCTTTTCTTTTTTTTTTTTTTCCCCTTTTGCCTCCAGCTACAGCTGTGATTTTCTGAGCAGTCTTGGCTAACGTTATTAAAGTTGCATCATGATAGATACAGAGTGGAGCAGATAACAGCCTCCACGCACACCAGCAGCAAAGCCAAGACCAACCGTGGGGTTTTGCTGTTGTTGTCAGTGTTGCTTTTCAGGTGTGTAGCAAGGCGCTTGCTAAGCTCGGAGTTTCCAACTCATTGCTTATTTTGCAAAGTAAACAAGCAAATGTTATGTGCATAACCTTAGCTGTCTCTGCAAAGGTCAGTGCTTGGCTGCTGATTTCTTTTCCTGCCTTTTGGTGGCAGTCTGATGCCAGCGATCACTTCTGGCGTGTTTGGGAAACAAGACGTCCTTTCTTAACAAAAGACTCAATCTACAAAAGGCTGCAAAACAAAAAAAAAAAAAAACCAAAACCAAAACCAAACCAAAACAAACAAACAAACAAAAAACCACAACAAACCAGAAACCCCCCAAAACATAACAAAACAAAAATTGATTTAATTTGAAGCAGAGAGTGAAAGTTTACTTGGGGGTGTAAAATAACCCGGGCTGGGCTTCACATGGGCTCATGGGTTGGGGATGCACTGGGAGCAGGCGGGACTGGGGAGGGAGAGGGGGTCCCTTCCACCATCACACAATACCTATGGGTCTCTGCAGACCCACCCGTGGCATTGTATAGCGCCTGATGTGCTTTCGGTTTATGACCTGAGAGGCTGCAAAGTGTCTTTTTTTTTTTTGCATTTTAGAGAAGTGTGTTCTCTGAAGCACCGTCTGTCACAGATATTAGCAGGGACTCAACGTCAGGTCACATTTTGGGGAACAGTTATGTTTTTTTTAAAGTGGCATAAATAGAAGCGAGGAGATGTGTGGATAATGCAGTCATAATAATAGATAGATATTTTTTTAATGTGAAAAAACCAGCTCTCTTTAAAAGCCTTCAGTTAGGTCAAGTTAAATTTATTGTATTTTATTTTTTTTTTTTATAGCTGAACTCCATGATTTTGACTTGAGGTGACAGCTGAAAAGCACCAGAAACCCTTGGAATTTCAGATCTATGTATTACTATAAAGGAAGAAAATAAAGTTCCGCTAGGAGAAGGTAGGTAATTGCATTTACCAAATAGACATAGTTTAGAAAACACAACTGCTGAAATATTTACCTTAAAAAAAAAACCAAACAAGTCAAGACAACAGAAGTTTTCCTCTGTATCTATAGAACAAACATCCCTGGAATTTGTAATAAAAACCCAGTTATGAGATCCGGGTCCCTCCTGTTAACAAGGATCTTTTAGCAGAATATTGAAAATTGCCATCTTGGAGAGAAGTTATTTAAGGACCCTACAGGGGCTGATGTGAAGGCAGATTCTGCTGAGCCCATGTTCCTCTTTACAGACCTTTGAAGGTGCATGTCCTGAACATATCCCACTTTAGAGAAACACAACAACTGGGGAGCTGCAGCCAAAGCCAGCACTGCTCCGTGATGAATTTCAAGGAGCGCGACCAATAATCCTTCCAGTTACATTAAAAATCCTATGGCAGGGCTAGAGCAGTTCCAGCACAAGTGAGAGGAAACTGGAGGGAGGGGAGGAGGGAAATCACACACACAGAAAAAACAAAAACCAAACCCCAAAACATTTCTCTGTGAGTAGCCCAAGAATCCTAAGTCCACCCAAGTAGTTACTGCATGTTTTTCTGGGCTGCCAATGGATTTCATATTGTTGAGTATATGGATTACAGAAAGAAACAGCAGAGAGTGGCAATTCAGGGCCCAATTCTGCTCTCAGCTACGGTGAAATTATCAGCCTGGTTCTGTTTGCAGTTACTGGGGTACAGGTCAGAATAATTATTCCATGTAAGAGTTACTCCAGACTGGTTTTCCCCAACCTTTATGCACCACTCCTAACCCTGCTGCATGTGCTGGGCACGTCTTAAATACACCTTTCAGTCTCCTGCACTGAGGAGATGCCAAGCATGGCTTGCTCCCTTTAGGGGAGACATGAAGTTACAAACTGTGAGCCCTATGCCAGAGCTGGTGCTTAGGGGAAAAAAAAAAAAAATCCTATTTGAAGTGAGTCAGAGTTTTGGCTGAAGAGGGAGAGCAGGATAAGAGAGCTCTGCGTTCCAGCAGTTACGGAGGAATAAGGAATTTCACTGCCATTACCATGCCAGCAAAATATGTATATATATAAAATATCAGATAAGGTTGTACTGTGTGTGAAAGGAAGGCCACTCGTTTGGCATTATTCTCATTTTCAAATGAATTCCGAGGCTGAGAGAGGCGAGCAGCCTTCTGAAAAGGGGTAATCATCAATATGCCTAATGGTGACTTTTTCTCCCACTCCTACCAAACGGTCTCTGATGTAATTCCACATGAAAACCAGGAAGCAGTTCTGCGTATTTTCTAATTAGCCTAACATGGAAATCTTCCCTCTTTTTACTAAAAGAAGGAAAACCAAACCAAAACAAAAAAACTGAAAAAAAAAAGAAACAAGAAACTTTGTCCATCACTTGCATACCAAACAGCACAGGTTGAACATCCTGCACAGTGCCAAAAAAAAAAAAAAAAAAAAAGGTATGTATCACTGCTTCTTCTGCTAAAAAAGGTGATGTGTGTGGGTCAGTTGCAGCCCCTGGCTGACCTCCTGGCCATGCCCGGGCTGCTCATGTGCTCAGCACACGCGTCCCTCCTGGCAGGATCGGGCCCGCAGGCACTGCCGAGCCGGGTGCTGCTGCTGCTGCTGCTGCTGCTGCTGCTGCTGCTGCTGCTTGTTTGTTATTTTCCAAGAGGAAATATTTCGGGTCTGCCCTAACATTAGTGCAACATATCACTCCAGCTGCATTCCCTGCTGACTGGAGTCTGTTTGATGAGTAATTAGGAGACCTTCTCTTTAGTTTGTTTGACATATTTTACAAAACATGTAAATCTGTTTAAAAAAAAAAATTGCTTGTTCATTTAAAAGACAGAGTTCCTAAATGAAGCAGAGTGTCTGCTAAGTGGATATAATTTTAGGATTTTTTTTTTTTCTATTACAACTTCAAACACAATAGGCTCTCTTTGCCTTAAAAAAGGTGGTGTGGGTTTTTGTTTTGGTTTTTTTTTTTCTGTTTCTATTGAGAAGTAATTACTCTGTTTCTGCATCTGCGTAGCTTCACCCAGAGCTCATACAGAGAAAATCTCTTTAATACTTAGAGATAAACATATCTAGACATTCAGATATCCATGTGTGTACTTAAGTTTGTTTATATTTTACACCCACACGTCAAAACTAGTATCATGAACTACTTACTGGAAAGCAATAAACACAGCCCTCTTTCCACTGCCCAGATCAAAGGTGAACACTTTTTTTTCTTTTATTCTCCATTAAGATATCTTTAGCAAAGGAACCTCACAGAAAATGGTAAATAAGTCTCCAGCATTCCAGCACCCAGGCTGCTCCTTTTGTGAAATGTATTTTGGAGATCATCTGCTGCTTCAGATTATATGATGTAAGTTGGTGATTTACCTTTCCTAACTATGCCATAATTAAAGAATTATTTTTTCCTTGTTCTGAAACTGTTTAGAGCTTTTAAAGTGTAAATATGATTTCCTTTCCTTCAGCTCTTTTAGCTGTGCAAAAAGAGGTGACACCTCTCAGCACCTCCAGTTTCAAAGTTGCTGCTTGCCAATATTCAACAATAGAAATATTAACTGTTCTTAAATTTTTTTTAATGTCAGAAAAGAACTCTGGTATTTATACCAAAGCAATCCTACTGACCCAGAGATTAAACTTGTTCCACAAAAAAAAAAAAAAAAGAAGCAATGCTATAAGAAGGCTACGCTAGCTAAGATTAAAATCCTTTTGTACTTGAAGATGTAAGTGCAGGGATGATTTAAAAGCCCCGTACTTTTCTAGTCAGCTCTACTTATTGCTTCAGGCTGAGCAGTTTCTTTTTTCCTTTTTTTTTCTTTCCTTTTTTTTTTTTTTTTTTTTTTCCTTGCTGGAGAATTCCTGCCTGGCACATCAATAGGTTGCAAATTATATTAAGGGCTGTGTTTAACTTACAGCCGGATTGCCATTGTCGTGAGGGTCCAGGTCTTTTAGCTAAACTGCCTTTTTCTTGAGGAATTTCAGATGTCTGTAATTGCTGCTCCTTTCAGCACAGCTTAAGGTATCAATATCAACTCGATTTGAATATCATAAGTGGGAAGTTGCTCTAAGCAAAACAAAAACATGTCAGTTGCCCAGGTGACATTTTGTAGCAAACAAGGAAATCACAACTCCAGGAAGTGTTGTATTTTATGCCAACAACAATATGACAGTTTTCTCTGTAAAGAAAACATGACACTTTTCCAAATATCAGAGGATGCCTCTGCTGCTCAAGGGATTCCTGTACTGTCACTGAAATGGAAGGTCACAGGCTGGCTTCATGATTTCTATAGTTTCAAAATGTTGTGGTGGAGCGTTTGCACGCTAAACGCTGTAGGCTAAGGGAAATCTTTCCTTTCATCTCTGAAAGAAGTGACAGGGAGAAAAAGGTCCTCCTTTGACAGCAGTAACCTCTAGGTCTAGAGGTTCTGCCCCAAGCAACTCTGAAGTAAAATTACCTATGTTAATGTGTTGTCCTCCCTGTCATCCAGGCACACGTGTCTGAGTGTGCACGGGCGTGCAAAGCGGAGCCCGGGAGTGGGAGTGGGAACCCAGGGGCTTGCAGTCCGGAGGAGGGGATGTGTTGGACCATGCCAGCCCATCAGAATCATCTCAAAACAGCCTCGGGTTGGTCTGTTGTTGTTGGTTTTTTGTTGTTTTGGGTTTTTTTTTAATTATTATTTTATTTTGAATGGCGTGGGCCATGCGGGAGCTGCAGCAAATACTCGTGTCCCATTTTTACCTGGTCTTGAGTGCAATAAAGACCAAAAAAACTTTCTGCAAACAATTTCTTTTAAGAGGTGGGGTTTCCAGTTCGACTTTGTGAAGGTAAGGACCTACTTGCTATGCTGGTACCTAATTCCTGAAGTTCAAATAAACAGACTTTTGCTTTAAGCCAGAAGAAGTATTAACTTCAAGGCTATGGACAGGATCAAAACACATTTGTTTCCAGCCTTTCTCCTTTTTTATTCTTCCCTCTTCCCCTTAAAGAAAGCACACCTTAGTCTATAGATTATATACTTCCTGCTGCCCCTTTTATAAGCAATAAGAATTTAATAACTGAGGGCAACTCTATAGTAATATTTATATGGGTCAAGTGGCTTAAAAGTATGCAATAAATGTAAAGTTATGAACCACATTGCCCCTTTTTAAATAATGCAGCTAGCACCAAGATATTATGTTTCATATTCTGGAAAAAGGTGTTTTAGCCTAGGCTTTAGGAGTATGCCAGACATGAAAAGTTAGACTGATCGCATAATAAAGTCACTGCCTGCTTAATATGGTGTGTTATGTAGAGCTCCAGATCTTAATAGCAGACCACAGCAAGAACGTCCCAGATGATATCAACAAAACCTTCTCTTTCTCATTAGCAATCAGCAAATTCTCCTGGTGTCTGCTAGTTTCAAATAAGGGCAAGTGCCTCTATTCCTAGTGTGAAGCCCAATAGGATAATAGAAATAATGCAGTCTAATCAGCACTGAACAGGAGATCCCCCCCCTCAGAGCAGGCACTGGTGGGCTTGGTGTCTCCCCTTCAGCAGCTCTTCACAGGCTTCCAGGTCCTGAGGAGCTGGATCAGGGTGAGGGGAAGAGAGGGAGCAGGAAAACACAGCTCCTCATGCATTCCCACCCTCACCTCCCTGCCAGGAAGCAGAGAGTGCCTGGGGATTTTTGATTGTTTGTTTGGTTTTTAGCAGATTAAAGGTTTTTGAGGAGGTCTGTATTAAAAAAAAAAAACAAACCAAAAAACCAAGCAATTATTTATTACTTATTAGACAAATATCACAGAATTTCAGAATCCATTCTATTTGTCTAAAAAACAACACTAATTAAACAAATCAGTCAGACTCATAGCTTTAAATATATGAAGAAATGCAGTGGGTGGTTTCTGTCTCTCAGAACATGTCTGTGCTCAGGGAGGGGGGGTCACAGGTTGGTTTGCTCTTGTCTGGTCAAACCATCAACTTCTTGGCTAAGTCAGATCCAATAGTTGTCACCAAATGACCATCCCTTGGCTGGCTGGCACACTGCTGGTACCTGCCCACTGCCTGCACCTGAGCTGCTACCTCCATTTTTAAAATTATTTTTATTTTTTTTCTCTTATGGCTGTTGGATTTAAAGATAAGAGTGTGTTTGGACAGCCCAGCACACATTTTCAGCACAGTGTCATTAAGTGTGGGGACAACCATTGCTGTCAGACATTCTGATAGAAGTGTGAGGGACACAAGCTCCTGCTGCTCTTACAGTGGCTCTGGTGGGGAAATGCAGAATGGTTTTAGTTCTTGTGCTGATTTTATGATTCTAAGGTTGTTTTGGTGGGTTTTTCTCCCCATGTTTTCCCTTGCAATTTTTTGTGTGTTCTTAGAATATTACTGATTTCTATTTCAGAGCAATTTTTGCTCTCTTCTTCAGCCCAGGTCAAAAATTAACACTGTGATTATGGCTGATAGCATGCAAGGAAATGCAAGGTCTAAGCTGCAGCAGTGTAAACAAACAAACAAAAATGTTTCAAGAGCTGCTTAGCTATGTTTTGAACCCTGATTAAGCTTAAGGTTACTTTGTGTTTATATGTGCCTTTGCAGCACCCTGGGAAAATTCAGACTTTAATGGTTCCTGTGGTGATCTTTTGTTAGTGCAGTGTTGCCCAAGAGCAGTGACTGCTGGCTAGATTAAAAACCCCAGAAACTTTTTCTTATGCTGAGTTTTGTCCAGCTTCATTGGTGCTGATGGGAGGCAGGGGTCCCTATAGCTCTTATAGTTAAGATTTTTAAAACTGACACCAGAAATCAAGTCCCCTGAGCTCTTGTGTTAGCTACTGGAGTGGGATAAGGTGGGGCTGGTTTGTAGCTGGCGAGCAAACTGGAGATGGTTGTCATCTGTGGATCTCATTACAATTTAGGAGCCAAGCCTAATATTCTTGGGGTCTGTTTTTTCTTTAATAAAGGTGAGATGCTGACTGGGCAAGGGTGGTATTCACAAAGAGCAAATGGCTAAAAAAAAAAAAAAAAAAAAAAAAAACAGAACAAAGCCTCTTGCTTCCTCCTTTGCTGGACTCCTTTGAATTCTGCAGATATTATTCTCCTAAAATAACAAGCAGGTCAATACGAGTCCTGTTTGTGTGATAGAATGCAGGAACTGCTGACCAGGACATGTCCAGGAGGAACCAGAGAGCTGATCTCTGGGAGTGAGGACATTTTTACCAGCAGGTTCAGGAGACCCTGACAGTTCAGGACACCCTGTGGCAGAGGAAGACAAAGCTCGTTGGGGCAGACTGAAAAAAAAAAGATAGACGAGGGGGATGTTACCAAAGAGAAAATTATGTTGGCAAATAAATGCACATTTACTGAAAGAAAACCTCTTGTTTATGAGAAATGAGAGGTGAAATTGTAGACTACTGATGCTAAGTGACATGATTATTGTGCTCGAGTGAGAGGGAAAAAAGGTCTCTGGGATAAAGTTGGCTCCACAACACACAGGCACCAACTACCTGTGACTACACAGAGGCTGGAAACTTAGGAGAAGGTTTCTGGTATCAAAGCAGTGAGGCTGTGGAGCAGCCTCCATATGTGGGTAACGATGTGAAAAACCACTCACTGCTCTTAAAGCAGAGCCTGATGACAGAGGATTAAAGGACATATTAGAAAAGGCCCAGATGGGAAGACCCAAACAGCCTCATCCAGCCCAGTTCAATGGAAAGGCCCTGGAAATAGGACAGCATGAGGCACACTGAACTCAGATGGTCTAAATTTCCATTTTAGGTTATTTTTATTATTATGGCTTTAATCTTTTACTAAATAAGGAGGTTTTGGAGCGATTTCAACAGTGCTGGTGTGTTACAGAAGAATTCAAGGGGGACAAGGTGGGGTAAGAGGAGGATTTACAGGGAGAGCAGATACAGGGAGCCACTGCCCTGGTGTGGTGCCACCTCTCTGTGTCTTACTCTGTAGAAACAGATGAAAACCAGAAAAGAAAAAGGAGAGCAAACAGAGTAGAGGAAGGAGAAATGGGGACTGGTAAGTAGACTCCTTTAATACATAGGTACCCAGCAGTGGTTTCAGCAAATATCAGCACCTTTGAGTTTTGAGAAATTTCAGATTGACATCTCGTAGACATTGGTGTCTCCTTAGTTTGAAGTCACTTGGTTATTTTAGGGTAAAGATAACAAAGCAGTATTTGTTGCCTAAGCTTTTAAGACATCAAAGTTTCCTTCCTGCAGGCTGGAATTGCACTAAGGTGACACTTGCAGGGCCTGTGCTTGGGAAGCATCGTTCACATCGTGGCTTTCATTGCATCCCAGAAGTGGGAGCCTGACCCTTGGAGGCTTTAAATCCTTGTGTGTCTGTGGCTTCTTCATGAGCCTGACAGGGGATCATTAGTAACTCGTGGATGTCGCTCTCTGTTTGTTCTACTTCACAAGGCACTTCCCCAACTAATTTAGAGCAAAGATTGGTGTTTACTTGGCTCCTCAAAATGACACTTTTTCTCCCCCAAGATTGCTGCAAAGGCTGGAGAAAGAATATTTACATAAACAAGTTTCAACTTCATAAAGAACGGGTCAGGAAAGGAGGGCAAATCCAAGTAGAAGAGAAATAAAGTAGAGCATAATGTGGAGAAGAGAGATTTAGATTAAACGTTAGAAATAAATTCTTCACTGTGAGGGTGCTGAGCCCCTGGCCCAGGTTTCCCAGAGAAGCTGTGGCTGCCCCGTCCCTGGCAGTGTCTCAGCCCAGGTTGGATGGGGCTGGGAGCAACCTGGGCTGGTGGGAGGTGTCCCTGCCCATGGCAGGGGGTTGCAACTAGATGTTCTTTAAGGTCTGGGGCTCTATTCTATGTCCTAATACCTATAGGAAAACTGGCAGCATGCCTGCAGGAAGGAAGGGAGAGGTGCCAGGGATGTTGATGTCCCACACGAGCTGTGGCCATCACCTGCCTGTGCTGTTGGGCATCTTGCCATGCCAATAACTTCCCTCACCCATGTTTTTTTTTTTACTCCTTGCAGGAAAGATGACTCCTCAGTGCCCAGTACCAGATCTGCAGAGCATCTTGCGTGGACAGGAAGAAAAAGGATGAGTTTCTGGGCAGCGGATGGGTAGGGTATGTAAATAAAAGTGAATCATACCCTCATTATGTGGGCTCTTTTGAATAAATGTTAGCCTTTAAGTGCCAGCTGTCACTCTATGCATGGCCTCCCTTCTTACAACTAACCTCTCCGTCACCTCGCCTTGTCTCCCTAACTTGTCCTATTATGCAGTACCAAGCTGAGTCATTGTTTCAAGCAGGAGGTGACATGTTAATAGCTTAATAATAGTATAATCTCGCAAATAATAATATGCTGTCACACTGTCTGAAGCACAATGTTTACAGGAGAAGTGGTAATGTATGATGACAGTAATTTGAATAAAAATGAATTTACTGCTCTTGTCTCATTTGCAGTAAATTTTCGCATCTTTCATGCACAACTGGTGCTCCATGACCTCTTTCATTATTGTGTTCTCAGTGGCTGCTGCTTGCTTTAAAGTGAAAGGCAGGCAAATGAAACAGAAACCTGCAGCTTAGTAACTGAGTTCTGGAGGAGGGTTCACACACCGCGGCTGCTGAAAAATCTCCCTTGGTTTGTTGGGAGAGCTGGTGCAGTGCTGGGCAGGCTCTTTAATTAATGCAAGCTGGAGGTGCTGATTGAAAAGAAGGAACGAGCTGATATGATTATGTATTGACAGTTTACAAAATTATTGTCATTAAAATGTGTCAGAGGGGGAAAAAAGTGCCCAGAATACAGAGAGGAGCGTCTGGTTTGAAATTAAAGTTTGTGCAGCTTGGGCAAAAACTCTTTTAGAAGCTCTTGGTATTGTTTGATGTGGAGGAGAGCAATCCTTTGCTTTTTATTTGGTATAGGAAATGTGTCAAAAGCTGCCCACTTTATTGTAAATGCATGCTGGGGTGACTTTGGACTGGTAGAACTTAATAATGATCCCTGAATATATAAAATATTCTGTCATGGTTCAGGTTGTGGGTGGCTTCCTACCTCGTCCTCACCCATGTGCTGGATCATAAAATTCTGCTCTTGCTGTGTATGGTACAGACCAGGACTCCTGGAATTGTTCTGACAAATAAATGGGGAATCTACTTTAGATCAAAACTGTCTTTGGAAAATTTAAATTCCTAGGACAGTTCTGCTTCTCTAAAAGAAAAAAAGAAGAACTTATTACGTGATGTGGTTCATTTGATGAAAAAGAAGAAAGTTTACAACTCACAACTGATATGCCTGGACTAAATTTAGTTTGATGGAATGAGGACAACTAATTGAAACTTGCTGGGACTCAAAACACTGCACAGGACAAATCCTCAAAAAAATGCTGTGTTTAAACTAAGAGAACATAAAGAATTAAAAAAAAAAAAAAAGTGTTCTGCCTGACCTAGTTCAGGGGTTGAAGTAGTTAAGACCACTGGTTACCTCTGTGTGTTGCAGTCACACATCTATAGTTTTTTTATTGTATTTTGCATCTAACAAATATCATGTTTTCTTTTTAATAGAGGTTCTCCTTAATAACCTGGCAGTGCTAGATTTTCTGGAAGAGCTTGTGTGCCCAGGAGCACAGCACAGCAGCCCCACTCCTGCTCTCCTCCTCCTCCTGCAGAAAGCAGAAGCTGATCTGGAGCCCAACCTCACTGCCCCTTGGCTGGGGGACATGGTGAGTGGCAGCATGGGGACACTTGGTGGGAGAGGGGCAGGTAAAACCTGGCTGGTTTCCTTGGTCTGGGGCACAGTTTTTGGTGTCAGGTGCTGCTGCCGGGGGTATGGATCAGGAATTTGTCCTTGCTGCCCGGTGGCTTTGCAGCTCCTCTTGTCTGAGGGGACCCTGGGGTGATGCACACACCTTTTTTGATGTGCTATAAAATGAAGTGAATAAATTGTGTGCAGCAGGTGGCTGCAGGGTGCCAGGGAGCTCCTTGTTGGTGGTGCCAGGAGGCAGCACCCAGTTGCCCACTGGGGTGGGCTGGAGCAGCCCCAACCTCCCGGTTTTCCCTCAGTGTCTTCAGACACACTGGGAAGGAACTTCTGATCCTTCTGCCAATATTTACCCGTAGAGGTTGACATTCTGAGAAGCAGTGGAAGTAGCTTGCAGAGAAATGGTGTCACCAGCTGCAGACTCTGAGGTTTCTGAGTGTCTGAAGCCCCTTGGAGGATGGCAGAAGCATGTCACTCTGATACCATTTCCTTTGAAACTAGAGGAAAACTCGTGATCTGCATGGGGCAGTGCAGAGCCTGGTGGTGCAACATATTCAAATCTGTGCTTAACTTCAAAGGTCTCCCTAATTTCACTGCCTGAGTCAAGCAGGGAGCTGATGGCTTTTGTAAGCACCTTGTGAGTCTGGGTGTGTTTTGAAACTGCATCTTAAATTGTTGTTTGCATGAGAATTGCAAGGGGCTTCGGTGGGATTGCTCAGAGCAGCAAGAGCTGAGTTATCCCCTCCAGTTAACGGCAAGAAAATAAATTGGTTTTTTTCTGAAAAGGTTTTCCCATTTTCCATTGGAAAATATTTTCTGTTTAAAAATAATTTGTGTTTTCCCAGTGTACATTTAGTGTTTTTGTCCAAAAGTACTTAATACCACTTTGAAAATCACAGTACAGAATTAGAAATCAAAATACTTGTGACACCATAGAACTAAGTAATGATTAATGGAGATTTTGTGCAGAAGAGTAGAAAGTGCAGAGCAACCAGCTCACTTTGGTTGATGGAGTTTATTTCACATTTATAAAAGGACTCTTTTCCCCAAACTGCTGACATTCAAGGGGATATCTAATCTTCTATGTTGTGCTTGAAACAGAAATGTCTTTTTCGTTACTTAGTGCTACCTTTTAATTATTTAAATGCAGGAGAATCTGATTAAAGGTTGTAATTAGGTGTATTTAAGATTGGTAAAAACATCATTGTTCTGAGCAGCTGGTGTCATACCACAGATAGATGTCATAGCTATTTGCCAAAATGCAAGAAAGTTTCAGAAAGGAAAAAAAAGGGATAAAAACAAGAAACCCAAACCATAGTATCTGTGGAAATAAATAGTGAGTGGACCTGATTTTTCTGGTGTGGAAGTCAAGTGGAGTTTTTAATTGACTCCACCAGGGGCTGGAGCAGGCTGGTGGGGTGTTTGGTGCTCAGTTACAAGTTAGTGCTCTCTCTAATCACCTTGTTCTCCAAAGGAAATAGATACTAAACAGGAACCATCTGGTAATACATTCTGTACCTCTTAATTACAACGTTTTGAGTGGCACCTAAATAAATTTCATTTACAAGCACATGACTGCTTGTCAAAAGCTCTGTTGATAATTTTATTATTGTAGTATACCTTCTCACTTAATGACCCTGGCCCAGTAAAGTCAGGGATATAAAGCATTGTCTTAAAAAAGGAAAAAGGCAAACCCAATCTTTCATGCTGGGTTTCTATTGATTTGCAAATGTATTTATTTCTCTATTGTATCAGCATACATTTGCACACGACAGGGCAATATACCTGCTGTAAAGATTACCAGAGCTCTGATTTCTTAGCCAGGAGAAGCTGAGGCAGCTCTGAGGAGATCCCTGCTCTGAAGTGCCTGTGTTATTTTATCATTTGTGTTGTTGCTGTGTAGTTGCACTGTAGCATTTAGACAATTTTCTCTTTGTGAGGTGCAGGAAAAGATCAATATTATAAAGAGGTTGAGTGACTGTCAATTAATCTCCTGTGTTTTCACCCTAGGAAGTAGGGATTTAAATCCTGTCCCTGGTTTGGAGGCTGAGCCCCAAACTCCATTGGAGCATCTCCCAGCTTTGGAGGGTTTTCCTCCTTCCTTTGGAGACTTTTCTGGTCTCTTAATAACCTCTGGTGGAAATTAGTCTATATTACAAAATCAAAATAATTTGGCAGGATGCAGAGTGACTGGCAACCTCTGCTAGAGAAAAGCCTGGGACTGTGCTAGGAGGGATGTGCCACCATTGCCCATGTGGCACCCTGAGCCTCCCAGGACATGACATCACATCATGTCAGATCCATGTACCAGGGGTGATGGTGGCAAAACCCTGGAATGCCTAAGTGCAAGATGAGTAAATTGGAAAAAACAAAACAAAACAAACAAAAAACCAGTACTGTGAAACTTTTCCTAATTTTTGCCTGCAAAGTACTAATTCATCTTTGTGTTCCAGTGTCCTTTTAAAATAACAAACTAAAGGAAACAAAAATACTGGGAGGAAAGGCAGAAGGGAGGTTTCTGGTAAACCAGGAGGAATATGGCACCTGAAGGGGTTGTGTCCTCTTCTTTGGGATGAGCTGCCCATGGGAAAACATAGCTGCATAAAAAGTAAAACAGCCTTATTTCTAAATTCATGGCAAATTAGAAAAGGAATCCTACTGCTCTCAGCAGGATCCTTTATTCCTTTTTAGTTGCAGTTGATGGTTTTTCCCTTCTTAAAATAATTTTGTCTCTAGGTCTCAGTCTCAGTGTGGGAATTTTGGGAAAGAGATAAGCTTTCAGATATTTTTTTAATCAGTACTTGAGCAACCTGGAGTTGAAATAGCATTTAAATTCAGAGAGGTGCTGGGAAAAAAGGAGAAGCCTGGTCATCATCAGGAGGGTTTGCAGGGTCAGGTTTGTGGAGACAGAGCTGTCTGAGGGGGACACAGGGAATTCACTGTACACAGCAAACTGTTATACCCTCCAATATAATATCTGGATTTGCAGCTGATATTTAAAGAGGGCACTTGCTTTACTTATGAGATTAAAGGCAAATGCTCTCTTTTAAAAAATGAAGTCACGCTGTGTTTTGCACCTTTTGACACTTATTAACTCAGGTCATTAAAAAGAGGCTAATTAAAAAAGAATGTAAAACAAAAGAGTCATTTGTCTATCGCCGGGCTGGGTTCTTCATGTACACTGGCTGGAGGCAGTCTCTGTTTAAACCTTGGGTACAGACAGCACTGGGAGCCACTGGGGCATGCTTGGAGCTTGTCAGGGCTTTTGGCGAGCCTGTGGTCCGGCTCATTATGCACCTCATAAAGAAGAGAAGTCATTGTCATCAAAATTAGCTGAAGCTGGAATTTACATTCATGGAAATTTTGGTTTCACCGCTGTCCTCTGGGGCCGGACAATAAAGGAAACCTTTTAGCAGCTGCAGTTAAAGTAAGTGAAGTTCAATAAATGCTTAGTGCTTCATTAAGGCATTTCCGAGCGGGCTGTGCTACGTGCACGTGGTGTTTTACAGCCGAGGAGAATTTGGTACAAACAGCCTGGGAAGTTCACTGCTTGCTGGTGCTGCTTTGGCACACCCAAACCAGGCTCTCCCAGCGTCCCCAAAGGTGTTTCTGTCCTTCCAAAGGGAGGCTTTGCTAGCAGGCATCTGCTCTCTTGTAAGGCTGTAAAAGTCTCTTCTCAGCAGAACAAACTCTTCTGGTGCTTCTGAGGGGGTCTGTCCAAGGACTTCCAGGGCAGGGACAGATTTGTGGTGTTTTTTAACTAAAAGAGGTCTCGTGCTGGTTGATCTTTCCTGGAGCCCCTCCAAGGTGAGAGGAGGTGGAAGCATTTCAAGGGCAGGAATTTTTCTGGGAGGGTTTTGCGTCCCTAGAACTCTGCCAAGGAAGCTGTAAAGGTGACTTAGCCCTGGAAGATGCCCACCTCCCTCCATGCAAATGCCATTAATGGTGCTTGGTGCTGGTTTTTTGGTGCTGCTGTAGGTCCAAGGCTGTAAAGACATGGATGGAAACATTTCCATCAAGATTTCAATCATCCTCCAGAGTTGTGTGCCTTGCTGACCTCAGAGCATTGGGTCAATCACCAAAGGTTTCTAGAGAGGGTTCTCCAAACAGAAGTGCTCTTCCCTGAAAATCCAAGATTTGTGGGTTGGAATCGATTTTGAGCACTGTTTTTTAAAGCCTCCCCACTCTCTCC
>JAAWXA010000001.1:81738197-81754161 GCA_038090715.1 Florisuga fusca
GAAGAAAAAGAGTTTATGGAGCTTTTCCTGAATATGAATATTAAATAGACTAGTTGTGGGAACCCTGATTTTAATTTCCTATGTCTTTATTTGGAATTCTACTCCCATTTGGAGAGGTGTCTACTTAAATATAGGGGGAAAGGGAATTTAATGAATTACAAAAAGGGTTATTTTACATGGAAAATGTGTATTCCTGGCTATTTCCATTTAAAGAACATGACATTAGTGTGGAAATTGCCCCTTATGAACAGGTCATTAATGTCAACTCTACTAAAACTGACATCACCTGCTACTATTTTAATTGTGTGTTTTACTAATGCTAACCATTTTCCTGACAATAGAAACCCCATAAGCTTAATGAATCTTTGCAGAATACATAAACCAAGGTCAATATGTAAGAAATGTTTAAATGTTAAGCAACTCTCTCTGCAAAGCTGAAAGAAAATTTTATTGTACTTTTGCATGAATAAGGAGCAAAAATAGAAATCATATTCAATATGTTTTCCAGACCGTAGTGTATAAAGAGCTTTGATGCTTTGGGGAAATCTTTTCAATTAGCTACTATTTTATGGGAAGAAAAGGACTTATTTAACCGGGTTACGTTTCCAAGATTTATTCTTTATTTTCTAATACAAGTGGCATATTAAAAAAAATAAAAAGCCCAACTACTTCCTTAGTGTCATATGTAACAGTCACATTTTTTTCCCATGCTTTGGGATGGGAGGGGGTGGGGGGGAGGGGAAGAGAGAAAATGAAATCCAGATTTGTAATTCCTAACAGGAGAAATTCGATCCTTTCCAATGTTTAAGTAATATTTCCTGTAAAACATACGAGGCCATCTGCAGAGCTGTTTCCAGACACATTTTGAAGTGGCAAGGGCAACTGAAAGAGACCCGAATGGAGGCTGGCATTTCACCTCGGGGAGCTGGAGCATTAAAGGTTTCTGAAAAGCTGGTTCTACAATTTTACAAAGTATTCAACCACTGCATAGTTCATAATTTGTTTAATTTACCTGCCTTTTATAGGTGTGGGGAGGGGGAAATCCGCTCTGTAAGAGATGGTGTAAAAAGCAAGACAGCTGTAAAAAGCTAATGTACAGCTATCAAGAATGCTTCATGATTTTAGTTGATTGAAAATGTATTTTATCCTTTACAGCCCTGTAGAAAGATTATAGGGAAATATTCACCTCAAAAAACCAAAAAAACCCCAACGTGTGGGGTGAAACATATTTGTGTAGACAACAGAAACACCGAAGCCTTTTTGCTATTTAAATCTATTATGGAATTTTGTTTTATTGTTGATCTCCAGGGTCACCTTATGAATTCGTGTTAGTAAAATGTTACGGCCTCACTATAATATTCACTTTGTGGAAGGGCCTGCTTTTACCAAATCTCATCCGAGATCGAATACAAATGAGAAACTTGCATCTCTCTTCAAGGAATATATTTTGTACTGTTTTCTCCCCCTTTTGAATTACAGACAGATTCTAAAATTGAATTCTTTTTCTTATGCCAGGATTCAGTAAAATGACTGAACACTTTGGCTTCCCTTTGATATATGGCTTAAATTTAAAAATATGCATCCTTCAAATAGTTAACTTGAGGGACAGATTCTGCCCTCAGCTGGGCATATTTGGGAACCCCATTAACTTCCCTGGGAAATAATATTGTGCTGTTTGGATGCACTCGAATGAGATACATTGCAGTGCTCCCTTCTGTCATCCCCCTGTAAAACTCAGTATTTCCTGCAATTTTTATTTTGCTGACCAGTGTAGCCCTTCCTGTTGTGTCAGTACCAACTGCTCTGCTGGATATTTGTACCTGTCCTCTCATGTCTCTGGCTGGGCTGTTCAGATTAAATAGGACAAATAGGAAGGATGTAGCTGGGGAAGCCGATGACACTTGGAAATTGTCATCTGTATTTGTGACCAGTTTGACTCTTTTTTGCAAAGCAGGGGGTTTTTTTTGCATCTCCAGGGGCTTTGGTCAGAAGTGGGGTGCACCCAGGGAGGGGGCAGTCATGGGTCCCTGCCCCACAGGCTTCCTCCCTGGGGCCTTGTGTCTCCAGCTGGTTTTGTTAAAATTGCAATGGCAAAAAAAATTTCTAAGAATGGAAAGTACAGTCAATCGGTTGCTCCAGAATTCTATTATTAATAAAATTAAATGTGTTTCTATTTCCCCACAGTGTTTTTGGCTCTGCCTTTCACCTGCATGACGGAAGAGCCCTCAACTATCAGTTTTCTTGGATTCACAGAAGTGCTTCTGGACCTTCTCCATGTAGACACCAGAGGCAGAAGAATCCCATCCAGTGCTCCAGACCCCGTGGGCTAATCTGGGGAGTGAGGAGAGCTTCAGCTTCACATGAAACACCACAGTGAGTTATTCCAGCCTCTCCCTGGCACCCTGTGTGCTGCCATGTGTCACCAAACCCCATCACCCTGCCAATGGACTTGCTTCCACCCCTCCCCTCCACTTGCTTTCTTTCCTCTTGTTCACGCAGGATTTACGACACTGAATTTCAAAGTTAACACAAAGCGAGTGGGAGGATACGTAGGAAACCATTTGCTAGATTAATGGGGTGTGTTGTTTGGGTTGTGGGTTTTTTTTTTTTCCACAGTATCTTCCCCATCCCACCAGCTGCTTTTGGCATCCCCACTCCCTGCTCTGCTCCCCTCTGAAGTCGGCGAGAGCCTTCCAAACTGTCACTTCCATTTCCTACCCAGAGCAAAACACTTCCTGCAAGGAAAAAGCACGCATTACAGCTGAATTATAAATGAGGCCTGGTATTTTTTTGCGAGGTACAAATCGGAGGCATTCTCCATATTGTTAGAATACCAATTTTCTTTTCCTGGTGTGTAGTACCCTGTGCAGCGCGGTGTCCCCGGAGAGGCGGACGCTCTCGGGAGATTACTTCAGCATTGCATTACTGCTATCACATATCCATTATATAGACTCTTTCAGACAAGTGGAAATGTTTTCACAAAAACAATCTGGAATCTTGGCTTAAAACCCAAGCTTGCTGTCAAGGCAAACAGAGTAGCCTCAAAGAGGACTTATTTTTATTTTGTTCCGACAAGTATGTTGCTTCTGGATCGTAATAAGGGAAAATATAGTAGCTATCAGTCTTCAGTTTATTTGACAAGCTTCCTCTGACAAACCTAAAGGAGTAAGCCCTGGCCCTGCAAACTCGTTCTCATTCAGGTATTCCCTTTGGCTCCAGCACTTTTCTTAGTGTGATTAAAGGCCACACAGGTGTTTACAGGACAGGAGTCGTAGGATGGGATGATGTATTCGCTTGGCTCTTACTTATTTTTGCAAAGTTTAAAAGCTTTGGGTGTTGGCAGTGCCTGTCGCTGTCAGGCAGAGCTCTAAGAGCTCATCCCATCACCTCTCCAGCAAGGTCAACGAGCAGGTTATAATCAGATGCCAAATAAACCAACGCAAACTTGAAATCAAGTGATTTACTGTCCATTTTCATTAAGGTCTTCCCAAGGCAGCAAACACTTTATGCAGCACAAGGGACCTGTGGAGAGGGTCAGCTGCCGTGCTGAGGTGAGACGTGGTGTGATGGTTTTCACCCAAATGGAGCTGAATGACACCAAGCAGAAAGGGAAGGCTGCCTGGTTTGGGGGAAAATGTGCTGGAAACGGCGCGGCGCCTCTTCACCTTGCAGCAAATTCTCCTCTGCACAGTGTGTGGAGCTTTAATATTCATGTGCTTACATTACCCTGAGTTTTCTGTGCCTTAGAGGGGAATTCTCCCCATACTATCCAGCTAAAAAAAAAGTCTTGGGACACAGGAGATGTTGGCTGCATTAGAAAACTCAGGTAATTTCAAATTTTAAATGTCGAGTTCACAGAACCACAGAATGGCTTAGGTTGGAGAGGACCTTAGAGATCATCTTCCCCAACCTCCCTGCCATGGGCAGGGACACCTCTCATCTAGACAAGGTTGCTCAAGGCCTCATCCAACCTTTGCTGAAGGATCCAGCCCAGCTCCCAGGTAGCAGGACATAAAAATGAAGGGCAAGTGGTCTCTTAACACAGCTGTGCCTGGTGCCTTCCTGTGGGGTGGTGGGCCTGAAGCACTGTGACCAAGAGCACACTCCTTTGCTCCTTATTTTCTTTTGCAGAATAATTTTTCATAGCAAGTAGAGCAGGAACTAATTAATACGGGCATTGTTTAATAACTGAAGAACAAACACTTGCTTAAATTGGGATGGTCTTGCTCTCAGAGGTCTATTGTCCCCACGGTGGGTCTTGGACACATCTGATGAGAATATTTGGGCTGGAGGGTACAATACAGGGCTGCTCCAGAGCAGCATTGCCCAGACAGTGCCTGAAGGGTGGTGGGAGCTGTACTTAACCTATTCTTGTCTTGAGAACCTGGCTTTAGTCCATTACATCCAGGACTGGGTTATTCTGCTGAGATCTCTGAAGTGCCACCCTGACCTTCTGCAGGCTCCTGGTGTCCTCTTGGCTGGTTGTGGGTATTGGTGCCCTGTGAAGGGACTTGGTGGCAATAAATTGAGCAGGGCTGGAGATGCAGATCCAGATTCAGTGGGCAAAAACTCACAAACCTGCTGTGGCAGCATCTCGGGGAAATGTTCTCCTGCTCTGTTAGATGTGGAGAAGACACTCTAGGTTTTGGCTGCAGAAATCAGGTTGACACTGAGCTGGAGCACTGCTGGGGAAAGGCACATCATGGAGAAGGCAAAATATTGAGCAGCTTGAATTGTTTTTCCACGAAGCTTATCCCCTGATAGCACTTTTCCTTTCTTACATCTCCTTTAATTCAGCATAATTTGAATGTTTTCTAGGCAGAGTTATGCTGGTCATGCTTCTTTTCCAACATAACATTGGCTGTAACGTGGATGCTCTGCCCAGAAGTCCATGTTTGCTTCTTTGTCATCTTCTGAGTCTCTCCCACTTCAAAATTAGAATTCCCCACTTAACCTATTCTGAAATTTTGCAAATTGTTTTTTTATGGTTTGTCCGGAGGTTTTCTCTATTTGTATAAATTCTTCCATGCTCACTTTTCAGAAAATTAACCCCTCCCCCCCAAAAAAAAAAATTCTCCCTTGTTTTTTCCTTTTTTCCTAAAGGTTGCATTAATATTTCACATCTATCTCCCTTTAATTAGATTATAACATTGTAAAGTGGCAAAGAGTTTTCTCTTTTCCCCAAATTAGACATGAGAACCACAAACAAATTAATTTGTGTCTCAGGGTTTTGACTGGGCCTCTTGGCCTGCTCTCACACTAGCACAGACACTCCTGACCCTCTGGATTTCAAACGCCTGAGGGTAAAAAGCAATTATAAAAACATGACTCTCCCAGATCAGCTTTCGAATCTGCCTTGTCTCTGGTTTATTGATGGGAGATTGAAGGAAGATTCAAATCAGCTATCCTTCAATTCTTTACCAGCAGCAAAATACAGAAATCATTAGCTTTCT
Source organism: Florisuga fusca (assembly GCA_038090715.1). NCBI lineage: Eukaryota > Metazoa > Chordata > Aves > Apodiformes > Trochilidae > Florisuga > Florisuga fusca. Next base: position 81,743,651 of record JAAWXA010000001.1, read on the forward strand.
CTCTGTACATGACTTTGTCCTGCTTTATTATTCAAAACTGGCTGGGCATTTGACTGAAAAAGGCCACGTTGAATATTTATTTCTAGTTTGGGTACTTGTAAATACTACGCTCCTTTGCTCCTTATTTTCTTTTTCAGAATAATTTTTCGTAGCAATTAGAGCAGGAACTAATTAATATGGGTATTTTTTTGATAGCTAAAGAACACACACTTGCTTAAATTAGGATGATCTTGCTCTCATAGGTCTATTGTCATTAGAAAACCTCACTGCACTACCATTTCCCCCCAAAAATTCAAGGAAAATAATTAAATATCTGGTTGATCTTGATTCTCTGTGTGTTTACTGATGTTCATTTACTAATAAGTGTGGGATGAGAACAAAACATCCTTTGTAAAGCCCAGAATAATTACACACTTGGTTTAGAGTTTAGGGAGAGGAGAGGAGAGGAGAGGAGAGGAAGGTGCTGGGAGATGTTCTGGAGCAGCCAGGCTCAGGAAGGAACTCGTTTGCAGATAAATCAGATGGACTCTGGCATGGAGATGGAGCTCCACTGTTTGTGTAGCAGTGAGCACACCCTCTAGCCAGTTTGTCATCTCTCAGGATCCTCCTGGGTTGGTCCTGCAGATGAAGGTGCCGTGTAGCTCCAAGGAGGATTTGCTTCAGTGATACAAGGCAGACATTCCATCTTAAGAAGCTGGAGCTTTATTTTTGGAAGCCTAGAATGTGTACAGAATTTAAAAAGCCTAAAGCTGTAATGTTTTACTGCTCCTTTGATAAAATTTATATTTAATCATATCTTAAAAACTGTTCTCATTCTGCCACTTGATGTTACCAACCAAGCGGAACCCATCAATGCAAGGCGATCTCTCAGCCCTCCTTTTATTTCATTCCCCTACAACTCCTTTTTAATGGTACATACCTTAATGAATTATGGTGGAATTTTGGTGAAGTTCAAATTAAAATCATGCTCCTATCAAAGGTGGGACTGTCAGCCAGAGGTTTTTCCTTGCTGGAACCCAAATGCTGAGTCTGACCCATTCCCCTGGCACCCCACCCCCCGTGTCCTCTCCTGTGGAGCTGATTTCTCTCAAAGTTGAGATGGGTGGACATTCTCTGTTGTCTTCAGAACTTCATCTGGAGCTTTTAATTATTGGATGGGTTTTAGGAAAGCTTTGGAGAAGAGGTGGGAACACTCTGCCCCAGGGCTGGGGAGGGTGAGCAGCTCTTTGGTACCTTCCCAGGCTGAATTTCCAGTGCTGCCCACTTGCTGCTGTTAGTGATAGGATAAGAAGGGATTTGTGCAGTGAGATCCTGGTCTCTTTATGAAATTTATCTCTTCAAAGCAGTAGTTACACCCATTAAACCTTCTGCTAAACTCTTCCTGCAGCTACACCTGCTAACCCTGCCGTTGTCCTGTGGGTGGATGTGGCTGTCTGGGGGTAGACCTTGGCCTTCAGTCATCTCTTGTTCATGTGACTTGTGGTAAGAATGAGTTAAATACATTCCTCTCCATTTTTTGTTTAATTTTTTTTTTTTTTTTTCCCAGAACTGAAATATGTCCAGCAAAGTTGGTGGTCTCCAGAAGAAATTCAAACTCTCTGCTGACCAAGTGAAAACACACGTGTGTGTGTATCAGGCATTTACATAATCTTGGCTGAAAATCAGCCTCAGTGACAATTTCACTCAGTGAAATCTTAATTTTGATCCCTGCTCTTAAAAATCATGTTTGTCTCAGGAATTTTACTTCCAAGACCTTTTAGCCTTTTCCTACCAGAATGCCTTCTCAAGTTGTTAGTACTTCTCCCTTACAATATGAAGATACTCTATTTTTATTCCCACAGAAACTAGAATTGACATTCACTTTTATTCACATACATGTGCCAGAAGGTTTGGAGGACTTTTTTTTTTTTGCTTTGTTTCCTTCCCTGTTTCTCAGGAGCATCCAGCATGGACCACAGCTCCTAAAAGACAGGGGACTGAATGGGCCTTTGGTGATGGCCCAGGCCAGTACCACTCCTTTATTGAGAAATGGTTTGTTCTTACTCCTGATAAACACATAAGTAAAAGTCTAGTCTTTTCATTTCTGTCTCTCTTCCTGGAGGACTGAGGGATCTCCCAGTGCTGTCTGTTCTTTTCCTCTGTGTTTTGCAGGCAGGGGAATTGTCTGCAAGCCTCAGCTCCACATCCTCTGAAGAGGCAACATTAAAGTCAGCACTTGACTGCAGTGAATTTTACAGGATATTTCTCCCAAGCATGATATTGATATCTTTTAAGTGAATGGAGTAACTGAGGAATCTTTCTCTAAATTATTGACTGGGTGTCTAGAGAAGAGATGAATGAAAAATATCTTTATCCCTGATAAAAGTTTAGGTGAATTGACTTAATTGTATGGCTTCTGATGTGATCCCTTCCAGTGGTGTTTAGGAGGAGCCTTTCTCTGCTAAGCCCATGGGCAAGTTATACAGGGGAAGGACAGCCTAAATTTTGGGATCTGAGATGAGATTTTCCACGTCTAAATGATTTTTTTTTTTCTATGAAATCAGGAGAGAGAAGCAGGAGGAGGGAGTTTTAAAAAAAAAACACAAACAAAAACATATCCTGCCATCCTCCTGTTTGTGTTAGGATGTTGCAGTCATAATTAGGATTTTGCAATCTACCCATCAGTTTGGGCAGAAAGGTTTGGGGGTGAGGAGCTGGATTGAGAGGCAGCAACACCCACAAGAGCAGAGAACCCCAAGAAGGTCCTGGCCAGGCCAGCAGTGCCAGTGTGTTGGCTTGGGGACATTTCTGGTCTCCATGCCCCCACAGGGATGTGTCTGCAGCTCAGAGCTGCTGGGAGAGGCTAAAAGCATCTCAGCTCACTCCTAGGTTTATTTTTTGGACAGCCTGAATTTGTTCTGGAGGGAAAAAAAAAATGAAGATTCTGTGACAGGTTTTCTTCTTCCAGTAACATCTCCTTGAATCATTTCAGCAAAAGAAGACTTTAAATATCTGCTTTTCTGTGTATCTAAAATTACTGTGATACAAATTTGATCACATTTGCAAGGATTAAGGGATTTGATCTGCAGCATGCATTCTCTTTCTAAGCATGACAAATGGAAGCAATTTACAGATGGCTTCTGAATATTTTTCTGAAATTATTTTCCTGTTCTGTTTTGAGTTGGGGATTTTTGTTTGGTTTGGTTTGGTTTTGCTGCATTTTTTTTTTTCAGCCACTTGTGTGCCACTGGAGATCAACATATTTTTAGCTATTTAAGCAATCATAATGTCAACACAGGGGCTTAAAAATGGATCCTGCATAACTATTGAGTAGCCAAATTGCTCATGACTGGTAAAACAAAACAAATAAAGTCAGGCCTGGAGGCATTCAGAAACCAGCTTTCTGCATTCAGTCTTCATATTACCTCTTTTTTTTCTTTTTTTTCCTTTTTTCTCAGAGGTTTTGGGCATCTCTGTATTTCCATTGTTAGTTTTCTTTCCCCCCAAACCCCTCCTTAGCACAGTACAAAAATCAGTGAGTACAGGACTACATGATCAGGGGGTTGTCATTGCTCTAAGGTGTCCTTGTCCATGGTTTTCATAGGTGTGAAAGGAATCTGAGAAACAAGGAATTGTGTACTGGAATAATTCTGTTTTCTAAGGACATCCCAGCAAAGCCAGTTTTGTCAGCACATCCTGAAGTGGGTTTCCTGCTTCAAAACAACAGCACCAGCTTAGCTTAAAGGGAACAATTGCTGCTGCTCTGAAATACAGACAGTTTGGAGATGAAATGAATATATGAGACATTTCAAAGTTAATTCTAAGTTCTTGAATTAAATATTTCCTTTTTTAAAATTTTTTTTAAAGCATCCAGATCCCAAGTCCAAAGCATGATGCCTTTTCAGTCCTGCTGAAGCTTTTCTCTTGTGTGCATAGCACTGATTTGTTGGGAACTTGAAGCAGCAAGAGCTCCCTTCGTTTGACTGAGGATTTTATCCAGGAGATTATGATCTGAATCATGACTCAACAGGTCCCCTGCAAATAAGTCTTTGGAGCTTAAGTGATTCTTGATAAAAACAAAGGGAAGTGAGGGACAAATAAAAATGTTAATTTTTGAGATGTAGAAGAATCTTTATGCCCTGTACTTTTTTTTTTTTTTTTTTTTTTCCTCCCTTCTTTTTCTTTTGGCTAACTGAAGAAGTTAATTGCAGATCAAGGATGTACAAAGCCCATTTGGATAAAGCAGTTCCCTATAATGACAGGGGAATTCATGTAAAGGTAATAGCTGTAAGTTCTTTCAACCCCTTATAAAAAGAAATGGAAATATAACACTGATTTTTTTAATGCTAAAAAAAAAAAAAAAAAAAAAAAAAANAAAAAAAAAAAAAAAAAAAAAAAAAAAGAAGAAAACAGAAAAAAAGAGAAAATCCAAGAGCTTATGTTTTTGCAAAGCTGCTTTTCTCTATCTTTTGTGTAATTAGAGAGAGAACTTGCAGCATGGGAGAACTGTGGCTGAAGTGACCAGAGCCCCTTGGCACCCAAGTCCAAGCTGGGGATGTTCCAGGGCTGAGGGAGAGGCTGTGGACAGGAGAGTAAAAAGGGATCACCTGGGTGATGGAAAGCTTTCCAGGCACTTGCTTGTAACTCTGGCTTGTCTTTTGCTCCAATATTCTGTGACAGAAGGGAAAGAAAAAACAACACCCTTCATCCCCCTGGAAAATCCTGGCCTGGCAAACCCTGGGGATCTCGCTCCCAAGAAAAGGAATCCTTTGCACAGCAACTGCAGTTTTCAATCAGTCCTCTTGATCCCTGCTCTTGCTTATTCCCAAGAATCTGCCAAGTCTGCTGAACTTCCTCGGAGTGAGCCTGCCATTTAATTCATGGGCCATTTTGTATTTACAGAGAGGTCAATAAAAGCTTTCCAGGACTGCAAACCTCTCTGTAATGGTTGTCCTGAGCAATACAGCCTGAAGAGCCCCAACAGGAAATTGGTAAAGCAGCAGCCAATTTCCTTTTGCTTTTTTTACTGCCTTTTGGTCTTCCTGCTCTGTTCATATCCCCACTGCTGAATTATTCTAGAAATGGTGGGATATTTCCAGCACCACATGTGGAGGGGAGCTCACATCATCCACAGAATTTTATCAGAGGTTAATCAAACATCAGTTTGATTTAAATAATGAGAACTCTTGGTTTCAAGCCTGGGAACAACGATGGAATTTGGTTTCTCCTCTGGTTTTGTTCCACTGGTGCTGAGTGACTTTGTACCAATTATTTTATTGATCTTTTTTGCTCCCTTTGCTTAAAATATAGGCAGTACCCAGGTATCTTCCAGGCTGAGGTTTAGAGGTGCTTTGAAGTTTTTGGGTGCAGGGAGTGATGCAATAATAACCCTCAACGTCGGCTGTCTGCTCCTTCATCCTAAAATGGGAAAAAAAATCTTTTTTCAAGGGTGGCAGTGATGGTGTATTTTAGGTTACTAAAGCTGCTTCACAAAGCCTGTGACTACACTGGCAGTAACTCACTGGAACAGATCTGCAAACTCCAAATGTTGGTGCTGAGTACCAGATGTCCCCAGTAACTCTGTTTCCAGGTTGCTCAGCTCAGGTGATGGGGAGTCTGGTCCTGCTGCCAGCAGCCCCATTACTGGCCTGGAACACATCTTCTGCTTTAGTTTCACCCAAAAGAGCACCAGCCCGTGTGCTGCATGACAGCTGTGGGATGCAGACCCCAGCAGAGGAGTGGGGACACCCCCAGGTGGCCTTCAAAAGCAGCTCCCAACCCCAATGGGGATGCTCAAAGGGATTTCTCCTGCACCCCTGCTCAGCAGCACAACAGCCACCTCCTCCTCTGTCCCCAGAGAAGATGCCAGAGAACTAATTCAGACACCTGGGCTGGCTGTGCAGTGTCCTGGGAATGCTCAGCCTCCTGGAAAGCCCTGCTTACCTGTGCCAGCAAAGGGCCTCAGAGCCCAAGGGAATCACTGGGAAATGGTGGGACACAGAAATCCCACCCCCCCCTCAGCCTCCTCCTGACTCCCAGCCTCAGCCCCCTGCTCTGGGTACCTTGTTCCAAGCAGTCATCTCCCTCCAAAAGCAACAGAACAGAGGAAGGGAAGATCAAGCAGGTGGCTGGGGGCTCTTTGCTGCGAAAATACAAAGATCGCAGCACAACGTTTTGGTCCTTGCTCTGGTAACTTTTCTTTATTTTCTTTAATGATTACTTAATGCAAAATAATTAAGGAAGTCCCTGAACTTGGTGGAGGAGCCCTTGCTCTGCAGGAAGTGCCCAACTTGCTTGTAGGTTGGTGTGTCTAGGATGTCTTTTCTGAACAGTAGAACAGGGCACGTGCTTTCAACCCAAATAGCTGAAAAAACAAATTGTAGAAAGTTAGAAAGGAATTAAAACTCTGGTTCTTCCCTGGCTGGTGTGAAGCCTTTCAGCACTGAGCTCCTGTGTGGCAGCTTCCAGTCTGGGATGTCCTGCCAAGGTACAGGGGTGCAAGGCTGGGATTGAGACTGAAAGGGATGAAAAGTAATATTTGAGGAGTTGAAGTCACCAGGATCAGTTCAAGATTAGGCAGGTAAAATAGGAATTTTGAATTCTGTGTTTTGGTCACTGCAGACATCCTGTGTGCTGCATCTGTTTCCATGGGATGGCCCAGTGGTCACAATGATGTCCTTGCTGCTGCTTCAGACCTGGACATTGCTGGGGATGCTGTGGAAAGGAGACATTTCCTTAGACACAGTTCACTGTTTTCTCAGTATTTTCAGGTTTGGGTTTTTTGTTTTTTGTTTTTTTTTTTTTCTAACCACATTTTCCATTTCTCGTGTGGGAACAAGAGATATTCTAAACTGAAATTGTTAAAAAAAAAAAAAAATACTGGGGGGAGCAGTACTATTTATATTACTTTTGCTTCACGCTGGGATAAAGCTCAGGCTGAGGTCTGAAGGTTTCCTGCAGCACTCAAGGCCACCAGTCCTTTGGTTCTGACATTTGAAGCCCAAGAAGAAAACACAAATCTGAATAATCGTGCTTGTGATTCCTGGAATTTATTCACTTACGGGAAGGAACGAAGCACAATCAAGTCTCTCATGTGGAGAAGATTGCAGTCATAAACTCTAAAATGATTGGATTACCTGTCTTGTAGGGTATTATCTTTTGTGCTAGTTACGTATTTCTTCAAAGCTACAAAAATAACAGCTCCTCTGTCTGAAATATTTTTCTTAGTTTTGCCTCTCAGTCATGAAAAGTAATCTGATACTTTTCCTTGTGAGGTTTGGTGGAGGTGTTAGCTCTGCTTTAAATCTGCAGCCTCAAGTTTGATTTTTGTCAGTTAACCTCACACCTCAAATACAGATTTTCTCTCCAGGCTACCACTTTGATTCTCCTAGTCAATCCCAAACTTAGCAAAACTATGGATGTGTATAATCTTTTTTTCATAATTATCAAGTTTATTCTTTTTTTAGTTTTTTTTTTTCCTTCCCCCCTTCAGGATCTTCCTGGCAAGGATTACTCTCTCCTGGGTTTCACAGCTGCAAGAATTACAATTTATTCAGAGTTCAAGCCTTTGTTTAAGACAACGTCCTCAGGGTTATGAGGTATGTTAAATGGCAGAAGAAAAACTCCTGTTCTGGGTCTCCTGATTGTCAGCTGCACTGTACCAGGTCTGCTGAGAATCCCAGAATGTCAGGTTGGAAGGGACCTCAAGGATCATCTGGTCCAACCCTTCTCATATTATTGTTTCTCTGAGATGTCCCAGCACCCATCGAGCTGAGACTTAAACCTTTCCAAAGTGGGGGAATCCACCCCTGTCCCTGGGAGACCATTCCAATGTCTGACTGTCCTCATGGGGAAAAATTTTCCACTTGAGAAATATCTGCTCCTGTCCCAGTCAGTTCTGCAACCAGGTGGAGGTTTGGGGCTTTCCCTTTGCCATTGGCCACGTTGAAGCCTCAGGGCCACTAAACCCCTGGTGTAGGATTATCACCTCTGAGCCAGGACAATTATTTCTTCCTTTGCTCTCTAAGGAGATGACTGGAGCCTGGCTCAGCCCACTGCTAAGCCTGACCCTAAGAGAGGGTGACCCCAGTGTAAGGGAATGCGTGGGACCTCCCCACAGCTCTGGCTCTTGCCATTGCCTTTGTGGGTTTTAGAGGTCTCTAAATGATGCTACATTATTATTTTTCTTTTTTTTTTTTAGATATAGGCTCCATAGAGCTGGAAGACTTTGCTGAAGCACCTGTTGAAACCTGGAAAGAAGAACCACCCTTACCAGGTCAGCAGCTCACTCACCTCCTCTCAAGTATTTGCCAGTTTTTAGGACCATACAAAGTGATTGTCAGTTTTTAGGAGGCCTCACCATGCCAATCTGACATCCCACATGTCTCCTTACCTCAGGACAGCACAGGATGGGCTGAGCTGACCCTGGCAGTGATCTCCTCCACGTATCCATGCTCCCAGCAGTACCCACACCCCCTGCTTGGGGAGTCCCTGGTGCTGCTGGGTTCCTGGCAGAGTTTGGGTGCTGTGAACTTCACGTCTCAGCTTTCCAGGCTGCAGGGTCCCTTCCCATTTCTTTTGAAGGAAACATTCTGACACAATATTTTCTCCCTGCACGGGAAATGTCAACGTTTATGAAATGGGAGCAAACTATTTAAATTTTTTATAGGCTGAAAAGATCAAGCTGTGGGCAGCTCCAGTCAAAATTTCCCTGGTTCCCCATAAGCAAATGAATTGGAGTGAAAAAGCAGCATTGTCTGCAGTGCTGCACGGGGAAAGCCATCAGCCTGCTCCCTGCAGTCCTTCCTCCTTACTTGAGTATGCATAGGAATCTGAGGTGTATCTTTATAGGTCTGTATTTCCATGACCTCCAGTATTCTTTCTCTCATTTGCTCTTTTATTTTGTTACCTGGATACAGCTATGAGTCTAGTGGCACTTGAAAGAAAGAAAAAAAAAAACCAAACCAACTATTGCCTGTCTATGCCCCAATTGCAGATCTGATGAAGGAGATGAGATAAACCCAGTCTTCTCATCTAGGCAGCTCAGACACAACAAGGAGAGATAAAGAAATGCAAAGAGCATGGCAAAACACTATTTATTACTATTTTCAGTGGTCGTGAGTACTCCAAATGAATCCCTGCACATCTGAACTTATGGGCAGGTGGTGCTGCTGGGACCTCAGCAGACTGTACTCACTGCTGGATCTGAATCCTTCATAAAAGAATCTCCTCCCCCAGCTTAGGGTGGAATTTGTTTTAATCAAATAATCGTGTCTTACATTGAGGCTTTAAAATAATCACTGTCCAGCGGGCAGTGATACAAGATGTCATGCTGAAAAGCATTCTGAAATCCATCGGAATGCAGTCACTGAGGAGCTGCTTTTCTACAAGGTCTTAAAAATACAGCCATGTAGTAAAAAACTTTTATTTCATTGTCTGGCTATTCCACCAAGTCCCTTCCTTCCTGGAATGTTTATTAAATTTAGTTTCATGCGGTCTGTAAAAATACATATGTATATATAGGTGTGTGTCTACATACATATATATATAAATATATTCTTCTATTGCCTCAGAAGGCTGGCAGGGTTGCAGTTGCATCCTGGGTTTTGGGGAACTGGTCTGAGTATTTTAGCTACTGGTGCTAGAATTTTAACTGCATGCTAAGATGTGACAAGTTTGCTTTCCCTGTGAGAGCTCTGCCCTCCCTGCTGCTGAGTGCAGCTGATGCAGCTTGTGCTGATTTTTTTTTTTTTTTTTTTTTTTTTTTTTTTCTTTTTTTTTTTTCTGATTTTTGTTTGCATTTTTTTTTTTTACCAAGAGCACACAATATTGACCTGATGATTTCAGTGCAGCTGTCTGGCAGTGTGAATCAATGATCTCTGCTGGCTCCCCATGTACCACCAGTGTTAGATCATGGGGACAAAAGCTGAACAAGCCCGGTGCAGCCTGGGTGTAAATGATCACTCTCCCAGGCACTGTGAACTGCATGTGGAGCAAATATTGTCTTCTGCATCTTAGAAACAAAACAAAACCCCCTTCTTTTCTTTTTCTTCCCTTTTCCTTCCCATTTCCTTTCCTTTTCCCCTTCTCTTTCACCTTCCCCTTTCCCTCCCCTTCTTCTTCCCCTTCCCACTCTCATATCTCTAAAAATTGCACTCCTTAGGATATTCTTTTGTTTTCCACAGTTGAATCATCAAACCTCTCTGGTTTCACTGTTCTTAATGGCAGTTCCCTAAGATCCTTGCTTGTTACATCCCAAAATTGAATAAAAAAATTCCTTTGTGCTGACAGCTTCATTGTACTCAGTGTTCAAAATTTCAAAGGATGAATGCTAAATGTTCATAATGTAAAGTGTCAGGAGTGCAATCTGGGATAATAGGATACATGTCTTGCAAACTTGCACTTTTATATGGCAAACTACTTGGTCAGCAAGCAGATTAATTCATTTATGATGTGCTATTATGGCAAGCAGTGGGTCAGCTCCTGCAGGCAGCTCTGCTGGCTGCTGGTTTCTGCTCCCACCCCCCCCCCCC
>JAAWXA010000001.1:81754381-81811881 GCA_038090715.1 Florisuga fusca
CCCCCCCCCCCCCCCCCTTCTGCATTTGCAGGTGCCAACCAGGACATGGGTGTATGGTCTCAGGTGAAGATGTGATTTCAGAGCCTTCCTTTCCATCCATCCCTTCACTGAGGGGTTTTTCAGTCAGATGTTCTTCCTCAATGCACGTTCGCTCTTCAAAGGGACTGGGAAACATTGGCTGTGGTTCTCTGGTTTATGTACCAGTTGTTGCAGGGTCTGACTGGTTTGTGCAGATGTTTACACCAGCAGCAGATGAACACAGGGACATGTTGTCAAGGCCACGTTGTCTCCTGCAGCTCCACGCAGAATCCTGAACGCGTTTTCCCAGGGCAGGTATTTGCACGCCTACCTCTGTAGTTTGTGAATATAAAAATGAATGGTAAATATTAACCTTCCAGAGCTAGAATAATGTGAAAAATTACAAGAGTAAATGTTAGCAGAAATATCTGTTACCCAGGCAAAGAGAGAGACAGCACTGAAAGGATTTATGTTATTTTTTGGAGGCTTGGCTCACACACGAAAGTTGTGAATCTTTCCATTGAAAGGGAAGTAAGGTCCAATTTTTCAAAAGCACCCTTGAAGGTTTGTTTTTCAGAGTTCAGTGACCTGACTGAAAGAACAGCTCTCTGTAAAAATAATTATGGCAGAGGAAAAAAAAAAAAAAAAAAAAGAAAATACTTGACATACTCTAAAAGTTACAACTGCAAACAGATTTTCATCCTCTTGTAAAAAACCCAAAACACACACACACAAAATCAAACCTCAACAATCCAAAAGAAATGGATTAAGAGATTTTATTGCTCTCTTTGCTAAATTAAAAAAAAGGAAATTTGGGCACTCTTTTGTAGTTGTGGATTGTGTCCTCCTTGGCTGACACTACTTACAAAGAGAACTGTAACTTAATATTTCGTCTGTTGATGCTGTCCTGTTGTATACTGAGTAATTCCAGAATGGGCCCAAATAAGCAATTGCTAAAATCAGTGCCTGTAAGTGAAATAGTCTGGGAGGGTTTGCGTAGCACTTGTTCAAGCAGAGGTGCTTGAACAGATCCGTGGTTTTTGGAGATGAAGCTCTGGGTTTTGGATGTGGTGTGTATGTGTTTTGAACATCTCTCAGGAAAATGCCAGTTTCCTCATCAGTTTTTGGTGGATTTCCACCAAAATTGATCGCACTGAGGAAAGAATTTCAGGTCCCTTACAGTAGCTGGGGTGCTTTCTGTTGCCATAAAAACATCACCAAAGCAAATCCTGCTCCTTTGCTGCATCCCATGGGCACCACGTCTGGGGGCTGGCTGGTGGAGCCCTTCTCAGCACATTTTCAGATGCTCAGGTTAGCTGAGCTGCTGCAGTTCCCAGCAGGTGGGAAAAAAAAGTTGGAGATGAACTTGTAGCCCCATGACAGCACTGTCATCAACACCCACTGCCTCTTCCTTCTTTATGGGCAACCTGGTGGTCTTCCTGCCACAGCAGCCTCAGTGTCATCCATTTCCTTTGCCCCATCCCAGAAGCAGCATCAGCAAAAATACGCGGGAGGATCACACTGGGCTGGTAGCCAAGGCAGATTTATGTATCTTTGGGTTCTTTGTGAGCTGCCTGTGATTTAAAGACCAGCTTTTTATCAAGGTTGATCTATGGATCAGGGCTTGGTGGCTTTCTCCTGCTGCCTGGTCCCTGGCAGGACATTTGGCCCAAACTCAGTTTGTGTGCTGGGTTTTTGCCTGTTTAAGAACCATTTGGTGCTCTCTTCTCCCTGGAAATGGCCACGGAGGGGGATTTTCTGTTTATTTTCTCACAAATGGTGATTCATAACTTCTCATGTGTGAGCCTCTTCTGCCAGGAGGAGCTGCAGAACACCAGCTCAGTGTCCCTGCAACTCTGGGCTGTGGATGCCCCCCCAGATGTGGCAGTGATCAGAACCCCTGGGACAACCAGGCAGCAAACAGTGGTTCAGATTATTTTTGTGTTGGTTCTGTGAGTGCTGATTACACCACCAGGGAATTTGCACTTGGAGAATAGTTGCACATTCACTCCACTGTTGTTCTGGGGGCATTTTTTGGCTAAATGTGCTGCACCTGAGCAAAAGTCAAAGCTAAATTTTGCCTGATTTTTCATCCAGGTAGACTTGTCAGGGTACCAGCCAAGTGCAAGCACTTAAAGCAGCTGTTACCAGCATCTCCACACCTACAAGCCTTCAGCTTGTCTTCTGTCCCTGTTGTTATTTTGTCATTAACCCTGTCTCCAGATGCAGGGTCAGGATTTCCCATGGATCAGGACAGTTTCTGTGTTGACTTTCCCCTTTTCCCCTCCTTGCTGTGGGGTGCAGAGAGGCCCCGAGCGCATCCTTGCCCGGCAGCCAGCCAGGCAGAAGGAGCAAAACTGCATTAGGAGCCCCCTGAGAAAGCAGCACAGCACTTAAAGGACAGAGATGTTCTTCAGGGCTGGGTGTGTGTCTGTGTTTGGTGGCATTTCAGCTTGGTTCCAGGCAGTGGCTTTGCATCTGGTGCTCCCCGTGCAGGCAGCTGGGGCTGGCAGGGCAGTTCCTGCACTAATGAGGAAGGAAAATTTCCCAGGGAAGAGAAGAGGGTCAGACCACGTTAGGAGGTCCTGCTGACCCAGCTGGAGTGGGAAACATTGGCTGATCCTCTGTGCCAGCTCTTTGGGCTTGATCTGGAGGGGTGCAGGCTCTGGGGTGGCAAATCCCTGAATTATTTTTGACAATTGGGCAATACGTCCTGTTAGGGAAAAAAAAAAACAAACCACAAGTTTTCAGATGCTTCTCATCTTGCCCACCTCCACGGAGAGGTAAAAATCAGGGAGTGACTTCAGCTGATGTAGTTGTCAGCTGTCAGAATGACATTGTTCCTGGTGATGGTTTGGGCTGGGTGACCCTTCCTGGGGATTCCCAGGACACGTGCAGGGTCTTTGCCCCCCATTCCAGGACCAAAGCTGCAGCCCCTGCTCCTGGCCCAACCCTTGAAGGTGGAAGAGTCACTACTGACTGTGACTTCTACAAACCAGAGGGAAAAGCCCTGCCAAGATGTCTATTAAGTACAGTTCAAACAACATTGCACCAGATACGTTATGAATATTTCAAAAAGGCTTAAAATCAGGGATTGCCTACTGAAGCAGTCATTAGTGCAGGTTTCATTAGCCTAGCAGCCTGTAACCAGTTACCAAGCTACCAACTAATTTAAATTATATCTATTAAAATATCCTTTTTACATATAACAGGGGGCATCGGGGTTGGAAAATAGACTGGGGCTTCAAATGTAAGCTAATAAATATCTAATAAGTTCCAGCGTGGATTTAAACTGATACAACACACAATGTGCTGAGTAAATATTGTACTGTGTAAGCTGTGTGGCCTGTGGACAGCCCTGGCAGAAGGTGGAGGGGAAGGGATGGAAGGTTTTATCAGACATTGTGGAATCTTGCAGGTTGGAAAAGATCCTTGGGATCATCAAGTCCAACCCTCTTCCCTGCTCTACCAAGCTCTCCCTAAGCCATAGCCCCCAGCACCACATCTAAATGACTCCACCACCTCCCTGGGCAGCCCATTCCAGTGTCTGACCACTCCACCCATGACCAAGTTTCTCCTAATGCCCAGCCTAAACCTGTCCTGGTGCAGGTTGAATCCATTCCCTCTTGTTCTGCAGCTGATTACCTGGGACAGAGACCAGCACCAGCCTCTCCACAATGTCCTTCCAGGTAGTTGGAGAGAGCCCTGAGGTCTCCCCTCAGCCTCCTCTTCCTCAAAGGAGACATTCCCCAGCTCTTCACATGAGGCCACTTACTCATCCCTCACCCCAGCCTCTGCCTGGGAGGAGGCTCCAAGTTGGTTTCACCAAATGATTCCTTAAGGAGACCTCCACCTGCCTGAGGGGGCTCAGCCCCATTGCTCTCATCTCAGAGCTCAGCCTGAGGATGTCTCTCAATATAAATATCAATATATTTATGTCTGTCAATATAAATAATCCTCTGCTATGCTTTGAGAGCATCCTCCTCTTTCTTCTCATGGCAAGGACCTAAAAGCCTTTGCCCACATTTCAAGGCCAGGTTGGATGGAGCCTTGAGCCACCTCTTCCAGTGGGAAGTGTCCCTGTCAGGGTCACCTTCCAACCCAGTAAGGTGCCTTCCAACCCAAACCAGTCTGGGATTCTGGGATTCTATGATTTCACAGTGTATGGCAAACAGTAGAGCAGGTACAGAGCCTGCCCAGTTTTTTTTGTTTTTTTTTTTCTTTTCTGAAGGGAGGATTTATTATCCCCCCAGTGAGGTGTCTCCCACCCAGACAGAAATTCATCCAGCACATGTTCAAGTCATTTTCTCTCTCTGACTTTTAGCTGGCCACGTAGACTTTTAAACTGCCCTTGCTGCTTTCAATGTAGTTTTAAATTGCACCTAATACTTGGTAGGTAATTCTTTAAAGCTGTTAGCACCTATTCACAGGGTAAGTAGGGGGATTTTTCTTTTTCATGTGTGCCTTCTGGGATGTTAAAGGATCCAAGGCTGGGGATGCAATCTCAATCCAGAACTGATCTTTGCAGTTTCCTGCAAGACTGAAATGGGAAAAGTAAAATATTACTTTATTAAAAATTGCTCAAAACACATCTTCCCTGTTAAATATGCACAGCTATTCAAAAATATTACCTTTCTGGGAACAGTAACAATACCCTGATTGCCTGAGTTACTATTTCCAGTGCTTGGTTTACTGCTGAGGAAAAATTAAGACTTCAGGAGGACAAATGAACTCCTAAATTTTCTGAGGATCAAAGCCAGGAGTATCTTCTAACTGGGGGTGAGGTGAGAGGCTTGTGTTTAATGTCACAGTAGGATTCATTCATATTTGACCAAATAATTAAAAGAAACAGGGTTAAAGTTATTAAACAAGTAGAAAAGTGAAGTTAGAAAAGCCCAGGGCTAGTAGAAATCAGTGAACTCTGCAAGTGGAGAGATCATACTTTGCTTGTCATGAGGATATTCCTGTAAATCAGCAGCATCAGGGCAGAGCCTGAAAGCAACAGTTTTCACACCATATATATTACAACTTTGTCTTTGGCACTCATGCTTACAATATTTACAATATTATAGACCCTTTTTCTCACAAATTAAATTTATTTGGGATCACTTATATCGAAGTCCAGACATGCCTGATTCTCTTGCAGGATGCTTTTGCAAACTGTGGTTTCCCCTATAGAAATTACTCAGTGATCCTCTCGATGAAAATAATTCCACACTCTCTATATCTGCTAATGAGAGCCCACCAAATATTTTGCTCTTGCCCCCACTCATTAGCTTGCTGTAATTTACAGGAGGCAATCAGCAGCTGCCAAGCAGCCAGTGTGGAAAAATAGCTTTAGCATATATTTAATCCCAGTGTTTCTGATTCTTCCTCACTCCCAAAGCACAGTCCTGTGCAGCAGATATATTAGCATGAAGGTTCTTGGAGAAGAGTTACCTTCTGCAGGAGTACTCCAGCCCCTAAACAACAAAAAAAACCCAAACCCAAACCCAACGATAACCAACCCTCCTGTGTTTCCCCTAAATGATTGAAGCACATCTTGTAAATCATTTACCTTTCCTGCTGCCAGTTTGCAGCTGATAGCATTGACGCCGTCTCCAGCAAGATGGTGAAGTTAAATTTTCATTTTGCTGGGGAAAAAAAAAAAAAAAAAAAAAAAAAAAAAAAAAAAAAAAAGAACAAAATAGGGTGAGCCTTTTTGCTTGTTATTGCCTAATCTTTCCAGAACGAGCTCTTTCTCAGTCCCATGCATCACAGATGTCCTGTCAGGGCTCATATACACTGAGTGAAGTATTTGCATCCCCGTGCCTGCTGATAGAGTGAGCATGTTTGTCTACAAAGTGCTTTTAAATGAACTAATACATGATTCATGGGGACTCCTCTGAGCAGAACACCAATCTGTCTGGACACAGTTTGCTGTAGGCTCGACAATAGAAACATTTCTCTAGGTGAGACAGGTACAACCAGCCCCTCCCTGGAAATGCCAGAGGTACCCCCAGCCCGGAGCACCCAAACCGCTGCCTGGGTGAACTGGTGGAGGAGGAACAGGTCCCGTGGAGGGGGCTGTGGTGGAGTTATTCCTCATCCTGCCTCTCTTTGGCTGCTGGTGACATGGGCTCTGCACAATCTGTGTCTGCTCAGTCATGCTTGAGCAGGAGAGGAGAGTGCACTGCCTTTATTATTTATACAGGGATACAATAAGATCCTTTGCACTCCAAGAGAGGGAAAAAGAAAAATTGATCCCAAGTATACTGTTTCCTATTGAACTAAATAGATTTTTAATCGAGTCTCTGTTCCTCTGGGTAACTGACTTAACAGTGTGGGCAAATTAATTTCAGATAAACTATAGCTGGGATTTTCCAGGGGCCACGAGGGTGCTGAGGAGTCAGTGAGAGCAGGACAAGTACCTTCATTCCTCTGCCTTCCCAGGCACATCACCACCCAAATGTTGAGACCTGGACCTGGAGGCTTTTCTGTGAGTGAAACTCCTGCTGAAGTCGGTGAAAACACTGCTTTGGAAAAGGCAGCAAGAAAATGGTTCAAAAAAGAATTCCCAAGTGGTGGCAAATGTGTTACACACACAGAACCTCCTCCCTGCATTTAACAACCTCATCTAAATGTTGCTCTTTGCAAGGCTCTACTGTTCAAGTCTGTGTGTGATACTTGTCACCAGTGCCTGGTCTGGGATGTTATCTGGTTATTAAAGCCACTGAACAAGTTTATTTTCTGGTGACCCAACAAGAACCCTGCTCCAGAGGTGAACAACTGGCGAGCAGAATCAGCATTGCTCTGCAGGCCCAAAACATCAGCTTCATAGCTGAGCTCTTTCTACAAAATCTGCTGGAAAAGTGGGGAAATCCCAGCACTTCTAAATTCTGTTTAAGTCATAAATAGGCAGAAGAAAAAGTTGCACTCTGACTTGTAGCTAAGAGGTTCTTGGGGGGTTGTTTGGGTTGGGTTTTTGGCTTTGTTTCATTTTCTGTTTTTTGTTTGTGTTTTTTTTTTGTTTTGTTTTGTTCTGTTTTCCAAAAATCAGAGTCCAGGCTGGCAACAAAGTAAAAGCCAGAGCAGAATTTTTCAGCTCTGTGGGCTTTTGTCTTCTTGGGACAGGCAGCTCTGCACACTTTACCTCCCTCCAGTCTCAAACCTGTTAAAGCCCAAGTCTTCTACCTAGGACACTGTACCTGGTCTAACAAACAGAAGAAAAACTCCTTCCAATATTCTTTAAGGAAATGAAAAATGCACACTAAGAATCTGTAGCTGCTTTTCATTGCTGAAAAATTATGTTCTAGGGACTGAACACAATTTGTTATTATTATTAATTATTATTATTATTATTATCCTCATCATTATTATTGAAAATCTACTGTACAGAAAGATCTTGCATTCCATATTTTGGTGCCTTAATCATAAAACCTGAGTGATTAAAGAGAAAATCAACTAAACAATAATTAAAAGCAGATTATTCCTCAGTTGCCAGCATCATGAAATGGAGGCACGTGGCAAAGAGAACTCTGTCTTATTTACATGTTGTGAATGGAAGGAGAAGTCTCTATCTCTGTAATTTTTGTCCCCCAAACACATCTCACTGAAGGCATTTGTAGTGCTGCCTGATACAAAAGCTCAGAGCAGAGGAAGGAACCACCTTTCTCCTTGCTGCTTCCTTGCTTGGGTAAGTTCCTGGTTCTATCACTTGGGATGCAGGAGCCAAACTTTCTAGCAGCGCTCCATGCCAACTCAAACATTTTTTTTTTCCTTTTTCCCCAAGAAGTTTATTAATATGATATTTAATAGTTTCTAGAAATTGTCATGGGGAAGGAGGGAGGGGTTACCCACAGAAGCTCTTGACTACTAAAGGGAATTTGGGATATTATCATGAATTTTTAAAACAAATATTAACCACATGGTTTAGCTGTTTGTCCTTCCTTCCCTTTGTAAGTAATAAAAAATCAAACACCATTTAAAAAGAGCTTTCTACCCCTCTTTTGCCCTCAAAACTTTGAACTCTACTTAGTTCTTCTGCAGTGACAGACTCCCATTACCTCTTCTTACTGGTTTGGGCCATTAATATATATATATATTCATTTTCTTACCAAAACCCAGCTCCTGATGGATAACCCTACCTGCTGCTGTTGGACCCCTCCCCAGATGCTCCACAGGATCTTCTCAGCTGGGCTGGAGGTGAGTCCAGCCTTCTCCTCCTGGCCAAAGGGGATGCTGAATAAATAAATACAGAGGATCTGGGAGGCTGGTGGGAAATGAGCCGGGTCACTGCGGGTAAACTGGAGCACTGCAAAAAGTTCCAGGAGGGGAAAGGAGTTCCTCTCTGCTCCCACTTAACACCACTGTTATTTCAGAACAAGTCTGTTGAAATTAAGGGAGTTATCCTGGCTTAACACCTATGGAACTGAGATCAGAACCTGGCCCCATGCTCTTGGCATGACTACTTTTTTGGCACATTTGGCCACTAATGTCCTCAGTGGGCTTTGAGCTTACACTTAATGGCATTACATTTATTTTAATATTTTTTTAAATAGCTAGTGTAAATTGATTCCACTAAAAAAAAATTAAAAAAATAAAAAATCCCTTTACCTACCAGTGTTCATTTGTATTTCAAATGGCCCATTACCTTTTCACTAACAATCATTAGAGCTCTGTGAACTTACTGAAGCTTGGGCTTGGGCTGAAACTGTAAAAACTGCCAGCTCTGGATTTTTTTTTCAACGCTGAAAATTGCATTCAAAGAAAGGGTTTTGTTTTGTTTTTTTTTCTTCTAGTATGTGGGTACATAACCTGAAACACAGTGAAGCCACAGGGAAGCAATATGCTGCATTTTGGGTTTGTTGAGGTCCTGCAGTGGGTGATACAGGCACAACTTGGACCAACTCTAATAAACTGATCAATACATTAACAGTAAATATTTCAGATTTAGCCAGAGCCACTCACTGCAGTTTCAGTTTCTAGTCCAAGAAGCCTGACAAGAAGTTGGTTGAAAACTTTGAGAAGCCAGAAGCACAGAAAGCAGTTCAAGCATGAAAAAGGAAAAGACAAACCAAAAATCCTTACAAGGCTTTCCACTCAGGTCTGCTGAGAGTCCTGGATGCAGGAGCAGGGATGTGCCCATCACAGGCAGGAGGAGGACACCCACCCTGGGCTCTGGGGGTGGGAAAGCTGGGTGGGAACTACAGATCTGGGTTAGGGAAGGAGATGGAGGTGCATTGCATCCCGTGGCTCTGAGATCCTCACCACAGATGTCACCTGGGGCATCTCTTCAGGGCTGGGGATGATGCACTCACTGGTCCTTCAGGGATTATCTCCTGGGCAGCTGCATCTCCCCATTGCCCATCTCTCAACAGAAGTTGGGGCATCCGCTCCTCTGCTGGCAAGTTCTTGCATTCTGCTGATCCTCCCTCTGAGAACTTGGCTCAGATGAGTGAAGCAAACACACTCACACAGACATTTACCCTCCTGCCCTGCTCAGGACCTCTGCTGGTTGCTGTACTCCACCACAGAGCCCCCAGAAAGCACCAGGGGGAGGTGTGGATGGCAGACAGGACTGACCAGTAACCTAGGAAGATCAGGGGGGTTTATTTTTAGAAATTTTCATTTGAAATATCAGTTTGAGACAGCTGAATATGAAGGAGGCCACAGCAAGGTCATGCTGAGCAGTTTAGTTGAGGTGCAGCCTGGTGGCCTCCAAAGAAGCCCATCAGCAGAAGTGTAGGCAACAAATGCTTGAAGATAGTTTTATTTTCTTAGCCTTAAATCTTTTTTGTCTTAATCTTAATGAAGAGAAGATTTTGTCCTTATCTTTTAAGTCTTTAAAGTCTTAATCTAAAGATTTAGACAAATCTTTTTTGTTCTAAATCTTAAAAAAGAAGGTTTTTTACCTCGTGCTGTTGGTTGATTGGGTTCTGTCAGCCCCAGCAGTTCCCCTTTCCAGGCTCTTGTCCTTAACATCTGCTTTTTGTCTTCATTCCCTCCATGTACACCCACAGCATCTCCATTTCCAGCCTTCTGCTCTGCTTCTCTCCTTCTCATCACGCCAGGGACAGGGAAAGCACAACAACACAACTGCTTTGTATCCCAGAGAATCCCCTCAACTTTCTTTGTACTGAACTGTTCCGTCTCCCTGTTTCTGGGCCATTTCATGTCATTTTGAGCCTGTACCACTCTTGCTTGCATTTTCTCCTTCTGAGCCTCCTCCTTCTCCCACGCTGGGCCCTTGGCAGACCCCATCCTTTTACACAGCTTCTTCCAGGTCATTGATACTGGAGTGGGCAGTGCTGTCCTGACATTGATCTCCTTGTGCTCCAGTAGGCTCCAGGAATAAAAAATATCAGGTTATGGCATTGATTTCGTGGATTTCAGTTTTCCCCCCCCCATCACATTCTTGTTTAGACCTTATTCTTTTCCACCTGGTAAAATACATCCTCTCACATGCTCATCTCCTCAAACCAAAGCAAATCCCATGCAGACAATTGCCTTCAGACTGGGAAAAATCCATCCTCCCCAGTGCCAAGGAGTTAGCAGCATTTCATTCAGACTCATATGCTCTGGGGACACCTAAGGGCAGCCTGTGGCACCCAGTACAGAATTTCAAATGCTCAGAATTTGCCACTGGACAAGCTGACTGCTGACAGTGGGTATCACCATCTGATGAAAAACTCAGCAAACTTTCAAACTCCTGGGGACCATTCTGCCACCCCTGCCCATCTCCTTCCAGCTCATCTGCTGGGAAAGCAAGGTGCAGGCAGAGCTGGCCATGCCCAAACAGCTTTTCATCTCTTCACCATTGAGGATGTGTTTTTTTTTTTTCCTTGGGTTTTTTGTGGGTTTTTTTGTTTGTTTGTTTTTGGTTTTTTTTAAATATTTTTTTTCTTTTTTTATAATTCTTTTTCTTTTTTTTTTTTTCCCCCATGAACTCCTGGCTCTTTTGCTAGGCACAGGAGTCACTTGTAATACTTTTCAAAGTAGCTGCTCTGGGGTTTCAAGAGAGAGGAGCTAATGTGGCCAGGAGGCTTGGGATGTACAAACACATGTGATTTCATTAAGTGCCCTTCCTAATTATTTTATATATTAATGCACTGCCATCACTGCTTGCCAGATGATTTTTCACATGGAGCACAGAGCTGGCAAGACAGAAAGCAAATGTTGCTGCTTTCTTCAGTCTACAGTTGAGGAGGGCCCAAGACAAGAGGATCCCTACATAAAAATATAAGAAAACAAAAATGCCAACCAAATGGCATTGTCCACGTGCTTGACAAAAGTAGTATTTGTAAAATAACTGCTCCAAAAAATAGTGCATTTCAGAATGTGGGGGAGGCTCAGGGGGAGCTTCTCAGCTTGGTTTTGGTGCTACTGAACAGAGAAGTAAGACTTAGTGGTTGCAAAAATTGTGACAACTTTTTCTTTTCTTTTTTTCCTAAAACTCAAACATAGCATCCCTAGCAGGGAGGTTTTACTGCTCTGGGGTGTTAGATGGATTTCAGCACTTCTGTCTCTTGTCAATCCATTGGGGTGAAGAGAGGTTGTGTGGGCACACAGGCAGAGAAGAAAACCTTGGTTATTCTTCCTCATCCTTCAGAGTACTGAGCAAAATATTTAAAAAAAAAAACAAAACAAACCAAACAACATTTTAGTGACATGATGGATGTAAACCATTTAAAAGTTTTATTGAGCTTTACTCTAGTGCAAATCTTAAAAATACTATAGAAATTATATCAAGGTTTTCAGTAAGGTTCCATGCAGTGTTATGAGTAAAAGTAAAATTGATTTTATATTGGAAATAGATGCTAGGCAGATTTTGCATATCGGGTAGAGCAATGAAATTACATTTATTGCTGGGTTCTGTTTGTTTGTTTTTTTAAAAAAAAGTGCCTCAGCTCAGGTAATAATTGTACAGTCTATTGTAATGATCCCAGGAGGTGTTTAACAGTACTGCAATTCCAAGTTTTCACACTTTTATTTTTCATTTGAAGAAAAACTTGTCACAATAAAAGTGATGCATTAACAGCACATCACTTCCTTTTTTTTTGTCTTTTTTTTTTGTCTTTTTTTTTATTATGCATATTTAGATTATTTCCATGAAATTGCTTATCAAACCCCGTAGGCCTTTAAAGATAACTGAACAGTTACCCATTTGTGTTAACACTGGGATATTGTGCAAGGATTTGTGATGGGACAATGAGAAGATAAAGGGCTCTCTGAGATATCAGCCTCCTGGTTTTCTGCATCCCAGGGCCAGATTTTGGGAGCTCAATGATCAGTGCCTGCTGGGAGATTCAAGGATTGTCACTGCAGGAGCCAGATTCTCTGAGAGTTAAAAATTCCCATTAGTTTGTCTGCCTGTATCTATAGGTCTTTAAGCACTTTAAAAGAAAAAAAACCCTGGGATTCTGAGGTCTTTAAGGACTGTTGTGTTTTGTCAGACCTACAGCCCTGGTTTTAGGGTGTGAAGGTTTCATTTCCCACACTCCTGAGACTGCTCTTCCTTTCCACAAATTAAATCTCCCTGCCCAAGGTAATTTAGGACACTGACTCCCTTGTCCTTTCTCCAGTCAGACAGCCAGGCTTCTCCTTGTTTTGCCACCCATTTTTTGTGGGTGGGTTCCTCTTTCTGTCATTACAGGCCCATCACTCAGTGGATGATAACACGCTCATGGGGCCCCTCCAGAAAGAGGAGAGAGGAGCTTGAGTGACCCATGACTGCTGGTGAGCAAAACTAATGGGTTCCACCTCATCACGAGGAGAAAACTTTTTCACTGGGAGGGAGCCCTGGTCCCAGGCTGCTCAGAGAGGTTGTGGAGTCTCCTTCCCTGGAGCCTTTCCAAAGCCAGCTGGGTGCATGGGTGATCCTGCTGTGGCAAGGGGGTTGGACTAAGTGATCTCTGGAAAACCCTTCCAACCCCATGCCCTGACCAAGGGCAGAGAAAACCACGTTCTTGGTGGACAAATGAACTCAGGCTGGAATGACACAGCAAGAAGTTGTGGCTGCTCCTCCCTGGAGGTGTTCAGTCCCAGGTTGGGTGAGGCTTTGAGCATCCTTGTCTGGATGAGAGGTGTCCCTGGCCATGGCAGGGAGGTTGGAGGAGATGATCTCCGAGGTCCCTTCCCACCCAAGCCATCCTATGATGATCCTGTGAGAAGCAGGCTGTGGGGTGGTGTTGCCATCCCTAAAATTCAGGTTGTGTCAGCCCTGTGGGGCTGTTCCCAGGGCTGGTCCCTCTCGAGGTGGCCACGAGGGCTGAAGGCGAGCGGCCAAGAGGCAGCTTGGTGCCCATCCCAGCAGGCTGGGCAGTGTGCATGGCTCTCAGCTCAGCTCTGCCCATCTCCTCAGGAGGAGTGAGCAGGAGGTGTCTCCAAGAGGGTTTTCAGGTTTAGGGGAGGCAGAGGCTGCAGTTCAGCCCTGAGCCCCAGCTCTGAACAGGCTTTGCCCTGCGGGTCCGGCGGCGCTGGGCTGCGGCAGCACCCGCTGCCAGCTGAACTCCTGCAGTACAGAAGGGTGATTATACATCCTGTATGTAATCATGGAACATATGCTAGAGTGGCACATGAAATCTGGACACACTTCACCCATGTAGTAAAGACCAGGGAAATTACGAGCGAGCTCCAGAAGGAAACAAGTTGCCAAAATTCCCTGAACCAAGCAGGAGGTTCCAGCGAGCTGGAACTCCACATGGTAAATTCTTGAGGGGCTTTTGGAACAGAAGCCTGGATATGTCTATAGCATGTTGGCAGTGCTCGTGATACACAGAGCAGATGTCCTCACCTCCACCCACATGGTTCTGGCTGCCAGTTTGTCTAATATCTTCTGCCTGATGGACTGTCCAGTTGCAAGAGTTCAGGCAGAAAACTATCAATGGGTATTTCTGAATTAGGGGCTTTTCCACTCAGTGCTGACCTCTCACAACTGTGCAGCAAGGCACAGCTGTCCAGGGAAAAGGATAAAGAGGACCAAGCCAAGCTGTGATGGGCCTTGGAGAAGAAAAGGAGATAAACAGATATTTTTCAAAAGGAAATTTTTGAAAGCTTGCAATTGTCCTAATTCATGAAGGAGCTCAAAGAACAAGAGGAGAAATACTTGCTTTGAGATAGGAGAAAAAGCAGCTTGGAAAGTACTGTGAGGAAAGAGAATTATAGCCCAAGCTGTTTTCTAGATGGCAACAGCAGAGGAACAGCCAACAGGGCAGAAAAGCTGCTGCTGCTGGATAAATACTCTTTGTTTTGTCACGCAGAAAGAAACCAGTGTCAGTGCTCCTGTCATGGGGTGGTGCTCAACCTTCCCACCTGGATAACAAATCACTCCCCAAGCCCCACATTACCAGCTGGAATCAGGACTTGCCCTCAGGTGGGTTCATCTTGGTGGGGTTCAGCATCTTCTGTGTCCCCACAGCCTGGAGGAAGGCAGATGGAGAAGGAGACCTCAAATTCCAAGGTGGAAGAGGAGCTGCCCCTGGGCTCCCAGGAGGGTTCTATGGATGTGGAGGTTCTGTGGACCTCCTTATCTTACCTCTTGTCTGTTTGGCAGATGAGGGGTGGCCCAGGCTGCTGAGCACAGGGCTGGGATCCAGTGGAAGAGGTTTCTGAGGGTAAAAAGAGAATAATGATTCATGAACATAGAGCTTATGGGAAAGGAGCTCAGGGTTGGGTTTTATCAAAGGGAAGGTTAAGGATGACTTGGCCATGGCCTCTACTCACCCAGATGGTGAATTCAACTTCAGTAGTGGGGACTTGCATCTGTCAAGATGTAACCAGGTCAGTGGAAATAAGTTCAGAGGGGTATTTAAAGTACCTGTTTTTTAATGTTGAGGGTGATGAACCCACACAGGAGCATACTAGTAAGCTCCTGTGATGAGTTTTAATTTTAATTTATTTTAAATTATTAGAAATAAATTAAAATTTAACTTTAAATGATTATAAGAGGTTTTATTTTCCTCAGATATATTTTTTTTTAAACTCAGGCTGCTGGGGGAAATTTGATGCTGAGACCAAACTACCCCATCCCAGCCAGTCCTTCTGGTAGTGTTAAAAAGGACACCCTGCCAGGAAAGCAGTGTTCACAGCTCATGCTAAAAGCAAAACCAGTAACAGCTCTTATTTGTTACCCAAGCACATTCCTAAAGATGAAATAAGTCTGCACCCTGGCAGACATGCTGGCAGGAACCTCAGGGCTGCTCCCAGGATCTTCAGCTGGTGAGGCTGGAGGCTTTGCCAGCCAAACCCCATCCTCCTGGAGGGGCCACCACCCCCTGGCATGGTCCCTTCCTCCTGCTTTGCTCAGCTCCCCACAGCTGGGAGGAGAAAAAGAAGAATGTTTTGCTACAGACCACTGGGAAGGTTGGGGGGTGGGTTTGGTGCCTCTGGAGGCCTCCAGCATCTTTGAGGAATCAGGATGAGCTGATGCCCACCTGGCCTGTGGTCCAGCTGGTGCCAGTGTGTCAGCTGTCCCCTGGGAGGGGTGGGTGAAGGGACAGAAATGGTGGGAAGGGAGGGAGAAGGTGGCTGAAACATCCTCACTGTGCCCCAGGTGGGCACTGGAGATGGAGGCAAATGCAGCTTCTCCATGGGCTGCTCCAGAACAGCCCAAATTGCAGCCCTGCCTGGTCAGTGCCTGACATTACCCTGGTAATTTCCCTTCACTTGATTGGCTTAATTAAACTTCAGTTATCACTTTCCTTCCAATTACAGATTTATTTTTACCACCGGAATGAATAAAATGATGGGGGTGCTGGGAGCAAGCAGCACCAGGTAAGTTCCTTCTCAATTCATCTCTTTGGTTAAATTTTCTGCTCTGTAAGACAAATCAGGCTGGGGGTCAGTTCTGGTTTAGCAATAATTACCAATAAACCAGATCTTATTGTGTGGTATAGAGAGAGAGACAAGGAAGGGAAGTTCAGGTGGAAGAAATGAAAAAAAGAAAATATTCCTGTAAAACCCAAGAGCTCAGAGCGTGTGAGAATGGGATGTCTAAAAGCAGCTACACCAGGAAGGAACTGCAAGTTCTGCATCAAGTTTATCAAGGCATTCTAGTTCTCCCCCAGCCTATAACCCATCTAAATGGCTCCACTAAAAATATTCCAATTTCCATCTATATTTTGATTACCTTACAGTGAGTACAGAATATAATAAACTCCCAGTTCTATAATGAATTCAAATAAACAAACAACTACCCTAATCCCCAAGC
The DNA here is from genome assembly GCA_038090715.1 of Florisuga fusca. Lineage (NCBI taxonomy): Eukaryota > Metazoa > Chordata > Aves > Apodiformes > Trochilidae > Florisuga > Florisuga fusca. Next base: position 81,770,589 of record JAAWXA010000001.1, read on the forward strand.
AGGCCTTCCCTAAACAAAATTGAGAATAATTTGGGGATATAAAAACCTCTCTGTGTTATTTGGAAATGCGTGTTACATTAGCATCCTTTGGTTTTGCTGGAATTATATGGATGAGATTGGTTCCTGGTGAATAGCTTGAAACAACAGGCAAGTGGTAAGTAAGGGAGTGCAAGGGGTTGGTTGGTTGGTTGGTTGTTTTTTTTTCCCTGCAAAGGAAGGAATTTGCATTTATATGCCATTAATTTCTTCCCTTAAAATTGGTAAAAGAAATAAAAAAAAAAAAGAAATAGTTTCCTGGGCAATTTTTTTAGGGTTTCTTTTTTTAAAAATAGATTATTTGGGGGTTGTTTTGTTTTTTTGTGTGGCTTTTTTGTTAGTTTGTTTGTTGTTGGTTGTTCTTTTTTCCTCTGCAAAGGAAGGAATTTGCATTTTTATCCCATTAATTTCTTCGCTTAAAATCGGTAAAAGAAAGAAAGAAAAAAAAAGAAATAATTTCCTAGGCAATTTTTTTAGGGTTTCTTTTTTGAAAAACTAGATTATTTTGGGGTTGTTTTGGTTTGTGGTTTTGTTTGTTTGTTTTGTTTGTTGTTAGTTTTGGGGTTTTGTTTGTTTTGGTTTTTGTTTTTTTTTGTTGTTGGCTGCTTTTTTTTCCCTGCAAAGGAAGGAATTTGCATTTTTATCCCATTAATTTCTTCCCTTAAAATTGGTAAAAGAAAGGAAAAAAAAATAGTTTCTTAGGCAATTTTTTTTAGGGTTCCTTTTAAAAAAAAATAGATGATTTTGGGGTTGTTGGGTTTTTTTTGTTGTTTGTTTGCGCTTTTTTTGTTGGGTTTTTTTGGGTTTTTTTGGTTTTGTTTTTTTGTTTTGTTTTGTTTTGTTTTGGGGTTTTCTTTGTTTTTTGTTTTTGTTTTGGGGTTTGTTTTTTTTTTGTTGTTTTTTTTTTCCCCCTCAGTGGAGTTCTGGTAATAAAGAGGCAAATGGCAGGAGGTGTTAGGGCTCTGGGGCTGGAGATGCTATCTACTCCTCCTCCTCCTCCTGCTCCATGTCCCCTCCTCTCCTCAGCATCCCTGCCCAGCCCGCCCTGCATTAGCCGCCCGGAGCCTGCAGAGGGAGGTTTCTTATTACTCTTTAAAGCCAGGGTAAGCGGGAGAGGGACTGCAACGCTCCTGGGTGTTATTTCTTGCTCGAGGTTTCCCTTCCTTAAAGGCTCCAGCTTTAAAATTCGATGAACAGAGCAGATGCTACAGTAATATTACATCTCAATAGATTTTTTTAATTTTTTTTTTTTTTATTTTTTTTTCCATATCGCTAGTGTTTGGTGTAAAGGCACAATAGGAAGTCCTCATCTAAATTCTAAATAAATCCTAAACTGTAATTGCTTAGGAGGGAGGTACTTGGGATGATTTCCAGTCTTTAAAGCCTGTGTGAGTTCCAGGGACAGAGACCCTGAGACCCTTTGGGTCCTGGGCAGCAAGCAGCAGCCAATCTCTGGGGCTGGGACACGGGGCAGGGGAATGGCACTGGATGGTCCTGGGGTCACTCAGCCCCTTGGAGGGATGAGGAGGGGAGAGGAAGGGGCAGGAGCTCCCGGGGGATGGGGCTGCACCCCAATCTGCTGGTACCCTGGCAAGGAATCGAGAGGATTTTGTCAAGGAAGCAGCAAAATGCCATTATTTGGGGGGCAACAGCTGAGGGAAGAGGCTGATGGAGGGGATGCATCCCTGCTGGGCTCTGCAGGCTGTTGTGTCCTCATGGAAAGGACCAGGGTGCTGCTCCTGGGGCTATGGGGGTCTCAGCCACCCGGGTCAGCTGTGTCCCCAACCCTGAGGACACTCAGCATGACCCAGACCTGCCAGAGCCTGAGCTGGTGCTGCTGCAGCATTACTTTCTGGGCAGAGCTCTGACTTCGGCTGTGCCACTTCCAAAAATTACCCCCTCTGCTCTAAGGCCCTTGTTTTTGCAGAGTAAGCTGGCAAAGGAGGGGCTTTGATAAGATATTTGGGTCAATTTTGTTTTAAAGTGACCCTCAGTAGTGGCTGAGTATTTTTTGTTGGAAACCTGAGAAGAAAAGCCCTGCAGATAGGTCATGGCACCTCTCACAGATGGAGCAGAAGGGTTTTATCTGTTCTCCCAACAGTTTGTATTTCCCTCCACATGACCCAAAGTATTTGCAGACACTCAGGTGCAAGTTTAACTTCACATGGGTGACTAGGTTCCTGTTCTCATGGGATGGTTTGGGTGGGAAGGGACCTTTTACGGTCCAGTGCACCTCATCCAGTGCCACCCCTGCCATGGTCAGGGACACCTCCCACAGCCCAGGTTGCTCCAAGCCCCATCCAGCCTGGGCTGAGACACTGCCAGGGATGGGGCAGCCACAGCTTCTCTGGGAAACCTGGGCCAGGGGCTCAGCACCCTCACACCAAAGAATTTCTTCCTCATGCTCAACCTAAATCTCTCCTCTTCAAGTTTTAAACCTCTGCCCCTTGTCCTCTCACTACACCCCCGTGTAAAAAGCCTTCCCCCACCTTTCTTGTATTGCAAATGGATCAGAAACCTCTGCAGAAAGCAGAAGCTAAAAACCTTTCACACTTTTCCCCCAGTCCCTGTCTCAGGTGTTGGAGAACTGGGAAGCTGGGAAGGAAAGAGCATTTAGTTGATGTTTCTCAGCAGTGAGGAGCAGCTTTGTTACCCTGTCCCTGCTTCATGGACCAAGAAACCAAAGGCTGTAAGTGGAGAAAAGGCAAAAAGCTGCTATGCTCAGGAGAACATTCAGAATAACCAGAAGGTACCTGTGAGCCCAGCAGTGTCTGCAGGACTCACACCACCTCGTGCCAGCCTCAACTTTCTGAACCCAAGGAATCCCAAGTATTTTTTCTACTCAATGAAAAAAAAAAATATCCACAGCTATTAAATTGTGAGTCCTGCAGACACTGATGGGCTCACAGCTTCTTCCATTCTTGCTGCACAACGTCCTGGGCTGGTGGATTTAATCTGCAATACTTTTTTTTATGTCTTTATGTAGCTGGTTCTCCTTGCAGATGAGTGTCCTGGTGCCACCCCCCTGACACAGGGTGCTGGAAAGCACAAAGTCCCCAAGGGAAACTGGGGGGGGGGCCAGCAGTGTGGTGCCCCTGGATGATATTTTTTTCAGCTCTCAGGTTGCCATCCTGGAGATATTTTGGCTTGTTCTGAGCAGAGGGCAGCACTCCCCAGGACTCACTGCAGACAAGGAGGCTCTGGGGGAGCTGTAAGGGTGCTGCATCCACAGCCAGGGCAGCAGCCAAGTGGTTTCATCATCACCCTTGTAAGCTATTAGTAATAATTCTTGAAGCAGGGCTCCCTCCAGGAGAGCAATGAAGGGGCTGTTCTCTGCATCTCCCACAGCCAGTGTCTGAGCTCAGCACCCCTCCCTATGAAGTATTCACTAGATTCCACTATTTAGTATTTTAAAAACCTTTATTATGTACTAACCAATAGGCCTTTCAGACTGCTGGATAAGTAAATGAAGTTATTACAGGTACTTTTATTTTAATACAGGTGAAAAATCAGGATTTTTTTTTTTCAGGTGAGAATAAAAGTCCCGTAAATCCAAGTAGAATCTGAGAACTAAACACGTGCATCAACACCCAGTGTTAATGCACACTTACCAGCTTATCCCTCTTTCCCCATCCTCTCTTTCTGGTTGTGAAAGAAACCAGGGCCAGCAGTCAGAAAGAGGCTGGGATCCCACTCCTTGCAGGAGCTCCCATTCCCTTTCCCAATTTCCCTCCCAGCCCAACGCAGATCCGGGCGAATAAGAATTTCATCTCCATGAACATCACTTTGTTTGCCATTAATTTGATAAAGATTTCCCCACCATGGCAATATGTGAAGCTGTTTACATAAGGAAACAGCAGTGAATCCACAGCCTAATCGGAATCCACAGAGGAACTCTGAAGTGCTTACAATCCTCTGCTCCCTTTTGGATTTCTCCCAGTGCCTTCACTTAATGATCACAGCTCAAAAACGCTCGCTTTGAACCCAATGTCTTCGACTAATTATGTGTTAGTATCTGATAACATTTTGCCACAAAAATGTTTGTTTGAATGTATCTTATCAAAGTAGTGTTTGTGCCCGGGATTAGCCACTGCTTGGCTAAAGATTTATGTAATCAGCTTATTTTAAGATTAATTCGTGAAAAAAAATACAAATACCTATTACCACTTAATTTGTATAATAGATATTTACTATATTTTAACAGTGCAATTAAAAATTAATATGGACTGTAAAACCATAAGGTCATGTAAACACTCCACTATTTATTTGGTAGTTCACTTATCTTTTATCCCGAGATGTGATTATGCAGCCCAGACCTTTCAGGTTTGCAGAATAGAGAAAGGTCACAAGTGAAATGAGATGAATATTCTCAACTCACTCCTGAGCAGACATGTACACAGCCACACACTGACTCTGCTCATTCATCACTCTCAGGCTTGAGAGGTGGCAGAGGTTTTGGAGCATAGCAGTGGATTGATGGAGCCCAAGAGGTGAGTTGTCCCTCGGGTGGGAAGCTGAAGCTACTGAAAGAGCAGTCTTGGATAAAGCTCTCTGTGGCTCTGGTCCTTTCTGTAGTTGGGGCTCTGCTTTCTGAGCAGTGCTTTTTGTGTTTGATCACCAGGTTTGGGGCTTGACTGGGAGGTTCAGATGTCAGCAACTTCAAAGTCTGCTGTGTTAGTTTCCTCCATGCCCATTTTCAGCTTTGCAAAAGTTTCCACTCAGATGATGTCCTTAATTAGCTCTTCCTTTTGTGCATATTTTTTTCTTTCCCTGTTCTCTGTCCAGCCCTGCTCAGAAGCCTGATGTGTCCCTGCAGGCTCTGCCAACAGACCTTGCTGCAAGCACCCAGGATCCCCCTCCAAAGGATCACCCACCCCTGTGCAAACCCCCCTGCAAGGGGCAGGAAAAAACTGTAAGAACTCTGAAAATGGCTGAAAACTCTGCTCTCCTCAGCTTGCTTTGCTTCCAGCCCCCCTGAAGTCCACAGTAAAACTATTCCTGGTGCCTCCCAGCACCCTGTGTTGGATACTCACCCAAAGAGCTGTATGGACCCTGGAGGTCTGCAAAGCCAGACTCAAAATCTCTTAGGAATGAACAGATTTGACAGATTTTTGGTAGCTTTAGCAAGCCTGTGGACCAAAAATAGCAAAAAACTCCATTTTTCTTCCAGTATTTCAGCACTCTAATTTCAGTCTGAGGTTAAATCTAGAAGGCCACAGGCCTCTAAAATTAAACACAAGTTGTAAATGAGCTTTTGGGTGTTGATGGTCTCCACAAAAATTTGTTTTTCACAATTAATATTAAGACAAACAAAGCCATTTCCTCTGTGGAAGGCTCCCAAATATCAAATTCCAGCTGACTTCAAACTGCAGTTACTCACCTGAATTTCTGAACTCAAGAAATTAAATCCAAAGGAAAACCTGAGGAATTCTCTCCTGCTGGCTTTATTAGCATTTCACAAGGAGGTCCCAGGTCCTCTATAGGCAGAGTCCATAGCATCATTTAATAATTCAGGCTTGGCTAGCAAAGCACAGATGGGTCATAGGTAAAAGTCCAGTAAAAGACAGCCACATGTTCCAGGGACATCTTGAAGGAAGGATTCCCAGGGTGTATTTTTACAGACACACAGGTCAGCCCTAAACTCAGAGAGCTGAATGTGCCACTAAGAACTGAGCCAATGGCAAGACCTGAGAGGAAAAATTTGCATGTCCATGATTATCAACTGATTTATCAATTATCAAGCACTTATCTATTGCTTATCAATTGCTGGCACAGCCAGCTAATTAAACACACTGGCAGTGCTGGCAGCCCAGTCCCAACAGCTGGGTAACAAGCAAATTGTTATTCCAGAGTAACTTCAAAGTTTAGAAAAATATTTCTTCCCAAATAACCTTGTCTAGATTAAGTGGGTTTGAAAATCTGAACCATTTGTTAGTCATCTGGGAAGCAATATTGTTGCTTTTTATCTTTGCTGGTCCAAAGCCAGCATCACCCATCAGGGCTGCCTTGGTTGGTGGGGCTTGGTGGGGCATTAACCAGTGCTTGGATGCTCCTCTTCTACCAGATTTGATAAAAAGAACAAAAAATAAACCCACTGAGTATGCTAAACTATAATCATGGTTATTCTGGAGAGCTCTGACAGCTTATCTGGCAACTTTGAACTGCCTATCTAAATCATTAGATTGCAAAACATTTCTGGGGGAAAAAACAAATTAAAAGGTCAAGTCTTTAACACACAAACATGCAAAAAAAGCCTCCACGATATTAATTATTTTCAGTGTAATGTAATACTAACCATTGCAAAGAGTTCTGTCACAGAAGAGGAAGAATTTAATTGTGTCAGTGTGATTGTCCTGGGAATTGGGGAGCCTGCTGGAGGTAGGGAGCTTGGTTTCAGCATTAGCAGTCTGTGCTGAGGAGGCATTTCCATTCCTCCTGAAAGCAGAGGGGTCTGCCTTCTGCAAGCACCCAAACAAAGAGGTTTTGTCTTCTCTTGAGCAAGAAAAAAAAATTAAAAAATTAAAAAATATATTAACTGCCCACTGTGAGTTAAGTAAGGAATATGGGAATAATGATTTATGAAAAACTTGAATATTTATACCTAATGCTAGCTGGGGTAGTTGCAGCCTTATTTGGCATCACAGTTGCTCCCATCACAAAGTTCCTCACGGATGAGGACCCACAGACACAGGAGGCAAAATCTCATCACCCTTTCCAGGGTCAACATCCACCTGGGAGGTGTTCTCCTATTCACCTGGCCTTGCACTTTTCTTCTCCTTGGCCTGCAGTGAAGAAAAGTGGCCCCAGAGCATGGTGGCTTTCTGGTCACCTTGGGATTTGGTTTGGTTTAGTTTTTTTGTTTAGCTGAAGTGGAGATGGCAAGCAGGAAATATTGGTTTCTGGTTGAGATTCTCCTTTAGATTTGTGTTCTTATAACACAAAATTATGGAAAACCATGTAGCAGTTTCAGGTTAATTTGTAGTTATATTTGCTGGCTTATTTCATTGCATTATTAAAACATTTAGTACCGTATGAGTCATTAATATTCCAAAAAGTAATTAGCATATTTAATAAAAAACAATTAGGAGCAAACGTTGCTTCTCTTTTTAAGTGATAAAATATTTATGGCTGGAATAAACAAATGGAAAACCAAAAAGCACTTTGAGGTGTTGATTTCACACACAGAAAACAAAACCAAACCAAACCACCCAAAAGCAAAAAGAAGAGGATGCCTCCCAGCCTCCAGCCTGCCCCTGGGGGGTTTCTGGCTTTTTTTCCTCCTAAGGATGTCAATCATCATGTTACCATTTTCAAACAAACAAGTTTTGTTCCAGCTTCCCCACACTGTAGTAAAAGAATACAGAAAAATAAGGCAGAATTCTGTAAATCCCATCTTGGAAGCAGCTTTTGTGGAGATGGTTCCTCTGAGACATAACCATGGTTGAAGGTCTTGATACCAGGGACTGGCCTGAGAGGTGGAAAAGCTTGGAACATGATTGATCCTGCTGAAATTGTGCTTCAACAAATGGAGAGCAAGGAAAAGAGACAACACCAAAGAGCTCCTCTCCTTCTGCTGGGCTTTCAGAGGTCTCATGGAAAGCAGCTGTGGTATGCTACATGGCAATACATTTCCCACAATTGTAAATATTTGACCAGAACTTCAAAATAAGGTCAGTCAGGTGGATTTAAGACCTTGTGGCCATTTCCATCCTTCACTCAGCTCTGCTGACACAGCAGTTCATGGCCAGGGGACATCCCTCCCCTCCACCTTTCCTGCTACAGCACCCACCAAATGGACGAGGCTACTTCGGGGTTAGTTCCTTAAATTCTTTAGCAGGACAAGCACTTTTCCAAGTGCTTAGGAAGTGGTTTTGTGCTAAGGCATGAAGATACCAGGGGACTTTATGTGGAGTTTGCTGGTTGTGTTCTTTGAGATGCTGGGTTTCTTCCCAAAGAAGGGAGGGTTTGTGTCTCGGTGAGTTTCTGTGAGAAGGAACTCAACTGCGAGACACAAACCCTTCACCTTCTACTTTTTTTATTTTATTTTTATTTTTTTTTTCCTCCAGAGAAATAGGTTGTTGGCTACAATTGGGAAAGAAATGCAAAGCCCAGGCTGGTCGGGGTGGATGGGATGGAGCTGGAAAGCAGCCCCAGCACAGGGTTATAAATAGGCTGCGCTTCTCATCCTGAAACATCGCTCCACTTTGCCCCTTGGACTGCAAATTAGCACTCTCCTCTTTAAACACAGTCAAAAGAAACAAAATACATATGTAACACTGCTGCCTCCAACACGGGAGGGGAGGGGGGAAAAAAACAACACAACAACCAAAAAAAAAACCCAACAAAAAACCAACAACCCAACTTCTGAAATGCGGAAAACATTTGTTCCAGTCTCCAAGGGAAATGAAGTCAAACCAAACAAGCATATAATATAGATGTATGCCTCATGGGCAAAGTTACCTCTAAGCCCATATGTTTTAACAAATTAAGAGGTAAATAATTTGCTGAAGGTACAGTTCAGCCACGTCAGAACACCTCTAGAAATGAGATATCTCTGCGTTTCAAGGTGGTGTTTCTTCTCCAAAGATTTCTTTATCAAAAAAAAAAAAAAAAAAAAAAAAAAAAAAAAAAAAGCAGCCTCACCTTGTTTTGTCTCAAGGAATACTTCTATAAGTAACTATTAACCCTTCAGGGCCTCCACAAATGATGTGGTCATTTGAAGTCGAGCCTGCTTTGCTGCTCTTGTATCTGCGAGCAGCTGAGAGAGATTGATAAAATTCAGGTTTTCAATAGGGTAAAGCCACCGGGGACTTCCTCAGGAATGAAAAGAGACACAGAAAGGTTACTACATGTATCCTAGAGCCTAGTACATAATTCTGCCATTAAAACTTTAATTTATGAAAAAAATGCCAGCGCGGCCCCCAAATGGTTAAATTCCACTCGAACTTTTCATTTGAGTTAGTCATGAATATATCTAACATAGAGAGGCCATCAGCATCCTGCCACTAGAGACTATAAAGTCTACTTACATAGGGTTCCTGGGATTTTTCATGTTCTTATGGAAAATATCTCTGAAATCCCCGAGCTGAAAATTTTGATCTCATTTGTGGATGTGAGTGATGCTGAGAAAGGGTTGAAGAGTGAAGAGAACACTTTCCTCGCATAATTTCATTTGTCAGGAGAATCTTGCTGCTGACATTGGAAGAGTGATTTAATTGATTTTAATCATACACCTGAGATTGGGAAATTGAGCCCTCTGTCCTGAAAAATAATTCCAGGCTTCCACGAGAATGTCTAATTTGCAGCTAGTAGTGGTTTGTTGGGCTTTTTTGTTTGGTTGTTTGGTTTGGAGGGTTTTTTTGTTTGTTTGTTTGTTTGGGGTTTTTTTTTTGTTGTTTTTTTTTTTTTTTGAGGGCTTCTTTTTGTGTGGGTTTTTTTGGGGGGGTGGGGTGTGTATCAAAATTATCAGTGTTACTCGGTTACAAATATTAAAACCCAATGCAAAAATGAAGCCAGATAACTCTGGGTAATGAAGAACCAGTGTGTCTTATGGGTTGTTTTTGTTTTTGTTTTTTTTTTTTTTTTCCTCCATAAAATCTCCATGATCTTTATACCCTCCACCAGATGTTATGCAGGGGGGATTACAGTCAGCAAGAAGTTTCCCTTTCCCCAGCGTGCCAGGACTGACACTGCTCCACACAGCTTGCACCTCTTTGGGATGGAAAGACTCAGTAGTCACAATATTGTCTTCTTTTTATGTAACATTCCTAAAAATCTGCCTGTTGGATTTGTATTAAACAGACATTCTTTTTTCACTGCTCCCCCCCTGTAGGAAAACTGCAAAATAATTGGCAGATTATTCTGGCCACTTCAAGGAGGCAGGAGGCTGCAGGAATAACTGGCAAAAGTTTTGACAGAGGGATAGGTTACATTTAAAAGGGAGGTTGTTTCAGGGCTGAGCCATGGCAAATGCCACTTTTCAGTTTGGCACTGAGGCCTCAGAAGCCTTCCAGTCTGTTTTAGTCAGATGGTGGTTTTCTAGGAGAGCTGTAACTTGAAATCTTGTTTTTCTGCTGAGGGATGAAAACTGTGGGGGCAAGCTTGCCCTGGGTGAGCTCAAGGAGTCAGGCTTTTGGTTTGGGGATTTAGTGACACCTTGTCAGAACTCAAAGCCCTTTGAAAATTCACCACATTTCTGTCTGTTTTGGCAGGGGAGACCCTGAGGAAGGAGAGACCATAAGGAGTTGATCAGCATCTGATTGGTGCTATTTCTGCAGCAACACAAATATTGATAGTGAGGGCCCTTCACAAACAGAAATATCAGCTCCTGTCCAGGCAGGGTCACTCTACATTGTGGCACAGCTGCCAAAGCATTTTTTGCCCCTACAAGCAGGGATTTGGGGTACCCCCATCAGCTGGGATAAATTCAGGTGAGTCCCGATGCATTCAGCAGAGATGCTGCTGCTTGGGTTTCTTTGTAGAGGGTTTCTTGTTTCTGCAGGTGCCAAAAACCAGGGAATAAACCTGAGACAGCTGTTTGGTGGAGTGGAAATATTCATACTGGGGCAAACCAGAGCGAAATAGAAGCCAGGACCCATGAACCCTGGCTTCATGTGCTGCAGCTGGCCACAAGTGGGAGGGCTCCATACAAGTGGAGAAATTTGGGTATGAATTATGAAGAGAAATCCCTCTAAGGTGGCTGTGCACCCAAGTGATTGTCCAGCACACTCATTTCATCCCATTCTTCCCTTCTCAGCAGGATATGAGACGTTGTTCTGGTGCATCCAGCCTGCTGACCCTGCCTGGGGGAGGATGGAGAGATGAAGACTGGAACTTCAGGCTTGGGAGGTATGTGAAGGATGTGCAGCACCTGAATGGCTGCAGTTGGGGAATACAGTCAGCAAGCAGGCCCCAAATTCTGGTATAGTAATTAGATAATGTTTGTAAAGCAGGCTGCAGGTGAGCAGTGCTGTGTAAGTGTTCAGTGTCATTATTACCTACCATGCCATGGCTCATTGTACTCCTCTAGCTGGAGCAACCACAACAATCTCGATGATGCCTGTTAATTTTGCTGACTCTTTTATCATTACCCTCCATTGGTGATTAAGTGTCATTTGTCTTATAATTTTAATGTTATCTTTAACACACATAATAAAGTTTACATAATTATAGCCTATTAATATAATTTGCATGCATGTTACCGGCAAGGCGAAGAAAATGTTTCATCACCCAGCATGTAATTTGGCTTATTTAACCATTTCTTTTTAATTTCCATCAACAGATCAGTGCCTTATAAATGGAGATAGCCTCAATAAATTTCTCTTTTCCAGATTCTTATCTGTATTAAGTCTCTAAAGGTCTTGGCAGCAGGACTATGAAGGGCTGAAGGGGGAATGTTTCTGAATTCCTGGCAGGGGAAGTTTGAAAAATTCACCCTTTTTTCCAGTCAAGTAGGGGTGTTCCTAATGAACCCTGGGAACAGGGTGCTCTGTGCAAGCTCTCAAAGCGTGGATGCACTGCACTTCAGAGCTGAGCTCTAACAAGACTTTAAATGAGTAAACAGAGCTTCGATTGCACATGAAAAGAGTCAGCATGAAAAGACAGGTTCAAAATATTACATGATGCTTTGCAAAAGTGTAAATGTGCCTGCCTTTTTTTTTTTTTTTTTTTTTTAATCTTCTCTTGGTAAATGGCAAGCGTTTACAACCCAACTAAAACAGTACCAAGAGAAATCCTGTGTTTGCTCTTTGGAAGATATTCAATAAATTATAGTGAGCTGCAAATGTCACTGGATTGGGAACTGTAAGAGCTTTACCTTTAAGTCTTTAAGTAAAGACTTGCAGCTGGTGCAGTGGCTAGGTAATCCCTAATGATAAGCTGCTTTTAATGTGGGGGTGAGGCAGTTTTCACACAGATATTACTGCATTAACCTTACTCTAGGTATGGTGCAGGTGTGCACAATATTGTGCTTTGCAGCCTCCCCTACTTTATTCTGCCAGTGGAGCTGAAGCCTGCTTTAACAGATCCTCTTATGCCATGGTGAAAAGATTGCAGTTCAAGCCTATTATCAACAAAAACCTGCCAAAAGGGCTACATTGTCAGACTTTATGATGGTACTAACTATTCTGTTGTTCTCTGGAGACCAAACTTAGACCATTAAATTCACCTCATTTGTGATTTCAGTGACCTGGACTGCAGACATAGGTCTTTTGATGTAAAATGCTAGTACAAGAATCAATGGGACCATCTAGTTCTCCTTAAAGTATATCATAAAAGTGTAATGGTACTCTTCTAAACAAAAGGTGACACTCCTCTTGTATAATACAATTATATGAGGATGATGTTTGCAGCAGAGTTTATTTGATATTATGATGTGCAAAGACTTTACACATTGAAATAAACGGCGTAGCTGAGTTCACTCCATTATTTTCAATAGACTGACTCCATCGGCTGCACTGGAACAGAGATAATTTTCATACAGCAGGGAGCTATTTTCATATCCTCTCCATGAAATAGATGAGATTATAAACAGGCTGGGATTACTCAAAAACCAACACAAGCCATGTCTACAGACCCATTTAAGACAAAGGCTGCCTCCGGAATGGTCTCCTTTGACAGGGAGGCTCCCAGGATTTGCTCCGTTTATTTGACAGATGACAGCTATTTATAGCAAATGTGTAACATTTTTGAAAATTAAAATTTTAGTAGTGGAATTTAGGGGTTATTTTCCACCCGAGGGACTAACATTTCCCTCGAAAGACCTTTTTTTTTTTTTTTTTTTTCTTTTTTTTACCAGGCACCATCTCCAGTGTTAAACCTCTTTGTAAACAAGCCCGATGAGACGGCTCAACCAGCCAACAGGTTTGCAATTAATGAAACTGCTGCAAGAAAATAAAGGGAGAGTTGCTACAGCTGCTCCTGGGTGAGGAGACACTGGTTGTACCACAGATTTGAGCTTTTTGCACCAAGCCAGGGCTAAAAACTCACCTCCCACCTCCCAAGCTGAAGGTAATGGAAACGGGAGTTTGCTTTTGCCATTTTTTGTCAACCAAACCAAAAAACTCACAAACAACAAACTGCAAGGTTGGCCAAATAATCCCAGATCAGGGTGGCTCTCCCCTCCTTTTCTTTCTGAACCACCTTCCCATGTCAAGTGTGGCAGAGAAGTTGCAGGGCCCGGTCCTGGGGTGGGGTGAGGGTGATGTGGTGTCTGGTCACTTCTTTTGGGCTCTTTGTAGGAGGAACTGAGATTCCAGAGGTTATCCAGAAGGCTACAGCCAGCTCCAAGAGGACATGGAAAGGAGGCCCATGGGTAAGATGTGCTGCAGCCATTCATGCTGAGGGGGGCAGAGGGGAAAAGCAGAAGGCTGTGCTGAAGGTGTGGCAGTGACTGGGGTGAGCATGCCTGGTCACCACCTTGGCATGGCACTGCTCAGCACACATGGGGCTCCTTCCCTGATCTGATGTGGCTCTGGGCTGGGGTCCAGCCCCAAGGTTAGGCATGCATTTCCATTTTTCCCAAAGAATAATAACATAAATATATGTTCAAACCCCTAAGCTTGCCAGTTGGAAGTATACAAAGTCTTTATCTAAAGAAATGTCTTTAAAATCACCTGAGGGGAGAGAGCAGTTCTGCTGTGTGCAGTGCCAAGGGTCTACTCTGTTGTCTCCTCTATTACCTAATGCATGTGAGGGTCAAGAAGGAAATGATTTCAAACAAAATACTTGAAGGGCAATTTGTTGGAGACTTTCTTGTGACAGATGTTCAGTGGTGTGCTGCTTGCTCTCCAGACTCTGCACTTCCTGCTCCTCAAAATGACCCAAAGGCAGTGAACACCCCACCCTCAGAGGTGAGTGATTTCTCCCTTGGAATTTATTCCACAATTTCAGATCCTTGTTCCTGATTTCTTACTTAAAACTCCAAAAAGATGTCTGCTCTGGAGAGGAATGGAGCTACCAAAAGACCCAATGTTACTCTGACCAACCACTCCAAGGTATCTCTGACCACTCCACCTTCTCCCATACGGATGATGGGGCTTTCCCTTCCCTGATGAAGCTCCAGTGGCATGGTGAGCTTCAGGGGCACGGCTTGTCCCATGGTTAAAGGGAACAAAATCCTCAGGAAAAGAGCAAAGGGGAAAGGGGGGGATCCCACTGCTCCTCTGGCAGTTGCTTTTTCCCTTTCTGCCCATGTACTCCAAGAGAATGGATGGTTATGAATGGCTTTCATTAGCCCCAGCCAGCAGAGCTGGGAACCCAAAGGACAGGCTCTTTGCTCCCCCCCCCCAATGGATGTTTGCTGTTTTCCTTTTTTTTGTTTGTTTTTTAATGGCTCCTCTTGATGAACTCGAGGCTTGCAACAAGACAAATGTTCTTAATTAAGCAGAAGCTGAAGCAGATATTCCATGGGCACCAAGAGTTTCCTCAGACATGACATTTGAAGGACACTGGGCTGGAAAAGCAGTTTCACATGTCACCCAGTGTCTGCTGATAGTGTAGACATAGATAATTATTATTTTTTTTAAATTCTAGATTTATCCATACGTTTCAGACTATGATCCTTATGCTGAAAAAAATAATGCAAACTAAGCATGGTTCCAGCATCTTTTTTTTTTTTTTTTTTTTTTTTAGTAGGTAAACTTTCATCACTGAAAATTTTCAAAGAAGAGCATAAGCAACTTCAGAGTTGTAGGGACTTGCTGGGGGAAGCAGAACACCCAGCACGGGGGGGCTGGGGTGACATGAACCCCACACTGAGACTGCAGTAACAGGTGACACAAGCTGAGCCTTGCAACAAAAAACCCTCAGAATTGCTCAGTTTGAACACCAGTGATGGAGCTTTGGGGAAAGTTTATGCTTTAGGCAGAGCCTTTCTACAAGCTTTTACACCACCCGTGTAGACATTATACCTCCAAATTGCCCCCCAGCTGACTGGCTTTCGGGTGCATTAACTACTTTACTACCAAAGGGGCAGCCAGATTAAAATATATAGATTTTTTTTTTTTTAAACTGGTTTTGGAACAGTTTTTCTGCAAACCTTTGGTGTCCAAATGTGCCACCAAGCCCATCAGCAGCAGCTCGAGTCTACCCAGATACCCTGACTGGGAAACACAGCATGTTTACCCTGCCTGCTGTTTTCAGTGCCAGTTCATCTGAAAGCCTCAACCTGGGTGTTAGGAAATTCAGTAGCATTTTATAACGAGGGCTGTTGAAAGAAATCACTCCCTGAAAATAATATTTCAAAGAAATCGGCGAAGTCTTTTTCGTCACATGGATTCCGGCGTGCGAGTAGCTGTGACACCCAGCCAGCCAGACACATTAACCCCATGGAAATCTGGAGTATCTAAGCCTTTTAAGTGTTGCCACATGCAATTCTTCCATAAAAAGAAGCACCCAGCATTAAAGCTCTCCATCACAAGTGGCTTTAATATTGAAAGCCTCCACCGCAGACAGACGGAGAAAGGTGGAGTGGGGGGAAGAAGGAGGAGAACAGACATCTAGCCCGTATGTATTTATATTAACAAGCTCGGGTTATTATTCTTATTTTTACTGCAGGCTTCCCTCCTGTTTGCCAGTGAATCAGGTTTTGTCTGCAGCCTTTCTCAGGGCACACAGGCCCGGACCTCAGAGGTACGTGGGGCTCTATTAAGCCGCTGTTCAATAGTTTGGTGATATTCAGACAATATTGAAACATTCCCAAATGAACTTTGCAGGGAGACATTTTCATTCGCTGCCTCCCTCCTCATGCATATTAACAAATGGTATGCAAGGCCTCATTTAATTCACTGATTTTACATTCGGATCACTTTCTCTTTTACAGCTATTTTTACCGGGCTTCATTAATCTTTGTTGAATACAATGGCATACATCTTTAATGCGGCCGCTGTCAAGTCATATTTCAGTAAGAGCTGCAAACTGAATGACAGCAAGCAATATTAATAAATTTAACATAGACTATATCAATTTTTAACAGAATGAATGTGGAAAGCTAAATGTATTATTTTTCGTTTAAATCAGAGGGTTTATCACCGGTTAAGTAGCAGCGATTTCGGGAAACTTGTGACGTGCCGTACAAATAGATTTACATCTCATTAATAAGTAAATTAGGCAAATGCCTTTCAAGTTCAGACAAGTACATAAGTGTAATCTCCATATTAAAGGAGTAGTCTTTGATAAACCACTGAGGAATTGCAGCAGCCAACTATGTGACATGTTGCCAGTGCCTGAACTCTTCCACATTCCCACCTTTAATTACACTGGTTCATTACTAAAGAGATAAGTGTCTCTCCAGTTAAGATTCTATAAATGAGCAGCATGCAGGATCCTCCCAAATCATTTTTGCAGAAACCATGAAAAGGTGGTAACAGTTATGAAAAAACGAATTATCACCTGCTCTCTTTCTTCCTTCCCTGTAATAACATTAAAATATTAAGATGAATTCCTTTTAAATCTCGGAAAGAAATTGTCCATTAAGAGATGCTATTTTGTTTAAGAAAGAAAGAAACGTTACAAAAAGAAAAGGGAAAGGGAAAAAGAAAACTCTTCTGATTTTTTTTTTTTTTTAATTTCCCTTCATAAATCCCAACAGAGATAATTTGCTGTAAAATTTAAACCCAGTGAGAACTTGTCTGTCTGTGTTAAATAAAAAAGTTACGGTTGGTAGGAGACATGTTTTTGCAGTAGCTTTAGCGATTATAGGAAATTACATGCAAAGCCAGAGTTCTGATCCTAAGTTAATTTATAATTGGAAAAAACTTATTAATTAGCTATGTCATTCTAATTAAGAATTAGAGGAGTGTGCATTAGAAAGTCAGTCAATATCCAGCTGACAGAATTTAAAAAACCCACAGAAGTCTGCAAGCTCCGTAGCTCCGTCCACTGTCTCCCCTCTCATCTTTTTTGAGGAATTTTCTGATGCCGTGCAAAAATTAGCCTGTTAAATACAGATATCAAAGGAAATAAATTGGGGATTTTGTCATGCTGGAAAGGAACCCCCCCAAACTGAGCTGGCAGAGGTGCTTTCCCAGGCACCTTCAGCACCTTTCAGGGTACTCCCGGCGTGCAGCTCCTGGCCTCCTGCAGCCAGGAGGAAGCACACACTTTCCAATGTCCAGACAAAAAAAATCCCCAAAATATTAATGAATAAAGACAAAGGAAGTAACTCTGAGGCCCTGTCATGTTTGGGAGGGGAAGGACTGCAAATTTTGCCAATACAGTGCATGTATAAAGCGTGTGCAGGGACATGCCTACATCTCCATGTGTTTCCCACAGCACCAGCCTCAGTCCTCTTGGTACCTTCCCCCTTAAGGCCCTTTTTCTGAGCTGATTATAATTCATTCCTTAAGAAACACCCCATGTGTAAATATATTTTTGTTAATGTTTTTGTCTCTCCAGTGTGCTGGAATTTTAAAGAGCACTTTAATATGAAATCAGACGGAAAGTTTGGGCCTTTTTGTAATTAAAATTAATATGCATGCTACTGAGAGAGGCTTCATAGGTTTAAAATATACTTTTATTTCGACAAATATTGCAAAAGAGGCAAGCGAGCTCTACCAAATGTGATACACAGCCTGGATTAAAATGAAAACAGTCCTTTGCAGTAAGAATTGGCAAGGGTGGAAATACAAAAGGGGAAGTAAAACTATAAAAGCTAACGTCTCAGATAATTGCACCCTCCAAAAATAAAATAAAATAATTAAAATAATCTAACCTAAGCCTTTCACATTTGTATGGACCATTTTCCATCTTGTGCTTTTGCTTTCAATTAGAGTAGGGGGAAAAAAAAAGCTGGAGTGCTCAGTGATGGAATTCAGCTTACTTATTTGAATACCAAAAGATGACCCTGTCCTAATGATACAAAAAATCTTTTGCATTAGCAAATTTCTATTCTGTATTTGTTTTGCTAGCACAACACAATATTCACTTAATATGCTACCAGTATCTTATCAAGTTAATGATCTGTTGTATGTATAGAGTAAGCTTGTTACTCGTTTTAAATTAGATAAAAAAGCCTCACTGTATGGAAATTTGAATACTTGGGATTTTTAGGAAATTATAGGACTCCTATGCTTTAGCAGCCTATAAGAAGCCTTTGCTAAATTCCAATAGTTAGCTTTGATAAGGGGACCTTTCAGATACAGATTCTGTTTAGCCTGAATTAACGGAGCCCAAACCCAAACTGTTGTGCAGTGCTTCTCTCCATTTTTAGCTCCTCTAGATCAATATTTAAAGATTACTTCATGAAAGGTACCCAGGGAGTGGGGTTTTGGAGCAGTTACCATAGGGTGCCCCTGCCTTGAAGCAGCCAACTCCTGCAGAGAGCTGGGTGTCCAAGGAGACCAACACCAACCACTTTAACGGTGGCTCCCAAGGCACATGTGTGCATGTTTTCAGTAAAGAAAAAAAAAAGAAAATAAAAAGAAAAAAAAAAAAGATACAAAACTTATGGGAAAAGGTAAATATAAGTTAAACCCTACAGTCATTTAACATCCTTCAGCAGGCCTATAGCTGATCATGGTCCTTGCTGATGCTCTCCTGAGAGCCTCCTCTGTACGCGTGCCGCACACCGACGCCTAATTGATGGCCATCTAGAGCCTGGAGTGGTTGTTAATTCCTCCTCCTTCAGGAGGAGTGGGCAGATGCAGGAAATATGGAGTCACACTTCTCAGAAGAATTCTCCTTTGTGCAATTTGTTCACTTTATACTGGTCAAGAAGTACCTTCAATTTAGGGAAGTGCTCGCTCTTCGCACGCTCGGAACTTGCCCAGGAACATCATCTTCACAAAGCTACAGGAGCTTTGCATCTGAGCCCCAGGGGTACAGGAATAAAACCTCTCCCTGCTGTCCTCAGGACCCCACATGATGCCAGGAAAGTCAGACCCTGGGATCTTTGCTGGCAATTTTTGCCAAAGCAAGGGGCTGTGGGCGTGGGTCCACACCAGACAAAACCAGTGGTGCTCCCCCAGGACGGCCTCTGCGCATTTCTCCGGATCATTGAATGAGGAAGTCAGGACCTCTACAGCCCAAATCCAGCCCAAATCAATACTGGCTTAGCATATTCATGCTTTAGCCACCTACTTGCTCTTTGCTTGCTCCTCCAGCCTAACCCAAAACCACCAGAGCCATGGTTTTGGTCTCCCCACTCTTTGTTTGCATGTGTGGGTAAGAGAAGGCACTGCCTGGCATCACCTGCTGGACCAGGGAGAGATGATGCTGATCCGGAGAGAAGGAAAATTCTGTGAATGATTGTGTTTGCAATCATCTCAGGGAAAAAAAAGATCCCACTCATCTCCTTTTTCATCATTGAAAGATGCTGTATGCACAGGTTCCAAAGGCTGGATAGGCATTACTGCACCTTCTCCTCAGCCAGGCTGAAGTTGAGATGTGCAGCTATTCGAGGGAGGAAAAAAAGAGAGAAAATATCAAGGTTTGTTTTTGTTTTTCTGTGAGGGACTACCCAAGTTTCTTTGTTGGCTGCACAAGTTTTCTCAAAAACAGGATGCGTGCAGGTGCTGAACACCCCACAGTAACTCCTGGTGCTGCCTCATGAGTGTGTTTGTATTGTCCCTCAAAGATTGCTGGAATCAGGACTCACCAACACCAAGTGATTACAGCCTCTCATTGCACAGATGAATCAGATTGGCCCCAGTCAATAGCATTAATAAATGTCGTTCACTCCAAAGCTACCTGAGGCACTCTGGTGGTGCTGGACCAGATTCCTGGTGCTGAGGCACACCAAGGCACCCATCCTGCTCTGTGGGTGGTGCTGGAACCACAGCCTGGCTGGTGCCATGGTGAGGATGGGCAAGAACATTGCCAGATGGGCAGAGCATCACCAGATGGACTAAGCATCAGTGTATGGACAGAGCATTGCTGGGTGGGCAGAGCATCACCAGATGGACAGAGCATCACTGTGCCACTGCCACCACTGAGACACTGCAAAAGAGCAAACTTTGGCTGGGCTCCCTTTTCAAAATGCAACTATGTAAAGGTCACAGAAGAGGAGATGAAACTAGGAGTTGTAATAAGGCAGGAGAAATAAAAAATAATGACAGAAATAAATTGTCATAAGAGGGGATACAGTTATGATTTATTGTGATATTCTACAAATTTGGAGGTGATTAAAAGCCACCTAAAATTCACATTAACAAGTCACATAAAAATGGAATTAAACTAGTGGGCATAATGTGGCAGGGTATAAAGAAAAATCATGACAGAAATAAATTGACAGAAGAATGATACTATTCAAGTTTTACTCTGTCGCATCACACTGACAGGAGACTAGTATTTTAATTTCAGAGTTGTGGTTGAGTTTTTGGAGTTCATTAAAGGCCCACATTAAGGATCTCATAAAAGTGAGAAGAAATTAGTGACCATAATGTGGCAGAGGAAATAAAGAAACAATAATGACAGAAATAAATTGACAGAAGAATGATACACTTAATGTTTCACTCTGACACCCTCTATTAATAGGCCGCTGCAAGCTGGAGCAAATGTCATTCATATTTTAGCCAAAGTATACCACTAATTAGGCTGGCTTTCTGCACTGGAATTAAATTTGAGATCCCTCACCTTTAGAGTGGGATCATTTGAATTCGAAAGAAAAGAGCTGGTGACAGAAAAAAAAACTTTCTGCTCGGGCTCTTCTAATGAGATAAAATTCCCCCTTCTCCCCATTTCCTAGCTATAATTGCTGATTATGTTGTTACACAGGAGCGGCTCTCCGCTCTCTCCTCCCCATCATTATGATTTAGTCTGGCATATCGGGGTGCTTCAAACACGGACTGAAGTGGTTTGAGTCTAATTTAGCACTCATTTAGGCCGCAGGTACCGACGAAGGTAAACACCGCATTGTTATAATTAATTACCCCTTAGGCCTAGCCAGGCCAGCTCTGTTTCAGCTGACCCTTATAATAATAAGGCTTAGGGGCATATTGTATTTCTTTTGACAGATTAATTAGAAATTCAGCCGTGGAGGTACAAAGCAACTCTGTCATGAATATTTAAATGGACTGACACAAAAAATCATGAAAGGGCTGCTGAACTACATGACAGACAGGGGATATTAGCCAAGTGATTCTAATCAATAATCTCTTGATCTCTTACATATTAATACACTGCCTGCTGTTATTAAGCTCCATAATAAGGAAGGGGAGAGAAAGTTAGTGTAGCTCTGCTGTAGGGCTCGCCGGGCCCCCAGTGTATACACTAACTGACGGAGAAAATGCACAGAGGAGCCGAGCCTCAGCCTCTTCAATCTCATCCAATCTTAAGGAATGGCAGCTCTGAGCATCGCCGGCCGGATAATTATTGGCCCTGACAAGGTGAAGGCGTTTGCAGGCAAATGAGATGGGAAGTAGGATAAGTCCCCAGACCACCCAGCGCAGGGCACGCTCAAAACCAACCGCGCGCTACCGGGCGGGCTTGTATTTGCTTTAGCAGGGGAAATATGGGAATCACAGAGCTTTTGAGTCGTGTTGAAGGGTCAGTGACAGTCGAACACCGGGAGCTTGCTGTTACTGTTGTTAATGTTAACTTTAACACCGAGTCGACCGGATTTACCCCCGGTCCCTTTGCTCATCTCCTCTAACATCAAGGCCACCGAGTGAATTAAGCAGGGTAGCGGAGCTGAATATCATCTAAATTCATTACAGACGGTTCCTCCTGTAAATGGGGGAGGCAGCCGGGCACGCTGCTGGGGAAATGTGCTGCTGCCACCTCACCACAGAGCCTCTTTGTGCTGCTGGGCAGAGAGCGAGCGGCGGCAACGCGCCGGCGCTGGCTGAAGGAAGGGGGTTCCTGGAAGGATGCACGGAGCTAATGCCTGCTGTTATCTCCAAAAAATGAGCCCTACAATGTGCTCGTGTGGTGAGAGAGAAAGGGCTCAGCTGGAAAGAAGGGAATTGGACCCGCTCCAGGATCTGGCTAAACAACTTTAAAAAAAAAAAAGAAAAAAAAAAAAGAAAAAAGAAAGATTAAATGACAGGAGCAGGGAGTGATTATTAACATATTTAAATCGCATGCACACAATATTCAGATGGGATTAGAGGGACGATGTCAGCTTTTAAAAAAATGATTCAACAGCCAAAATATTAGAAATGCCTTTTTTCTCTCCTGGTTTTTTAACCAACAGTCCCCCTTTAACCCTGCCCGTCTCTGTGCTGCTGGTCCCACAGCCTGGCCAAAACCTGGAAAAGACAATTTGGGTTTCAGAGCTGGATTTGCCTTGTCACAGAAAACCCCACAAAGGTTGTGAGACTCGCAGTGAATTTTCCTGATCTCCTCAGGACAGCTGAGGGAGGGAGAGGGTTGGAGGGTGTATCCCTGTAGACACAACATTTGTGATGCCGCCTGTCTCCCATGGCCTTAGTGTCTCACTTCTAACAGGTTCAGGCTGGAGCTGCTAGTGATATCAAAAGTCTCTTAGCCCCTAATAACTCATCACGTTCTTCTACCCTTGTTTTGTTCTGATTAGGTTTTCTTCAGCTATCTACAAGAAGAAAAAGACTGAACTGGAAAACCAGTGGAAATGGCTTAAAGAGCAGCCCCAAATGATCAAAGACCCCAGTGCCACCAGAAGAAGACTTTGGGAAGCTGTGAAACCACTTCTGATGGGGTGAGCACCTTTCTGGAATGTAGGGGAGCCCTGGGAGGGTGTCCTGATCTCACCTCTCCTGCAGGTGCTGCAAAAAGGGCTGGAAACGTTTGCAGGAGGACAGGTCTAGGGTTAGGGGTGGAAAGGAATGATGCCCAGCTGTCCAACGTGCTGTGACAAGATCTTATTTCATGTTGTGATTGGTCACTGAATGGTTTCATAAACTCCATTTCAAAAAGCAGTATGTTCATGGGCACAATGCCATCTTTTGGGGGTTAAAAAGCCCTCTCCTGTTTACAGACCTCATCTGGTGAGGGCTTTGCTTCTTGGACTGAGCTCAGAGAACACTTTGGGTTTTGCAGGAGCACTAGGTTTAAAAAAAAAATAAATCTTTAAAGAGCATTCACTCTTAAAAACCACTACCCTGGATTTATCAACACTTATATTTGCAGGTCACACTTTACTTGCACTTATAAGTTTAAGTCTAACCCTTCTCATTACTTCAATGCTGCCTTTAAACCTCTAATGCATATTTAAGTGGTAGTATTAAAAAAACAGTGTGTCAACTGCCATTGATGTGCGATGTAGGGCACTGACCCTTTGAACACATTATCATGTCATTGGGCCCATTAAATGGAGCCATTTCTGTCGCTCTTAATTGGGTTGTGCAGCCTGTAGCAGTTGCAAGTGGTTACAGTTTATGCCATGAATTATAATAACAATAATACCAGTTAGTGTGGCAGGGATCTACCTGGGTACCAAGTGCTTGGTGAGGGCTGAGAGCACCAGGGCCATCCAGCTCAGAGAGTCACAGAATCACTGTGGCTGGAGAAGACCAACTTGTCACCTCTCCCCTCTAAAAGTCACAGAGGTTTCATGTACGAGATCAAAAATCACCTTGTGGGCACTACCACGTCCATGCCTCTCTATTAACAGAGTGTCCTCTTCCAACGCAGTGTTCCTGGGCTGTTCTGCTCATGAAACAACGTGCTGTTCCCTATAAATCATTTTTTTTAAGCATCTGGCCTCCCAGAAAGAAACCCGATACATCCTATCTGCTTTTGGTAGGAAACTGCGACTTCTTTTTCATTCTTTTTTTTTTAATTCCCCCCCAACTTTTTAAAAAATTGGATGTCAGAATTCATTTGGGCTAAGGCCAGGGTATTTTATGGCAAGTTTCAGCAGCTGAAAATATTTGCATCTGATTTATGAAGTTTTGCAAATGGAGGCAGTGCCTAATGACAGTGGCACTGCCTGCCACGCTGTTGCAATTAGAGGTTGGCCCACACCAAGATCCTGGCATGGAAGTGGCCTGAACTTTGGATCTCCAGTTGCATTTCCAGGGGCCAAATCAAAGCCCTGCAGAGATTTCTTGAGCTGGCTCCAAATTTTACAGCCAGGCCCCCTTCCCAATAATTAGTGCTGTTGTCTTTAAGTATCAGTGGAAGTCACAATGTTTTATCATTTGCAGCTGGATGTGCATGAGCACCCTGCTTGCTGGTTGGGTGCTCCCAAAGAACAGAGAACTAAGAACAAGGAAAACAGACTCCAAGCAAATGCCAAATTAAATGTCCAAATGCAAAATGTGTAGTAATTGCAAGAGTAAGAGCAGTGATGACAGCAACAATCATTTCTAGCCTAGCAGCTTTGTTTGCAAAAATGTTAGGAAAAGGTGCAGAGCTGGAAACAAATAACTTTACCTCAGCCCTTTTATTGCAAAAACATAATAAAGTGCAAGCCAAGAAGTAAATTCATTGCAAGTCATATTCAAGGTTTTGGACCAAAGCGAAGCTGTTACAAACTACATCTGTAAAAATTGTGTAATTATTATGGGTGGGTAAGATCTGGCAAGAATTATTTTCTTAAGTAAAGCGTAAAAGAGAACAGATGTGCTGTAACTGACACATTTATTTTTTTGCCAGTTTCACTAATTCTGCACAAAAAGTTGATCTCGTTTATCATATATTCACCGGATTTCAAATCAGTGAGGCAAGGGTGACTTCCTTCCCTGTCCCAGTTTTAATGCCTGAGAAAAGGAGGGGGGGTGGGGAAGGCTGTCGCACCGAAAGAAAATTAATTTGTTTTATTGGGCACTGAAAACCCAAGTCTTTTGTCAAGCAGAGAAGAAAACATATATTTGGAGGGAGAGCTAGGTCACTAGTTAAATGTCAAGGTCTGCTAAAATCAAAAGGTAGGAGGGGTGGGTGACAATGAAATCTAAGTAGAAAACCATAAATGTAAAGAAACACCAGGATTTCTGGGCCGGGGTGGAATGAGAAAAATGGCTAAAGACAAAGATAGGCAGCCTGGGTCTGGAAGTAATTACAGGCAAGTGAAGACAACTGAATTCCATATTACTTTGGTGGATGTCTGTAAAGGCAGTTTGGGGAGGTATTTTGGTAAGGTTTACTTTTTGGAGCTTAGCAACATAAATTTGTTGTCACTGAACTATTAAATAAAATAGACACA
This sequence comes from Florisuga fusca, assembly GCA_038090715.1. Classification (NCBI taxonomy): domain Eukaryota; kingdom Metazoa; phylum Chordata; class Aves; order Apodiformes; family Trochilidae; genus Florisuga; species Florisuga fusca. The sequence continues at coordinate 81,795,688 of JAAWXA010000001.1, forward strand.
TGTTGGCAAAGAGTGCAGAGCCAAGGGATGGAACTGATTAAGGGACAGCCTATGAAATAATAGCTTAAATGGGCCCACTGCAGGATTTTAATATCCCATGACAACACTCAATTGTCAAATTCTGCTGGAGTGTCCAGGATGCTACTAAAATTAAGCCAGAAATTCCTAGATTTATTCTGTTTTTTTTACAGCTCAGAACAGGAAATGCCAGTAAGCTGTGAGAATCTGAGCAAGAAACAAGAAACTGGGAAGAAAAGAGGATGGCCTAAAATTTTATGAGATTTCTGCCATTAAATCTATAACAAATGTCTTTCACCTACCCACGATAAAGAGGCAATGTGGGATTTTAATTGGACTTTTGGCTTTTCTTCATTTGATTTAAACCTAGGTAGAATTTCAAACAATAACACTGGAACACCTGGTTAACACGTTAGATGATATGTATAGTTGTAAATTGTGGTTTTAATAGGTGCTCACAGGGGGATTGCAAAGGGTCCCATTGTTCAGCTTGGCAGATATTAAAAAAAGTTCATGAACTACTGGGATTTAAAACCCGCTCACATGATTTTAATATTACTCCAGTAATGTAATTTGATAATTTGACCCAACTTGTGGCCAATTTGTGGACAGAGAATCTAATGGTCACGTTACGTGATTAAAGCACCCTGATACTGGACTAAGCACAATGCCTGCTTTAATTTATTGCAACAGGCCAAGCTGGAGAGCTGCAAGTCACTGAAATCTGATAATCCTCATATTACATGGGCACAATCAAAGAAATGCCTGCTGGAAGTCTGCTCCAAGAACAAACACAACCCACAAATACTCTGCATTTCTCCGCCAGGAAAATGACCGAGGCTGAACTGTTTTGGCAAGGAAGCTCCTTCCTTCCCAGTTCCAGAACAAGGACTCAGCAGACTCAAAAGAGACCAGTCACTTGAAATTATTGGGGTTTTTTTTTTTGTTTTGAAGACACTTAGGTTTATTTGTGCCATCTGAGTTTAAATTCTGGCTTTAGGCCTCCTGCGTGGACAACGGAGAGGAGGGCCAAACTGGAAGGAGCCCTACTGGAGCTACTTAGGATGAGGAGGATACATTGGAAGGAAACATTCCCATGGTCATTCCCACTCACTGCACTGTGTTTCAAACTGAAGAGAGAGGTTCCTGGACAGCATGAACTTGAGACAACTCAACCTGCATGAGCCCCTGGTACCCAACTGGGGGATGGAGCCTGTAGCTCTGGTGTCCCCAAAAGGTCGATGAGATCAGGGTGGTGTCTGCCAGAAGACATCATCAGCTGGTTGATGCTTTCTACCCGATGGTAAAAAAACTACCTGGATGATGAGGCTGAGCACCACGGTTGGTGGTGATGCTGTGCCTCCTGGCCAGGACCAAGTGTGGGGTTCTGGCACCCATCCAAGGCCAGTTCTGTCAGGTGTCCTCACCCCCCACTGGGGTGGTGACAAAGCAGACTCCCTGCAGCTCCCCCAGTGATTCTCATGTCCCAAGGGCCTGCAGGATGAAGCTCAGAGGCAGTGGCAGTGCTGGGGTGCACCCCAGAGCAGGTAAGGTGGGGATGGGGTCCTCAGCAGGAGCTGGCTTCCTAGAAAGACCTCATCCTGCTCCCCCCTTCCTGTTGGCCCAAAGCCTCTTGTACCCCAGAGCTCATCCCTTCAGCTTGCCTCTGCTCCCAGTTTAAACACCAGAGTGAGCAAACTGAATTTGCTGTCTGCCTCTCCCTTTTAGAGCTGGTGCTGAAGAGACCTTGATGGTACAGTTCTAAAACTTCAGAATTGTTGGGGTTTTTTTTGTTTGTTTGGGGGTTTTTTTGTTGGGTTTTTTTTGTTGTTGTTGTTGCTGTTGGGGCTTTTTTTTTTTTGTGCTGTGATTTTTATTATATTTCTTTTTATTTTTTCCTGGAGTATTCCTGTCCTTCCACACACAGCAGCAAAGTTTTCCTCTGTTTTTCACTTGCCTGACAGTCAGTTCATGTGCTACCAGCTCCAGTTCCCTTCCCTTTGTCCTATTCTGCTTTAATTTTCCTGGACATTTGTCCCTAGTTTCCGTGGATCTTTGTTGAGTTTCTCAAGCAAGTCAGAACAATAGCCTCAATTCCAAAACTTTTCCCACGTTTTCTCTTTCCACTCCTGCTGTAACTGTACACCTTGCCTTCCTCCTCCACTTTCCCACTTAGAAATCTTTCATAGATAACAAGACCTCCCCGAGGCCCTGATTCAGCAGAGCACTTAAGCATGTGCTTAACTTTAAATACCTTTGTAAAAGCTTTTGCTGAATCAGGATCTTAGCGTTTCTCCTCATCTAACTGCTGTTCTCCCATGGTTATTTCAGTATTTGCTTACAGGAAAATCTGAGCACAGAGTTCAGGGATGATGTCAGCAGGTTTTTTTGCCCCATCCAGCTGAAGTATTTAGATGCACTCAGCAGAAGGAGGAGGCAAAGGGCCTGCAGGTAATCCGATGCCCATCGGCTCCACAATGTGGTTTTGATCTTCAAAAAAAGTTTTTGAGTGCTGCTACCGCCAGGTCAGTGCCACCAATGAGCCACAGTGGTAAAGCATGGCAAACCTCCCAGGCATCTGAAAATCTGTAGTGTTTCATCTCAGTTTCCACTAAGAAATTTATCTCCAAGTATCAGCCCTACACGTCTGCTTGATTGTTACAAATTCAGTCCAAATGGCTGAGAGATTGCTAGGCAGACGTAGCTACTTTTTTCCCCTAATAACTCCTAAGTACAGCTGTTTTTAAAAAAAGAACTTATTGTCTTTAATAAACTGTTGATACATAAATGTTTAATTCCCTTTGCCAGGAGGCAGCAGGGTGATGAGTCTGTAATTCATTTTAAAAGATATCATGGCCCAGTGCAAATATGACTGTAATTACTCACTGCAGCCAGAGCAGCTGTAGTCCATACCAATCATGCCAACCACTTCATCTTGAATATATTTTTTGAATGCTCTGGTTATATACATCACCATTTACTTTCAAACTACAGCTCCAGAGACTACAACCGAGACTGCAACTACATGAGCCGGGAGTTGCAGTCGTAGTGGGATTTGGAGGCTCTTCCTCCCTCCTTCCCGCGAGTGTGAGGTCTGCTCCTGTGAGAAGGGATTCCTGGGGCTTTTCCTCATGCCCTGCACTTTACGTGGAAGCCAAACTTGTAAGAAAAACGATGTGATGGATTGCAGATGGAAAGGCAAGACACCACCATGCTGACCTCCCGTGATCAATACCAGCTGTGCTGATACCAGGGGGTTGGAAAACTTAAAGCAGAGAAAGCAATGGATAAGACAAGGGGTAATGGGCACAAGTTGCTCCTGGGGAAATTCTGACTGCATACATGAGGAAAATGGTTCACTCTGAGGACAGTCAGACATTGGAATGGTCTCCCAGGGACAGTGGTGGATTCCCCCACTTTGGAAAGTTTTGAGTCTAAGCTTGATGGGGTGCTGGGACACCTCAGATAATAATATGAAAAGGTTTGGACCAAAATGATCCTTGAGGTTCCTTCCAACCTGACCTTCTGTGAAAACAGGACTCCTTCCTTCCTGCTTCACCACACAAGGATTTTCCCACTCTCTACCTCCCACTTTTTTTTTCCCCCTGTGCTGAAGAAGGACTTGAAGGGCTCAGGGACAACTGAGACTGGAGAATTTGTGTCCATAACTCTTGATGTCTGGGAGCAAAGCTCTGGTAGAGGTCAGAGCTGACCCCTCAGCCAGGCAGGGAGTTCAGGGCTGCTCTGGACCGGTTCGGTGCTGGTTTCGGTATTGGGGAAGCCACCCCATGGCACTCCTGTAAATAGCTTCCGTATTCCAACTCCAAAATGTCCTCAGGCCACCAGAGAACCATGGATGTGCTCCTCTGGGATTAAGAGGCTGAAGAAAGGAGGAAGAGCAAAGTGTTTAAGAGCGGAGAAGAGAGGGGAAGGTGAGGAGAGAGCAACGCGTGGAGAGAAACACCCAGAGCAGCCCCTGAGGAGAGCAGAGAACAAGGGCGTTCTCCCGGGATAGGGACCCCATGTTGGAGAAGGGGAAGAAAGCGAGGAGTCCTTCTCCCTGAGGAAAAAGTATCGACAGAAAACCACCCATGAGGAAGGGACTGCGAACCCCAGAGCCGAATCCACCCCCCGGCCCCTGTGCCACTGGGCGGGGAGGAGGCAGGGAACAAAGTGTAAGGGCCCGGAGGCGGGAAAGTCTGTAGGCACTGCTTCGTCTTGTCTCTGCCCTCTGTTTTGACTAATGAGTAATTAAATAGATTTTTTTTATTATTTTTTTTCCCCCAAGTTGAGTCTGTTCTGGACTCGGGTGGTTTCCTCCTCGCCGTCCCGAAATGGCGGGAAGGGGGAGCAGCCGCCTGCTCCTGCGTTACCAGGCAGACTCAAACCTCGGCAAACATGAAGGACCCAAATTACATTGGCTGTATTTTCCTACCTTTTTCTCTCTCTAATAAAGACTTTGTGCATGTTCAAGTTAAGTTAGAGACAGACCAACATATCCCTTCTCCCGCCGCAGCAGGTCGATGAGTTGTAAACTATTTTTTTTTTAAAGGATTTTCTTCTTTCCTGGCTCTGAGGGGAGAGGAGGTTGATCTAAGGGGTCATAGAATTAAAAAAAAAAATTTTAAAAAAATTAAAAAAAAAAAATTAAAAAAAAAAGGATAAACACCCTCTTATAGGATGTAGTACCTATAGGAGGTTGATTAGACATTTTGAGATAAATTATAAAAACATTAAAATCTCTCTGCAGGTCCCACTTTTGCTTTGATGTGTTACATCTGTGAATATTTGGGGTCTCTTACCAAAATACAGTGTAACTTTCCCTCAGTATTTACCTGAGTTTACCTCAGCATTACCTCAGCCTAAGCTTTTTAAGGACTAGAAAGTATTTTCTCTCATTTGCACAAATCACACGTTGAAGATTTAATTAGAAGTAAATACTAATTACTAGAAGAAGGCAACCTCTTCCAAGTGCTAGGGAAGTTTGGGATTAGGCTGAAATGTCATGTTTAACACCACGGGCCATTCTCCAGATTTGAACTGGTGTTCAGAAAAATAAGTAAGTTCCTCCTTACATGCCAAAGGCTCAACCCTAACCAAATGATTCCATGGCAAGGTAGGGTCACCCCAAAAGATTTAGATGAGGTAGTTTGTATTTATATGGATGAGAGGAGATGTTTTATGTGGTGTGAGGAGATCTTCCTCTCGGCCAGCAGGCTGGAATAGCTGCAAAATTGTCCTCTGTATCTTTTGGAAGTTAGAAGAGGCTTATTCAAAGATCTCGTGTGCTAGAAACAGGGCTGGGAGGATCCAAATGATTAATTTTCATGGAATACACTGTCAGTTTATACCAAATCAGTATGGAGAAGTGTCTGATCTTCCAAGTCATCCAAACCAAAGGAAGACAGATGAATCTCAAGCAGATCCACTTTAACCTGGTGCATATTGTTGAACTCTGGAGTCCTGCTGGCCTGTGGAACCCCCTGGAGAAGCCCAGCAATCCCACAAATGTCCATTTTTCCAGGTCCCCCCTGTTGACATACATACTGAGTGCACAGTGCCAGAGCTGGGAGGTTGCAGGGTCTCTGAAGGCCCAGCCTGAAATCTTTAGCACACCTCATGTGCCTTTCCTTCATTTCAAAAGGAGATGTCATGGGACTTGTGAGATTCCATTCTTATTTTTTTAAATTTTTTTTTTTCCAGGCAGTGTCTGATGAAAGACGGTGCTGAAGCACGAGGTCTGCTCTGGAAAGAAAGTTTCTGCTACACAGTGGACCAGGCAAATATTACTCAGGCAATATTTAGATAAGAGGCTTGACTGGGGTGTTCCTTGTCGTGGGTAATAGTGTGCTGTATTTTAGGACTTGCAAAACAGGATAACTTGTAAAGTCCTTGTGAACATTGGGTGTTTAGTTCCTGTACACCAGTAAATGGCATCTGAACTGGTGCCGTTCAGTGTTCAATTTAAACACATACCCAGGTACCTTTCCTCCTCTAATCAACAGTTTCCCTCCAGAGTGATGTCAATAGACTGCTGCACATGGTACTTTTTTTTTTTTTTTTTTTTTTTTTTTTTTTTTTTTTTTTTTTTTTTAATAATATCTTCATTTTAATGTGGATATTGCCTTTTCACCTGGGAGCAGGGCTCTATTGAAATTCTAATGGGAGAGCATATTCTTTAACATGAGAATACCCAGGGCCCGAGCAGAGTCAGAGCAGAATGAGAGATGGAGTATTAACTGATTTTTCTCCCTCCAGAAGAGGGGCCTATGTGGGTCAGGCTTGCAGGGTTTTTCCCTTCCTCTTTGCCTGCAGTTTCATAGCAACAATAATTTTAAACTTCATATTCAGTGGAGTTAAAAAAGGAATCCAAATGCACCTGAATTACTGTACTGTACCAGGGAATTTAATTAAGAATATACACATTAGAATTTCAGTGGGAGCGCCTATTTAATGTTACTTTATTAAGCCTTCTATCAAACCCTTTTTTATGTATATCAGTTGATATACAATTAATCTGCTCTCTTGTGAGAAAAAAATAGCACCTGAGGTGGATGAAAAGTGTCAGATTATAATAATTATAAGCAGCTGTTCACTTGGAATCACCTCTGGCCTACATGGGGGATGCTGTGAGCTACCACTTCTCACAACAGACCACCTCATTAGACTTGACCTTCCCAGCTGGGTATTTCATTTGTGTTTTTTTAATGGGTTTGTATACTGCAAATCGCAGCCCCTCGCCAAGGCTGGCTCTTTGTTGCCGTAACAAAAGGCAGCAATGCAACTTTCCCCCCCCAAAAAAATTTAATAAATAAATAAAATTAAGCTGCTGCTACTGGATGCTGGTGTAATGCTGCTGGTGGAGGAGGTGACTGCCTGGTGGAGGAGGTGGTGTGGGATGGGTAATGCAGAGCACAGAGCTGTCTTGCTAAGGGTAAGTTCATTTTTCTTAGCTTTCAGGTAGTTCTGCTCTGTCTCCAAGTGCTAGAAAGGAAATGTTTGTGGAGTGTCTGATGCTGGGCATCCCAAACTCCAGCACCACCCAGGACCCAGTCCCTGAGATATAGAACTGCACCCAAACTGCACCCCCAGCAGAGAGCATCCTGCTCCCAGTCAGTGAGGGATAAGCCTGCACCTCTGCCACCCAGACTGGAGACCCAGCTAAAGAGAAATTTTATCTCTGCAGCAGTTTGTGTCCACGTGTAGATGTGTTTGGGGATGCAGCATTCTCACTGATGGGTTTGGGGCACCATATATATGTGCACATGTACATATAAAATTAAGAGATTAAAAAAGCTTCTGAACAATATATCTGGTTTCTTTTCCCCTTCCATTTATGTTTGTAATAAACTCACTCTCATACAATTAGCCTCAATTGTTTTTATATCTTCTGAGGCAATAATATAGGCAGCCTGGGGAATACAGTCGTAATCCATATACCTGTGTTCATTTACCCAAATCACTATGGTTACAGCCAGGGCAAATTGTTTACTGTGAGAATCTTTGGAGCCCCTTTCCAGATACTAATGACCTTTCTGTTCATCCAATAACATCAACAAACCAGGGAGGCTGCCCACACCATTAAAGCCAATTGCCTCTCAAGTTACTGAGGGAGTTGTGCTTTTCCTCATTTATTTTCTCTCATCTGATGTAACTCACATGCCACTTTCTTGTCTTTAAAGAAGGGGAAAAACTGTGGATTATTGATTTGCTTCTGAACAGAAGACCAACCTAAAAGCCCCAATGAATTGTCACTCATTATTGAAATTACTGAACACTAATTAAACTGGCAGCTCAAATCCCAGCAGGCCACACTCATCTGAAGCTGAAATTCAGACACTTGGACAGTGGAAGAGAGAAAGCGTTAGCAACCACCAGGATTGTAATAAGCTTTGCATTAATTTTTGTTTCTTAAAGGCACATGCAAGGCTTGTCACAGAGCAGGCAAGATGCTACCTGGACCAGGGTTAGACTTGCAAGGTATTTTTCCTGCTTCCCTTCCAGGAGCCATCATTTCAAATGGGAATCCTCTGGTTCCCAGAGAGTGCTTCCTTCCTCCTCTGACAAACCATGGAGTGCTGTAGTGTGGTGCAAAGACTGACCCTGGTGATGCTGGCAAAGGGAAAGCCATCCCAATTGGCTGGCTGAGAGGAAACTGAGTCAGAAAAATACCCACAGCCACATGCCTGATGTACTGCCCCAGCTTCTTGAGCAGTAATCAGTGCTAGAGATCATCTAGAACTCAAAGAGCCCAATTTATACAAAACATCTTTGGCCCATGTTCACAGGATATTCAAACTACCTATAAATTATGCATGCCTGTGGTTAATCAACCTCAATTTTTTTCCCTTTTTTTATTTTTCCCCCCCATGCTTGAGAAGTAACCCTTCCTTTGTTCAGCTTCAAAGAGGGCAGCACCAGAGGAGAGAGGGCTGGGTGAAGGATTCAGGTTGCAATTTGTGCTTATGAACAGGACTTTGTGGTGATGTTGCTGGTGGTGAGGGAAGAGGAGGAGAGACCCTCAGCCATCCCACAGGTCCCTCTGGGTTTTTTTTTTTTTGCCCATGCTATATAATACTCAAAGGTCAGGGAAAAAACAAACCACAGGCACTTCTGAGAAATATTGGGTCTTGGATGGGTTTAATCTGTCCTTTAGAATGATGGTTCCTGCTGTTGGAGGGCCAGTATTCAGCACTGCAGACAGAGTGCCCTTTATAAATATAGTTTACCATGTATGTTCATCTTGTGCCAGAATTGGCTTGGATGAAACTGCAAAACAATTTTCACTCTTCTCTCTGTATACACAATCCCACTGAATTTCCCAGCAGCTGGTCCTTGGGATGCAACTGGCAGGAGAGTTTTTGAGTGAAAGCTGAGGAGGGAAATCTTTTAAGCAAATATCACTCTAGATGAAACACTTTTGAGTTTTTCTGAGCTGAGCAGGGCCCTTTTCCATCTGACAGCCACCAGAATTGAGCCTTGCTGCTCACACTGGAGGCTGGGGTTGTTTTAAAAGTTTTGCAGGGAGCAGATCTCTCTGGTGTAGGCACCACGAAGTCCTTCCAGCAGTGGAGTGTTTCTGGAAAGTTTAAGTGAAATTATTAATTATTTAATTCTTCCAATAAAAAATTAATTGCATTTTAGAACAAAAGAATGTGCAAACATCACCCCTCTATATTTAGGCCTGGAAACTAAGCTGTGAGGAGTGACTTAGGAAAGAAGGGAGTGAAGATGCAAATGTCCCATTGTGTTCTACTTAACCTGTCACCTCCTGGGATCCTCGTGCCCTGGAGTTTCCCCCAGCTCAACAAGGTGACACCAAAGGGGAAGGAGTCAGCAGGGACCTTAATCTGGGATGCAGTGTCCACCCTTGCTTGCTGCTCACAAGGCCCCAGGTCAATGCAAACCAAAAGGCACCCATTTACCTAGCCCAGAGATAGGAGTTTAAATGGGTATCTGAGGTCTTTAAAAAAAAAATACAAACACAAAACCCAAATAAATATTCATTCTACCTATAGGTTTGCCCCAGCCTATGTTTCAGTGCCACCTCCCCATGGGGTGGGGATGGCTGTGAATGGTGGGGCATGGCAGAACCAGGCAGAACCATCACTGCTGCCCCAGGACCCAATCCTGCAAGCAGGCAGCACCCAGGTGCCTGGGATCACCTGGAGCACCTGAATAGCCCGGGGACAGCTTTGAGGCTCAGAGCTAAACCCAACCATCCGTGGGCACCAGGAGGCACCCATCCTTGCCTTCTGAGGCAACAGGAGCCAATTAACAATTGCATATTCAACAGCTTCCAAATGAGTCTTTTAGAGAGAGCTCACCTGGCACTTATCCTGGCAGCTGAGAGGAGTTTCAGGTTCTGCAGTGGTACCCCAGCAGAGGTGAGCATTTGCAATGGCTGTGCTGCTATTTTGCTCTATTTGGAGGGGGAGGACTTTAACCATTCTGCTCCCAACAAACAGCACAATATTTCCAGGCATCTCTGTTGCAAGTCGGGGTCAAGAGGAAAGTAATTTCCATATGCTGGCCTTGTGTCTTGATTTTTACAGGGGTCAGAGGGATAGTTATTCCCCAGAGCAAGGCTTGGTTTTTCTAAAAAAAGTCTGTCTTGTTCTATCTTTCCTTAAAACCTTGGATTTTAACCAAGGATCAGTTATTTAATTCTCCTCTTCAGTAAAAATTAGGACAAGCTAACATTTATTTATTTTTAAATATCCTCTGTAGCTTTACAATAAATGGTTAGAGCACAATGCAATCCTCCTCCATACACGAAGCATCTTTTTAATATGCCCTATCATGAAATTAATTGGACATTAAATAGCAGGAGAAAGACATATAATAAAACCTGCAGTTATCACAGTTCCCAGTGTGACAATACCCAAAGGTTTGAAGGTTTAGTTAAGCTCCAAAAGTTTAAATACTTTTCCAAACCTCCTTGGGCTGGAAGCGAGCAGGCTTTCTCATCAGGATTCCCAGTATTCCTGGCTTTGGCTGTGGGCAGGCAGACTGTCAGAAAAGCTTTTCTTACAAACCTCCAGTAATCCCACTCGTGTCAGAAATGAGGAAATGCAGGGCCTGGGCACCAGCAGCACAGAGAGGCAAGTTAATCTGTTGGACTTTTCAGGAAGAAAAATCAAAACCAACCAACTAAACAAAAAAGTGTGTGTGTGTGTTTGGAATTATTCCTATCTAAAATGTACCCTCTCCTGATTAGACTTCAAGAAGAAAAAGATGAAGTAATCATTTTTGTGTTGGTATCTGAGAAACTGGGAGAGCTCTGTCCAAAGCTCAGGCATTGCCAGCTGTGACTATTTTAAAATATTGAGTGGCAAGTGTCTTTTGCAGTAAGAATCAAAGCTTCTAAATTAATTTTTTGGTTTGTTTTGGTTTGGGGTTTTTTTGAGACTCCTTGAGCAGCTCCAAGTGGGTTTCTGTGTGTGCAAAATGAGTGAGTCCAAGGTGTAACAGGATGCTGAGATGATAGCAGAGGCCTCTTGGAAATTAAAGCTGGATGCCCTCATTTCCTTGCAGAATTCCTGTCCTGGCTGTCTTGTGCCTTCCAGAAACCCAGGCCACCTCCTCTCCTGCTGACACCAGTACCTGGTGTCTGGGATGTGCACGGGGTCTTGGGGATTCACCCACATGGGATGGCTGGAAGACACCAGGTAGGGAAGAATGAGCACCTGAAACTCTGAGGAACTTAAACCAGACATCCAAAAAGGAAAAACCCAAGGGATTTTTTCCATTTTTTCAATCATTCTTTTCAACCAAAGCTGGGTTTAAAACCAAATCTATATTTTTTTAATAAAATCTTAGACTTCGAAAACCAAACTGACATTTAAAATAGTGGTAAACCTAATTTTCCTTAAAAAAAGCTCTACACAGGGAAAAAACCCCACAATCTTTGTAATATCCTGTAAAGATTCTGCATCTAGGCACTCCTAAACCTTTCCAAACTTTTCTGTAAGGCAGAACACAGAGATTAGGCTGGGAGCAAAACCTTCCCTGGGAGAGCATTACAGTTGTGCAGCAATATGGCTCTGCCTTGACTTGAGCTTTGACTTCCTGAGAGAATTAAACAGATTGAAATGTACCAGGTTTGGGAGTGAAAGGACAAACACCTCAGTTAACTGCCCAGAGAGCCCCGATCCTACCTGGGCTGGCAGCACAACTTCTCTGGTGGGTATTTTGTGGCTCAGAGGTGGAGAAGGAGGTCCTGTGGTTCAAGGTTGGTAACAGGCAATAGGGTGACCTCAGCAAATTCCTTTGGTTCTTGTCCTTTCACAGGAATGCTGTGGGGTAGAACTCAGGGTGTAAGGTTGGCATGTACTGATTCATCATGGAGCTGGGCAAAATTTCAACTGAAAGCTTATAGTAAGGGTTCATCAACAGACCAAGCCAGCTGTGGTGACAGAAGACTGAGGGTGAAGAGTGAATCAGAAAGCAAGCTTGGAAGAGTACCAAAAGTTTGCATTCAAGTTTTTGGAGGAATATCTATGTATTTAGTCTCAACTTGTTTCAAGTATTTTATTCCTCATAGTCTGATCTTTTGGGGGGACTTTTTTCTAGGCAAGAGGTGTCAGGCAAGGACCACCTCAAAAAGAGCATGGTATGACTCAAGAAAAAGTCCAAATAAAAGAGCACCTCCTACTCCAGCTGAACAAAAAGCAACTCTCAGGCACTTGCCAGTCCAGAAGCAGAATGTAAAAGCTTTATTTTAAAATGCTCCTCCAGCTACTTCTCGAGACTGGTTTGGCTTGAGCCTGAAGAGGCAGTTATTTAAGCACTTGAAAGAGACTAAAAGGCTCAAGTCTAATCTCAAATGCTCACATGAATCTCACCAGGTACCTCAAAAAATCCATAATTTTACTTGCACATCCATGCACAGGAAATGCAAACCCACGGACTGGAGATTAAAAATCAGCTGCAACTGTTGAACTCAAAATTGTGTTTTTTTAAAGAAAAATCTGTATCGTGACCTTCCAAAAGAGTGTAATTGTTTGATTTCAGTGCTGTGGAGAATACTGAATTTCTAAACGTTTGGTGAATCCCAGGCATGTTAATTCTTAAAAATAACTCTTTCAGATGTTATTACAGTTGATTGATTTTTCTTTGGTTCTACAAATACATGCTTGAGCTTAGCAATTTAAAGCACTTGTGAAATCTTACAGGACTGTGCTGTAAAATTTGACTAGAGTTTATTAGTGAAGATGAACTCCCAGCCTTTTAAGATGATGTAGGAAAAGTGGATATTTTGTGAGCTGAGTGCAGTTTCTCTACACTTTTCCCATAGCCTCCATGTTCCTGCTATGTACAAAGTTAGAAAATAATGTGAAAGATTTGGACTGGTTAATACCAGACTTGAATTTTGGATCATCTGGAGAGAAAAAAAAAAAAAAAGAAAAGAAAGGATTCTTCCAGCTTGGAGTGACAAATGGACTTTGCTGTTTAGGAGTTAGAAGCACACTTGTCTGCTGTGTGTCATCAGCAGGTTCCAAACGAGGCTTCCAGAATTTCCATGCACATTTCATTTCATCAGTTCTCCTGCTATTAGACCATGCCAAGAGAAGTGGAGTCAGACAACACAACTGGAACCTCTGTTTCTATACTTCCCCCCCTGCATCTGAAATTACCCAGAGGTTACAGAGTCCTGTGGAGGATGGAGACCCCTTGGCCAGCAACAGCTTGCCTCTTGCAAGGCTGGGGTGGGCTTTGCCAGGTGCTAAGAACATCAAATCCTTTGGCATGTGTCCCATCCCCCGGGAAGGGCTGGGGCAGGAGGGGATGCTCCAGGGGAATGGGAACCACCTGTGCTCCCGTCCTCTCTGGGGTCAGCTGGCACAGCCTCCCCACCCCCCAAAAAATTGGGTTTCCTGGCAAAACCAGCTGGAGCAAGTCTTGCTCTTGATAGGCTTGAAAAATGGGGGTGTGAGGATATTTCCAGCTGGGCAAGGCAAAGGGGGATTTTCAAGGACTGGATCCACAAAAATCACCCAGGTGTCTCCAGCCCTGAGTTGATTTGGCTGTTTGGAAACGTTTTATTTGTTGAGCACCTATTAAGCGCTGGGTGCCCCACAGACAAGGGGAGGGGTGAGTGTTTGCACCTTTTAAATACATAAAAGAGGTGGCTGTTGTGGGTAGCAAGCAGTAAAGGGAAAAACTAAATGGGGAAAGGAGATGAGATGTTGAAGCTCTGGGGTTTTTCCAGAGCATTATTTGCACACTTCGGGGGAGTGCAGGTTGGTTGCCTGTTGCTGGTGCTTCACCATTTGCTTGTCTTTAACCTGGTTTCCAAGTGAAATGAGGCTTAAACAATTGCACCCTCTGTAGGAGCATCTGTTGGTCTGTCAGTCCTCCCAGGAACCTTTTGAACCTGCCATAGAGTTCCAACCAAATTTCACAGAAGGCAGCAAATGGCTGGGCCATACTTCCCATGGCTGCAGGTTTTTCTGTAGGATGTGTACACCTTTTGGGGACACTCTAAATAACACAAGTGCATGTGCACTCCCTCCAGAGCCCACTGGGGGGGCAGAAGTTGGCCTGAGGACACTAAGCATCCATCCAGCAAGCAGGGAGCCAGCTTCTCCCATGCTATTCTTATCCCTGGGCTCAGCATCTCAGCCTTGACGTTAAAACAGCTTTGCAGAGACTCAACCTAGCTGAATAATTATTGTCTTGCCAACTTGTCTCCATGCTTTGCCCATTTACATAATAAAGACGTTTCTGGTTGCATCCTGCCCACGTTTCCAAGTAGGCAGGAGATTTATCAGGAGCTTAGGAAGAGCACTTCATCCCCTGTCCCTGGGGGAAGGTAGATTCCTGAATTTTGTCAGGACACAAGGCAACAGAAGGGATAATACATTTGCTGGTCCTCTTAGAAACCTTGTGTGTTGCCAAGTTGAACACTTTGCAGGAGATCCCCTCGATTCTTGTGTTTCTTGCTTGCTTGGTGCAACTGGGAGGTAGTATTTCTAGAATCTTTTTTATTATTTCTGGAGAAATCTTGCCTAACAGCTCCAACCCCTCCTTGTCTGATAAGCACTTTGCAAATTGACCCATACTGGGAATCTCTTAATTTCTGGGCTGAGTACAGAAGAAGACAATGTCTCCATTTGGCTGTGAACACTCGTTTGATCAATGTCTTGAACTTTTTAAAAAAGAGATTGATTTATCCTCAGTTCAAAGCATTCCCTTGTCTTTTGCCTGTACTATCATGAGTGATGGAAGAATTTGCTTTTAAACCTTTACATGATGTCTGCCTCACCTTTGAGGATTCCTCTTATCAAACAGGGGTGACCACTGCTGTCTCAGTGACACTTCACTGACTGCTTGGTATCTGTACCTAGAAAGATGTTCACCTCATTTGGCTGTGAAGGGGTGTGTGTCAACTGGGGCTGGAAACCCAACCAGCAGCTGGAGGCAAAAATTTGAAGTAGTTTGGGAACCCAACCAAAAGAGTTTGATTTCTGAAAACCCCAGAGCAGCTCTCTTGCCAGTAACCATATCTCCTCCTTCAACTCAGAGCTCAAATTCAAGTCTTCCCTGCTTTCTCCCCATGAAGAGTAACCCACTTATCACAGGACATGAAAATGTGGGGCAGCTTCCTGTTGCTGGTAGAAAATACATCAGATTTGGTCCATCCATCAAGTCCAAGTCTCTCCAGTTCAGAGTGTAAAGTGCTCTACCCAAGTCCAGGTAGATGCCATCAGTTGCTCTTCCCTTACCCACAGATGCAGCTGGGGAAAGCCACCACATTTCTCAGGCATGATTTGTCCCTCGTGAAGCCACGCTGGTTGTCACCAATCATCCTTATTATCCAAGTGCCTTGGCATAGTTTTGAGGAGGTACACATCTCTTTCTTTCCCACTTGGACCCAGTGAGCTGAGTGAGGACAAGCAGAGCCACTAAACCTGAGGCTCTGCCATGGCTCCAGCAGCAGCAGATCTGGCTGTGCCTCTGATTTATTGCAGCCTCAGTACCCATCTTGGTGTTGTTAGGGGGGCTGTAACGATTTTAAACCCCCATTTTCATATAGCCTGCCCATAAAAATTCACTCCAGGTTGGAGACATTCTCAGCAAAAGAATAGTTTAAATGAGAGAGGGGAAAAAACCAAAATCTCACTGTGTTTTTGGAAGGTTTATGTCATTCTGACAGAGGTTTTTTTGAAGGATAAGTTTTGGCTTTTGTGTTTTTCCCTGAAGGCCACGTAAAAAGGGATTTAAATGGGATAAATAAGGTCAGGTAAATACCAGAAAGCATGTAAGAATGAAAGGTGGCTGTAAACATATACTTACCAGTAATAAAAATGTTCAGAAATGCTAACAGCTGAGAATTTTTTCAGACCATTCCGATTATGTTTCTCCTCTGGAAATGTGCATTTTGCCTGGTCTATCAAAACCAGCAGACAAAAGTGGCAGGCACCCCAATTCAGAGTTGACTGAAATCTGTGTAAAAACCCCAGGAAGTGCTTTTTCAAGGCTATGGCCCTGCATCAGGGTACAGTTTGACCTGGGAAGAGTCCTCCCCACCCAGGGCCTGGCTCTAGTCAGATAGATAATGCCACAGGGCTCCATTACACCTTAGCTGGTGAGAAAGATGTAGCACTCCATCTGTTTCCCAAATTAACCACGAGCCAGATGAAATCCAATCCTTTGTGGCCTTTCTTATCT
>JAAWXA010000001.1:81816881-81866954 GCA_038090715.1 Florisuga fusca
TAATGGGTCTAATTTTGCCCTGGGCATATGCACTGGGGCACTTCCCAGTGACTTCTGAGGGAATTTCATGAGTGTTTATAAAGAAGAGTGCTTCCCCCACACTTGACACACAAAGCACAGATCCCTCTCTTTAATTTCCCCCTCTCTTTGCTCAGGCGCATGGGTACCTTTGTGCATTCCTCTTTGCACAAAGAATGTTCATAATAATTTTTTTTTGCAATGTAATTGTGTTCTTTTACACTGCTGGGCTCTTCGTGAAAAGATTTCTCCTTAAACCTTGCCTCCTGGAAAAGGGAGAAAAAGGATTTAAGGTCTGTTTGGTGGAAGGGAAGGTTTGGAAAAGCTGGAATGAACTGTTGGCGTTCAGGAATGTGGGATGCCCCTGCCCTCCTGCAGGCAGGCACACAGGGTCTCTTGGTAAATGGGCAAAATTTGGGGGGCTCTGGAGTTAGAGGAAAGGTGCAGGGTACATCCTGATGAGGTAAAAGGAGGAGTAATTTAATTGTCTAACTCCTTCTGTGCGAGAGAATATCAGACAGATGGGGAGGATAAAACAAGGAGCTCAATAATTAATTTTCATGTTCCTCACTAGTGGGACCTCTTTAATCCCTGTTCCTGTGATTATAGGGAAAGGTTGGATTCTGAAGTTTCACTCATTAGCTACGTGTTGTCTGAAAATACCTGTATTTTCAAAAGGAATAGTGACAAGAATGAAAAATCCCCACGATTAAAAATATCTTGGTGTCAGGGACTTTTGCGAGAGAACAAAAACTCTCTGATTCCCTCAGATAAATAATGAAACAGATGGTTGTTGGGGGGGTGAAAGGTCAAACCTTCCCTGTTGACTAAAACACAAGGTTGACTTAAAAGATTTTTTTTCTTCTTCTTCTTCTTTTTCCTGAAGTTCTTCAAGCTGCAGCCCAGCAGCCCGAGCCTCTCAGCGAGGTGATGGGGGATTCCTCAACAACCCCGGGGGAGCAGGTGGGTTCCAGGGGCTCCTCCTCAGGTGGTTGACACCCCGATCCAGCACTGAACAACATTTCTGCAGGCCCCATCTGTAATCAAGGACTGGGGTGAATAATGAAGAGAACTTGCCCGGGGATATGGGTTATCCCAACAGCTAAAGATTCAGATTGAATTCCCCTTCCTAAATGAACTCCTTGCTTCCTACTCCTTGGCGGAGTCACCACGGGAACCTGGGAAGTCCTGAGAAAATTATTGATAAGGCAAGTTAGGAAAGTGGAAAAAGAACAAACAAACTCTGTCTGTAGGGTGAAGCTCCTGCATTCATTAGCAGGCTCCGATTAAAGGAGCAGAGGGCATTTATTTGGGAAGCAGCACACAGACTGTCTAAAGAGGCAGATGCTCCAACTCATACGATTCGACATCATTTTAGTGCAAATTGTGCAATCACTCAAACACACAAACATTTCAAGGTAATTTTCGTAAATCCCTATTGTGATCTAATTCCTTATTAAGGAGAATAAAGCAGGCTGCTGTTGTAATTCATCAGCCCTGTGTGCTGCACAGCAACTGCTGGAGTTCATTTCATGGGTTTTGCTGAAAAAAATGGACTTAAATTTCTGGAATTGCTAACAGCAACCTTCAACTAAAGATCTACCTTTTTTTTTTTTTTTTTCCCCCTAAATACAATTTAAAACTAGAGAAGAAAAAAATCATAGCTGAGAAGGTCATAAGGACCAAGGCCCACCCAAGGACCAAATCCATGACCTCCACATGAGTGGGTTTTAAGGAACAGCATGCAGGAGAGGGCCTGCCTGGGCTTCTCACAGAGGGCATCCTTGTGGTGCAGAGCAGCAGCATGTCACAGGGGACCCACCCTTTGTTAGTGCTGCCATCCTAAACAAAGTCCTTCCTCACCTGGTGTTAGACCACCTCTGCAGGCAGGGACACCTCAAGAAGTGCTTGGATGGTGTGTTCCTGCTAGGGGAAGGTGGGGGTGTTTGGGGTGCCTGAAGAGAGGGTGAGGTAAGCTCATAAAATGGTTTTATTTCAGTTAAAAATTTCAGTCAGGATGGAAGGCAGCCTTCCCAAAATGGAAAGAAAACTCAGCCTGATTTCTTGGGAAAATCATCAGTCTGCTGGCCAAGGAGGGTTTGAGGGTCAAGCCCATCCTCTGAGCTGGACAAAGCAACTCCCCCACCTCCTCCAAGCACCCTCTTTACAGCCAAGCTGCTATTTCCAGTCTGCATACAGGAGGGGAGGATGAAATGAAGGTCAGGGTGGAAAAAACTCCTCGTGTGAGTGTATCCACCTGCTCCTGGGAGCCTGCACACACCATTCCTCCTGCTCCCACACCCAGCACTGCCCCTCACCCCATCCCACTGCCACCACTCCTCTTACAGATGGTCCCACTCACAGCAGCAGCAGCAGCAGCCACGTGGATGCAATAACTAAGACAAATAAAAATCTCTTAGCCTGGTAATTTACAAATAAAAGTTCATTTTCCTCTAAAGGAGGAAGAGAGCCACGGGGGTGGAGAGGGAATTCCGCTGCCCCAGAGGCGAGGGACGTCGTGCTATAATTTGACCTGATTTTTTTTTTTTTTTTTTTTTTTTCCCAAACACAAAATGACCTGTTACAGCATCCCAGGGAGAATATGAATTAGCCCAGGTCAATAGGAGGTCAAACAGATAGGGTGCTAAAATCCCTTTACTACTTTGTAGTATCTTATGCTAATTCAGTTCCCTTCTCTGCGATAAACAAAGCCAGTTGAAAGGAGATAGCATCACACAGTGATGGGTCCCAAAGCTACAATTTAATACAAATCTAGTAATTTCATTATACAACATATCCAGTTCATTTAGAGGCGAAGAATACTTAAGAAGGTCCAGGATTGAAATACCTTAGCTGAGACTTGAAAAATATAAATAATTCAGGAAAAATGTAATTTGGCACATCAACCTAAGAGCTATGCCTGACCAGTTCTGGCTGTCCATTAAAATGCTGCTCAAATGAAAATCAGAGGTCCCAAGTCCTTGTACACAAAAATTGCAGAGTTGTAAGGCACATAATTAGTAGATATATGCATTAAAAAATAAAATAAAATCCCTGTTTCTCTCTGCAAAAAGTGGCATTATGCCATTTTAATGAGAATTACTGGTTTAATAAAGCTTTGGTAATGGTTTCCAGGTGATGCTTTTCACCTTGGAAGGATTCTTCTCAGAGCCTGAGGAAGAACCCTCTGCCTCCCTGTTTTGCAGGTAACTGGGAGCAGCCAAAGGGAAAGCACCTGACGAGGGGATTTAACTCCAGGGGTTAGGATTCCTCTTGATTTCAGCAGCTCCTGTCCAGGGCTGGGTATAAAAGTTCCCATCTGCCAGAGCTTTGCTTTGGATTCCAGGTTTCAGTCTGGATCTGCAGGCAGGTAGCTTTGAGCTAAGATCAGGGCTTTAGGTATAAAAAATGGCAGGTCTGAGCTTCATGAACGGGGACGTACTGAGAGCTGCTTTGGGTGGATTTTGGCTAAAATTAGCCTGCTGGCAGAGCCAGCCACGGGAGAAGACATCCAGAGACTCTGAAGAGCAGTGGAAGGAATCTTCTGGCAATCCAGAACTGCAGTTTGCTGTTAACATCCCATGGCTGGAGTTCCCAGGAGCAGCTGGGGGGAGAAGAGCAGCACAGCTGGTTCCTGTGCCTGGGTGATGAACCTGGGGCTCATTAACAGGTGGTGCTAATTGAAGAGGAGCTGGGAGGGGAGGTTGGGGTTCAGTTGGCCGGGCTGCCAGGAGCTGTGCAGTGCTGGTTCTTCTCTCCCAGCTAGAAAGAGGGGAGAGCAGGGTTTGGTTAGTTGCTGGAGGGCTTTGCTTTGAGTTAGGGAGGAGTTTTGGCCCTGGGAAGAGGAAAAACTCTGGTTCTCCCTTGGGAAGGGTGAATACAGGTGTGGATGTATGGTGCTGGAGGATGGGAGTCCTGAGGAGCCTTTTGGAGCTGGGAAGAAATATCTGCTTCTCCTGAATGGACTTTTTGCTCTCTGCTCAACATCCTCTTTCCAGGTAAGTGCAGGTGACTCTTCATGTGTCCTCTCTGACCTGTGTCCTGTTCCCCAGACCCCTTTGTAAAGTCCTCTGGGCTCTGGTGAGTCAATAGCAGATCAGGCATGGCTATGATTGTTATTACTTGTTTTTTAATGTCACATCATTTGGATAAAGGTGTCCTTTTGGAGGGGTAATAAGACTTTAAAAAATGATCTCAAAGCTCTGGGGTGATTATTTGTTTTCAGAAAGTCTTTCTAAAGCTGTAGTAAAGGGAAAGGCTGTGAAGTTGCTTTCCCTTGGTGCTGGCTGTGAAAAGAAGCCCCACTCAGCTGGGGACTAATGAAGCTGAATGAGTGTCACCTGAGGAAAATGTGTGTGAGAACAGAGAAGAAAAATGCTCAGTCTGTTAGAGGATACCCTCTATGTCTAGGGCACCGATGTTGAGAATAGAATGCCTGAGCTGTGATATAAACTGTGCTTGTATAAAAAAACTTTGGTTCCAGAAATCATTTTCTGAATTAAGGTTTTTTAAAATAGATTCTCACTATATCTTAATAGGGCTTCATGACTTACAAGTCTGTATAATTCTCACTCTTCTTTGTGGCCTTAAAAAAATATATAGGCAAGTTCTTACAAAAGGTCTGAATATGTAAGTGTTAAAGACAAGAAAATTTCTACATTGCATGTTCTCCGCTCTTGATTGTGCCTTTGTCCATCCAATGAAAAGGTTATTTTAGGATTTGTCTGCAGTTTTGTGAGTACTTATTAATTACCAGATGAAACCTATGAGGTAAAGATATCCCTATTTCACGGGTTGTGTATTGAGGTAGGTAGCTGGTCTGATCCCTTCCAGAATCAAGAAATACTGTTACAGGACTGGGAAAGTTTTCTGAGCACTTTATTCCCAAGTGAGACAACTGCGAGTAACCTGTGTCTGTGTAACTGGGTATCTGCTCTCTGGCCAGGGGGGGATGTTCCTGTTATCTACATTGCTGACTCTCTGGATGTTTGTATTGTGGAGTGTTGTCAAGATCAATTTAATACCTACCACCAAACCCACTTTGTGAATTATCCAGCAGTGCTGCCTGGCAGGGAGGGCAGTGAGTGGCGTTGATGGACTGGGTGATGATGGCAGATGGAGGCCTTGGGCAGCACATAGAGCTGCTGTTCAGTTAGTAGTGGGGCTGGCTGTGTCCTCTCCCTTCTGAGAAATATTCCAAGTACTTGGGGTTTGCCACTGTTGCACACTTTCACCAGTTCTTGTTGCACCACCAGAAAAATCCCAGGAGCTTCTGACTGGTGTGATGCTCAGGATGGAGCACAAGTGGAGCAGTCAGCTTGCTACAGCTGTACCCAAGAGGAACCATTCAGCAACTGGCTCTGACTCCACTCAGCACAAAAACTGAGTCACAGACCTCAGAGTTTAATGTTAGCAGTAATACCACATGAAATAAATTATGCATAAAGCAGTAGTTTCCTACCCCACTGGCCTTTTGGTGTGCATTACAGCAGGGGAGTCTAGCATCAACCTCCAGCTTCCTGAGCATCTCTGAATGTTCTGATGAATTTAAGAGTAGAAGAGTAACCACCATGATTTTTCATTTCTGTGGTGCTCTTTTCCAGTTGGATCTGTGACATGTTTTCTACAGTCTTTTCCTGTGTCTCTGTGCAAGCCTTGTTTATCTCTGCAGCCTCTTGAAGTGAGTGCACCCAGGTGAGCTCAAACAAGGTGCTGCATGACTCTCATACTGAGGTCCATGGAGGAAGAGTAAGCCACCTCCTCACCCAGATGGGGGTGACCTTGCCCAGCAAGTGGCCTCTTGGAGTATAAAACCAGCTGGCTAAACCTTTGCTGTCTTGTTCCATCAAGCACTGTTTGCAGGCTTTCCCCTAACCCTGTGCCCACACTGAAGAGGCAGCAGCAGTGTGAGAAAACACCCCAGAACCCATGCTGCTCTGAGCATCCCTCCCTGCCCAGCTCACAGGAGGTTTTCCTTAGCCTTGATTCTTCTAGGAGCAATATACAACACCTGGGAGTGGGGCAGGTGCAGCCTGGTATCCATTCTGGAATCGCTGCACTCAAGAACACAGGGAAGTTTCAGCATGTCTCTGTGTATCTGTTCTTCTCTAAGTGCTGTTGTTTGTTTTTTTTCCTTCTGATAATCTTGCTTAGGAAAAGGAAAAAAAAAAAAAGAAGGGTGGCTACAGAGCATTTGTTTAAGCTTGAAATGCTGTCTTGGTCTGGAAAAACAAAGCCTTTCCTGATTTCCTAGCTTTGTGCATAAGATTTTAACGAGTCACATCTGGTGGTTCTTCACGTCATGTTACATTATGAATCTTTATGGGCAATTAACTGGCTGGGTATGAAAACACCCACACTAGTAATGGGTCAGTGGGCACATCCAGTTTCAGAAATCAGCTCAAATTGTTAAGTCTGTCTCAAAAGGAAAAGCACACTGTTTTCATTCTGGTGAATTTGATGAGACAGTGGGAGGACCCAGAGTAAACAGAAAACTTTTTGTAATGAATAAATACTGGCTGCTGGAAACTGCTGGTGTTCCTCCTCCCTCCTCTTGTACTTTAAACAAGTGGCAATAGCCAAATTACATCTATATAATAACACTATGACCATGAGAATAACTATTTGAGATGGTATGACAAGTTACTTGAACTGTTCTTGGTTTAGATGTACTATTACTTGGTGAATTTAACAAAGAAACCCAAACCAAACAATGTGTTTCCAGCTTTAGCAGAACTTGTGCAGCCAAAAAAATATCTGACTTCAAGAAGTATGGCTCTAGGTTTTTGCTTCTTTCTTTTTTTTCTTTTCCCTCCCCATCCTCTTCTTCCCTCCCACATGGAGCTCTGCTCTGCTCCAACCCAAATGATTCTGCAAAGTCCTCTGTGGTGGTAGTGGGAGAGTTTGCCATGAGCATTGGTGATGTGGGAAAGGACTCGGTAGGCTTACAGCTTGTGTCAGGATGTTAAGAAAATGTATTTACCTAAATCTAAATGAATTTGAGGCTTTAATTTAAAAAACAAAAATCCTGCTGCTCACTGCTAAGGTGCTGCGAGGCCAAGGGAGCAGCAGCTCAGGCACGTGAGAAGTGAAACCACCAAACATTGTGAAACCAGCTCAGCTCTGAGCTGCCGGCTTGAAATAAAAGTAACATCTCTAGTTTTTGCATGAATTTTTAATTTTAGATTATACCTTTGACTGGACGAGAGAGTGGAGCAGATCGTTTGTGTAATTACAGCATCAGTCGTTGAGGAAGGGAAGGATATCTCCAAAGCATATAAAAGATTAAATGATTTGATAGTGTCTGAACTCTGTAACCAGAGCTGCAGGACCCTTCTACCTGAGAGAGGCTATAAACCTGGTAATGTCTGAGCTGAGAGCCAGGAGAGCAGTAGTCTTTCTGCATTTCAGGTGAAGAAATTAATACAGTGGGAAAAAAGTGGATTTTAATGAGTGTAGGAAGGGTTAGCACCCTGCAAGGGCAGAGATGCTAACGTGGGGGGGAGCAGCAGAGGGGACTGGCTGCAAGAGGGGGGTAGCATGGGGAAAAAAAAATTCTCTGCAATGGATTTGAAGTTAACTTGGTTATGCATATGCTAAATTCTGTGTGGGAAGAGTGCATGCACTGAACATCAGCTGAGTCTTCCTCACTGCCTTGCTTCCAGGTTGCACCTTTTCCAGAAATGTCTTTTCAAGATGTCACCAGTTTCACTGTGTTTTGGTTTGTTTGTTTTTTATTTAATGGATAAAGCTGTCCTTAAGCTAATTAACATGCTTGCTCATCGTGGTGAGATGCTTCACGTGTCATTCTACAAAATATTGTATACCAGAGAGAGAGAAATTGGTGTTTCTTACAAGGAATACCCAAAGCAATCTGTAGAAAAACAAGAGGAAAGGAATAGGTACCAGGACATCAGGACTGAAGCAGTGTGTTGCTGGGAAGGAAATTTCCTGGCATGGTTAGGTAAGAGCTGAGGATGTTCTGCAAGCAACAAGCTCTCTCTAAATGTGGTGTCTGTGGAAAGTAATTTTGGTAATTTGTACACATTTGAGAACTTGGTAATGATCCTAAAAGCCTGTTTGGGATAAATGGGAAATTCTTTTCTGCTGCTTAAAAATGTAAAATCAAATACAGCTCCTTGTTGCTCCTATGAAGATCACAGCTAATTAGCCTTAGTTAAGTAAAGCATGTCCTTTGAAAATTGGAGACAAGCTCCTTTGTCCTCTGAAGAATTGCCTGTTATTTACATTGTTAATATTGATATCCAGCAGCCTCTCAACTCTGAGGCCGTGTCAGTGCAGACAGCCCTGCAACACACAACTCAGACCTCCAGGAGAACAAGGACTTTGAGGCTTTTTATTATTTATTTTCATTTTCAACAAGCTGAAATAACTGGTGATGGGTGGGTCCTGGTATTCCTGAAGTAAATCCAGATTCAAGCCCCCAGCCTTCAGAATCTTACTTTGTACCTTCCCTGTCACATCTTCTTTGCAGCTTGAGTGTCAGGTCCCAGGGCAAGTGAAGCTGTTGGACTTGTGGTGGTGGGAAGGGCAGGAGCTGTAGGTTGGGTGAGGGTTTGTGAGGAGGTGAGGGGCTCCTCTGGTGATGCTGCTGGATGGGGGGTGGTGTCTGGGCACAGAGAGCAGCTCCCATTCATGCTGGGAGTGGATGGTGAGATGTGTTCTGGTGCTGCTCATCTTGGATGCTTCAGCATTCCTCTGTACAAGGCTGAGTTGAGGGAGGAAAAAAAAAAATCTGGTCAAAAAAGCTGCACAGAAGAATGGCAGAAAGCTCCAGAAGGAGCAGTTCCTGGAAGTACAGACAATACTGGGAATACTTGGGTATATGATGGAGATGCTCTTGTTTGGGAGGGGTAACAGGCATCTTGAATTGTACCCAGTGTGAGTGAGGCAGCAGAGCAGGGACTGTGGGAGAAGGATTTGCTGTGCTTGGACACCTCTGCCACCTCCAGCTCCTCAGCCTTCATCTGGGAGCAAACCAAAGCAAGAGCTGTGCAACAAGCTGGTTCCCAGCCCACCAAGCTTGGGGGGGAGGTATAATCATACAGTTGGTGCAGATCAACTGGAAAACCATGGAAAATATTATTGAGTGATGTAGTGATGAGGGGAACTGATTGGCAGAGGTGTGAATGCTGAAGGCAGGGGTAAGGATGATGATTCAGCCACCAGTCCTCTGTAAAGGACATTGGAAAATGTAGGGCTTGGCATTAAAAGCTCTGTGCTATTTGGGCTTTGCTTGCACTTGGAGATCCCAGCAAAATCCAAATCCCATCTGCAATTGCTGCTGGGTGTGCAGAGGAAGACGTGAAAGCTGCAGCAAAGAGCTCAAAGTCTGGTGCTGGAGTCAACATCAAGGGCAGGACAGAGGCTTCTGGTGGCACTTTGTGTGTCCTGCTGCTTTCTCACCCTGCTTGCAGGGCTGCTGCCAGGTTCCCCAACACAGGGGAAATGGGATATTTACCAAACGAGAGACCTTCCAAATGTGGCCTGGTGGAGGCTGTGAACAGCCTAAAAAAACCCCAATAATAAATAAAATAAAATCCCTCATTGATTGGTCTGTTGTATTACTGAAGATAAGTATTACTACTAAGGAATTACTTAGCAAGAAATAATTACATTATTTCAAATTGAAGGCCATGTGCTTTTTGTCAGTTACATGGAATTTTAACATTTAGGTGGGAGTTTCTGAAGTTTGGAAGCACCATCCCATTAATTGCACTGGGAACTGAGCACCCAGGTCCCCAAGGTGGCTTTGCAAATCCGTGACTAAACATTTCTTTCTACTTGTAAAGTTGAATGGAAGCAAAGTTTCTGGGGTATGATAATTTCATACTGGAATAAATCTTGTATAAGTTAAAAATCCCTGGAAGCTCCAAGGTAGTAGGAGTTGTGTACTGGGGAATCTTTAACAAGATCACTGAAGAGATTACTGGTTCAATAAATGAAGGTTTTTATCTTGGGTCCTTGGAGACCAAGGAGGCATCAAGAGACTAGAGAGAAGCAAATACAAGCCCAGTTGGAAGGGGAGGAGGAAGGACTGGGAAAAGCAGCCAGGATGTGACAGAGCAGCACATCTGACCTTGGTGCTAGGCAAAATTCTAGAAGCATTAATAAAGGATGAGATCACAAAACATCTGGAGAAATAAACCAGGCAGTGTGGTTTCACAAAGGGTAAAGACTCTCTGTTAAATCAGTGGGATTCTTTTGGGGAGATGATGTGGAAAGCAGGCAGGGATGATTCTGTTGGGCTTCATTCTGCCCTTTTTGGGCTCCCTGCATTGATGTGGAAGGATGGCTTGGGCCAGCAGAGGTGTGGGCTGGGGGGATGCTGGGGTAAAGGGGAGGGAGGAGAGGAGGCAGTGCTGAGACTGAGGGGTAAACTGGAGCTCTGTGTGGGAAAACCTGAGTAAAGATGGTATCCAGTCAGGTGGATGAAGGGGAGATGAGGGACTGAATCTGCTGTGCAAGGCTGGGAAGGAGTGGATGGAAATGGTCCATCTCCTCTTCTTCAGACAAACAGCAGATTCTCAAGTTTGTAGCTTTGAACTGTGAGGATCTTGGCTGAAAAAAAATAACTTTTGCAGAACCCTGAGTGAGAAAGAGTTGTAGTACTAATGGAAACCAGAAGCCAAACCCTAGTCAGTAGTGTGAGCTGTGAAGAGGGAGAGTTTAGTGTGGCGTATTGTAAAGTACTTATGTGCTCCTCTGTAGGTTGCCCTGCCTGAGGTAGGACACCAGAGCATCCAATGGACATCCTGGGGATTGGGAAGGGCAGAGGAGAGCAGGGATGATAGAAGGGCTGGTGAAGCTGCCATGAGCAGAAATCCTGGGAAAGCTGGAAATGTACTCACCTGGGGGAAAAAAACAAGCTGTTTAAAAGATGATACGAAGATTTTAAGATGCTGAAGAGGAATTTCAGAGTAGTTGAGTTACAGATAAACACGTTAAATTGACTCAGAATCCCAGAATGCTTGTTCATAAAATAAGCATAAGGAAAAAAATTGCTGACATAAGAATGTGTGTGATTCAAGCAGGGTGAAAGAAACCCAACTGCTGCCCCAGGATGGAGAAGAAGGCAGCTTGCCTTAACACCTAAATATGCTGAAAAATAGCTCTTAATGGGGCTGGGGTGGGGGCAGAGTGAGCTCCATCCATTTCTAGCATACCCAATGTCTTGTCTGGTTGTGTCATTAAGGGGCAAATAATTAATGTCTGGTGTGCAGGCAGTGCTGGGGGTGGGTGGTACCTGGGGGAGCTCCAAGTGCCCCAGGGGAAGAGCTGAGCTCTACCTGAAGGAGGGATCTTGTATGAGGGGCTGGCACAGCTGCATCCCTCTGGGGGGCTGTTTTTCCTGGGGCTGGGGGAATCCTGCAGGTTCATGGTGTCAGATGGAAAAGGGAATAACACTGAAGTGGGAAAAAAACAAACAAAAAACCCACAAAACCCAAGGAAACAAACCCACCAACCATCCTTTAATATTTACGAGGGGATTTTTGGAATGAAGATTCCCAATACTAAAGAATTTTGTTAGAACAGTGGCTTGGAGTCCAGCTGCTGTGAGCTCGACACATGCAAGGGTCTGGGTTGTGGAATGGCACTGAGCAAGGGGAAGGTGTGTGTCTGCTTGCTGTCACCTACAAGGAATGATCTAGCAGAGATCTTACTGTATTTTATTCATGATCCTCAAATATTTTGCTTATGTATTGTATTTTTAATATTGTGTATGAGCTGCAAATCAATGGTTTGTAAAACTGCCCCAGTGTACTAATGTATGGAGAAACACAAGAAAAATGGAGGCAGTAAACAATTTTTTTTTTCCAGTAATAGGAGTGTGTTCTTATCCAATGGATGCTGAACTTTGTGCACAAAAATAGAAATACCACTGTTGCCTCATGCTCAGAGACACTGTTGATGTGATGTGAGCCAGAACAGGCGAGCACAACAGTTTCCTCTCTGCTCTAACAAAAAAAAAAGAAAAATCACTTTTTCCATCAGATCACATCAGCACAGTGTAATGCCACTCACATTTTTCTGAGCATTATTCAGATCCACTCACTAAACTGTGGCTGTTCAGCGTGGGGTTTGGATTTTTTTTTTTTTTCCTTATGGCAAACAGTTGGTAAATTAATGTGGGTAAAATAAAACTTGGCTGGAACCTTGGAACAAAAGCAAATGCTTCTCAGGGCTTGAAGCTGTTCAGATCCATTTGTTGCTTTGGTCAGTTTTCACATACTTCTGCTCTTCAAGGGCTTGATGAGGAGTGATAACCCTAATGTACTGTGGGGAAGCTCTTGTGGGATTTGCTATCTGACCACAAACAGGAAATATTAAACTCTCATGTGCTCTGACACCCGTGCTAAGCCCCCTTGTAGGGCCAAGAACAAGGGGCAGTGGAAGCTGCAAGTGTTTTATGGAACTGCTCAGGTGCCTTTATTCTCCAAACCTTGATAGTTCCCTCTCACTTTGTTTTTTGTTAATTTTTGACAATATAATTGTATTTATTATTTTTATTGTTTATTATATCATTGTTATTTATTCAGCCTCTTCAGGTTACTGAGGGCAAAGTGAAACTGAGTTGATTTAAGCTGAAGTAACTCCAGTAACTTCCCTTAGCATGAAGCTGTTGTCTCAGTGAAACCCTTTTCCTTTGTAACCTGCTTCTCATTTGTCTGCATCTTTCCCTGTTGCCTTCATGACTGAGTCATTAATAGCTGCTCTTCAGGAAGGAAAAGAAGTGAGAACTCTTTCAGGCCATAATTCACCCTCACAATTCAAGCACTGAGTCAGTTCTGAATCTTTTTCTACCACATAGTTACACAGCCACCAAAACAGATGGCATCTTTATAAAGATAATACCAAACTCAGTGCAGGGCTGCTTAGATTTCTCTTTAAAGTCCTGTTTGGGTCAGTAGTTGCTCAGTTTAGGAAGAAGGTGGCACCAAATTCACTGCAAATTCACTTTAAACTCCTGTCTGGGTCAATCAGATTTCCTCCTCAACCTCTAAACTGACCTCAGGTGCTAGGAGCTGCTCTACCTGCTCCTGATACTTTTTTTTTTTTTTTTTTTTTTTCCCCCCAATTATGAGCTGTGCAGTGGTTGGTGCCCTGTGCCAGTGCCTTTCCCAGTTACCCGGGGTTGCTGTGCCCTGGATGCTGGGGATGCTGTGCCCACGGCTCTGACCCCCCAAAATGTGGTGGTGGTGATTGAAGCCTGCCCCAGATAAAAGCCTCTTGGCTGGCCAGCCCCAGCTGTGAGGTGTTCCCACTGTTCCTGTGCTGTTTGTTACACAACAACTTGTTTTCTTTGTAAAAACCTTTTCCTATTGATCTGGATTGACTGGTGCAGAAGAGCCCTGTGAGTTCAATGCAAATTGTTTCCATGTGCTCACTGCGAGCAGCAGAGCAGTACCAAAGGCTGCTGGGTGGGGATGTGCAACCTCCCTGTTTCAAGTCATCTCTCCCCGTATTGATATTTGGTCTGATCTTGCTTTCAGAAGAGAAGCTAGCAGTCAATTAATGCATTTTAAAATGTTTTTGAGGAGAAGGTAAATCTAAAATCTGAGGAGGGCTGTGTTTGGGCAGAGGGATGCTGAATCTGCCTGTTTTTTCCCCGGATTGAACTGGAATTGATCTCGGTCCTTCAGCTGAGACAACATCAACTTTGCTGCTTTTATCCTTGCTGGATGTTAGGGGTGGGGGGAAGCACCACAAAGCAGCCAGAGTGCCTTGTTTAGCTTTTTTAGCTTGCTGAAATAACTGGTTTGATGAAGGTTTTGATCCTGTTGTGCAGCTCAGTTACTTTACCAAAGGGTTGTGGGCAGGAAGAACCCTCAGTACGTCAGTGATTTGTCCCCAGACCCCGTGGGTCCTTGCTCCAGGCATGGGGCTCAGTTGTTAGGCTGCTGATCTGCCCGAGTGTGTAGGGAAAAAACTTGTTTCTTGAGGAATATCAAAGGACCAAGCATTTAGCACTTCACCTGGGAAAAGGAGACTGAAAAACATGAGCAAGGCCTGTTGGAGGTAAAATGTTTCTCTTATGGGTAGCTTAAAGCCACCAAAAAAAAGGAACTTGAAGCAGTCACAGTCATGGAAGTGTTTTAGTTGAAAAAGAGGATGAAGTCCATCTGGTACCCCAGCACTCAGCCATGTCCCTCAGCAGCACATCTGCATGGCTTTTACATCCCTCCAGAGAGGGGGGGACTCCACTGCCCCCTCCCTGGCCAGGTTCAAGACCGGGTTGGGTGGGGGTTGGAGTGACCTGCTCCAGTGGAAGGTGTTGGAATAGATCTTCTTTAGGGTCCCTTCCATCCCAAACCATTCTGTGAGTGTGTCCTGAGCACTTCTCTCCCCCAGGGCCTGTGGATCATCCCCATGGATGGGCCTGGCACAAAAACATGAAAAATTCTGGTGGGTTTGAATGCTTTCATTTGAAGGAAAATGGGGATTTGGGGTTCTGCTCAGAACCCTGAACTCCTCTCAACAGCAACATCACAGAAAACAGCCCCACAGGTGGGAAGTTATTCCTGAAATTCTGGAAGTTCGGGTGATTTCAGAAGGAAACTGTTGAAGCTGAAAAAAGGGCAGAAGAAGATGAAGTGAACAGGTTAAGTTTTAAATTCTTCTGCATGTGGTAACTTTTGCCTGGCTTCAGAACCTCACAGAGCTGAGGTGCAGGAAGCAAATGAAGCAGGTTACACACAAACTGCAAAACCTTATTTATTAATTTATTTCTTTAATCATATCAAGCTAAACCTGCTTTTTCTTAAATAAGAGAAGGTAGAAGGGGGGAGCACAAGGTGTCTGCTCTCCCTGGTCCCTACACCCTGCCCACGTGAAGGGCTGGAGTAGGGACGTCCAGCACCGGAGCTTAATGAGTGCTGAGTGACAACCCCGCTGCCACCGGGGTGTGGGTGACATCTGCATGAATATCAAATGACTGCATTATAATCACTGCTATTTCCATGAATACCAAATGAACTTATAATAACCCAACTCCTAAAGAGTTACCAATTTGTGCTTAAAAAAAAAAAAAAAAACAACAAAAAACCAACCCCAAACCACAACACCATCGCAACAAAAAGGACAAACAACAGAAAATAGAGACTTTATTGTATTTGGAGAGGTTGAGATCTGGACAAAGTGTTTGAAAAAGATTCAAGTAGTTGATAATGGTTTCTGACCATTGTTTGGAGTGGTTTTGTTGTGGTTTTTTTCCCCTATAAATCTCTCATTTGGAATGCTAAACAGCAGATAATGAGGGTGCAGAATTGTTTAATTGCTTAGCTGACAATCTTGATTAAGTGCAGGGTTTGGGGTTTTTTTTAACTGTCTCTTCTGTGAAAGGACAACACAGATAGCACTCTAGGAGTACAGAAGCTAATGAAGGGTTCACATGGAGCACCTTTTAGAGGACTTTGCTGCAGGAAACCCTGGTTTCAAGTCAAACATCTGCTTCCACCAAAATCTCCAGAAAACTGCAGCTGGGAGGTAGTTTAAGTTGTGTTAGAATTATGCACCATGGAGTGCAAATACCATCAATTGTATAGAACCCCAGGCTGGTTTGGGTTGGAAGGGACCTTAAAGCTCCCCCAGTCCCAACCCCTGCCATGGTCAGGGACACCTCCCACAGCCCAGGGTGCTCCAAGCCCCATCCATGCTGGCTGATCCCATCTATCAGCATTGCTTTGCTGCTGCTGGGTTTCTCCATCCTTGCCCAAACACCCAAACTGTGGGAGGTGTGACTTTGGATGGGTGTGATTTGGGTGCTGCAGCAGGACTGTGTGTGTGGAATCAGGCAGGGTAAATGGGCTTTGACTTGGTGACCTTCTACATGGAAGAGCAAAAGCAAAGCACGGTCACGTTTTCCTGGCTTTGTGGCAGCAGCGAATGAAACTCCAATTAAAAGCTGTAATGGGAGCTTGGGGTGGATCTGTACAATAAGAAACTTCTAGGTCAGGCAGGAGGGTTGTAATAATAATAATAACACTGAGCACATTTCCTTATTTAACTTTGTTTTTTATTGTGTTCAGCCCGCAGCCGATTTTTTTTTTTTTTTTACCTTGTAACTTAGTCCCTAATTGAGACACATGAAGCTCATAAGAGGCTTTAGACAAGATTCAGCTAGCCACAAAAGTCATTATCTCATTTTCATTTATTAACATGATATTTCCAATGGATTAACAAGGGTTTCCCTTTTGTTGCCTCTGCTGTGGCAGTAGCCCTAAAGGGGCTGTTGCGTCTCTCCATCTCAAGTGACTTCTTACTCACATTAGATTACAGCAATGTACGTGGCACAGGAATGGCATTTATTACACTTCTTGAATTAAAATGCCCCATTCAAAGTAGTTATAATTACTGGAAATAGGGTAAAGTGGACTTGAGTGTTGGTTTAAGCAATGAGTTGGTATCAAAATAGCTGCTGCTGCAGCTGGGCGTGCAAAACCACCTTCCCCAGTTTTGCCAGATCTGATCCTGGAGTGCTTCTGGAATCTGCATTATGGTGCAGAGTGGGTGATTTCAATTCTTTGAAGAAGCTGGTGGTGGTCTTAAGCTACACCCAGGATTTCGCACACCATTTGTAGTTATTTTGTTACGTGTTCGTGGTCCCACCACTCCGCAAGGCCACAAAGAACAAAGCTGCAAATTTTGGTTAATCTGGCAAAGCCCTGGCCAGGCCCCCCGGTGGCTGCAGGGCTGAACCCTGGCACAGGGACCTGCCTTATTTTTCCAAATGTGTTTTTCAGCTCTGCCTGCTGCTTGCTCCCCAGTTCCTCCTCTTCTCCCAGAAGGCTGCTCCAGCAGCACTACAGCAAGGACCTGCAGAGAGCCTGTCTGCTCCAGGCACTGTCTGATCTTGTCTGACATAATTTAAACCCATGCTTCCTGCTTTAGTTTTACATTTTCCAGGACCTGAAAAGGTTCAGTGGGGAACAAAATTCACCTCAGCACAGCAGAGAATGGGTGATTTGAATGGGTGCAGGCAGGCTCTGCTTCGTCTCACCCCGTGCTGCAGGGTGTCTGCCAGGGGGGTTTGATTTGAAAATCAAGACCTTAATTATTTCTGGGTGTCAGAATTGTCCTGACCAGCTCCTTAAGAGGTCTCAGCCCTAAAGAGAGATTGAAAAATAAGCTCTGGTGATTGGAAAAATTCTTTCAGCCTTGCCTTCCAGAGTGGGGGGAAAAAAAAAAAAAAGTATCAGAGTTCTTTTGTTATTTTTTAATTTGTTTTAAACCAGGAAGCTCCATCCTCTGTCAGGTTTGAAGCTGTAACCTATGGAATGCTATAAAACCTCTTAGGCAAAAAATCACTAACAGGTTTCAACATAAATTTGTAAACCAAAGCAGCCCTTGCTGATGTGCTTTGGAATTCCTGTCTGCACTCTCTATTCTAGGGGGTGACTTCTGGTTTAGTTACTGAATTGCATTTCAGGGGGGGTGCTGGGGGGCAGGGGGTGCTCTGCCCCTTTCTGGTGTCAGAACTGTAGTTTGTTTGAAGGAAAGCTTGGGGGGGTCTTTCAGAGGATGGACTTGGGCTTCTGGGGGGTGAGGGTGGGGAAGATGCTTTAAAAAAAATTAAGTAGCATACACGAAAAAGATGGATTTTTCAATCTGCTTAACATAAGGATGAAAATCATGTCGGGCAAATGATCTTCACCTGATGGGCAGGGGGGTAGGTGTTTGGCAGATCTCTTCAGAAACAAACGAAAAAGCCCCCTAGGGTGACCCCAGGCCCCTCTGCCCGGGGTGCAGGTGTTGTCACTGAGCCTTGGGCTCTGGCAGCCCCTGCCCACAGCTTGTATTTCACACCAGGGTTCAGAGAGGTGGGGGGTGTTCAGAGTGTGTTCTTCCTTAATTCCACACACACACACACAAAGGAAAAAAAAAAATAGCATGAGCAGTTGGAATAAAACCTGAGTTTTGGGTAAATTCCAATAATGTGTTTTTCATTGCATGGGATGTGATGCCTGTCAACACTTACTAGTCAGATTCGCCTCCTTAGAGACGGAGTAGTGTCCTGCATATCATGCTTCCATCTCCATACTGTAATTATTAATATAGGGTAGAGAGAGGTCACCTATGTTTTTTGGCAACAGCTATGTTCCCATGTATAAATCATGATAAAGTGCTATTACTCTGTAGGGTACACTGGTGTTTTCAATTTGCCATTTGCCCTGCGTAGAGTATCCTTTCTCTCTTTCTCCCTAAAAAAAAAAAAAAAAAAAAAAGAAAAAAAAGTCTTTTGTTCCTATAATATAAACTCATAGATTTCACAACCAATAAAAGTAATATTAATAAAAAAGAGGCATTGTTACAAAGTAGGTCCTAACTAGGCAGCCTAATGTTTCAGTAAGTCTGTGGTGCACATCCTTTTATAGCCAATTAAGAGGATGTTTTATTTCCCTCATTAAAAGTGCAGCCCATAGTCACCATGTTGAATCAAATAAGTATGAGTTTGCACATCCTGCACACAACCTTTCCTGAAGGCATGGTAGCATTTGTCATCTTTATAATAAAGCTTTCCAATTTTTCTGATTAATATTTAAAAGAAATAACATGTCCTGAGGAATATATATATAAGACCCTTGTTGGGAGGGGTTCCATGCTATGCCACTCTCTCTGGTTTAAGGCTAATGCACCATTAGATCACTTTGTATTCTGCCTTCCCCCCAAGACTCATTTTCCTCCCTTTATCTGCAGTCTCTTTGTGCTCTTTCTCCCAGATGATGGATCTCACCAGGGCACTTCACGGGGATGCTCCTTGTCTGGGGTCTTGCCCTCTGTGGAGGGCAGGGGATGGTCCTCCAGGGATTGTCCTCTGAGCAATTACCAGGTAACTTTGCAAAGGTGGCTGCTGTGTGTGTCTTTGGTAGATGTGACCTGGCAAAGCATCTGCATCTTGTAAAGGGGCATCTTCCCCTCCATCCCTGTCTCCTGAGGGTCTCCGTCTGGGAGAGTTGAACTGAATTCAGAGGCTTCGTGGTTGTGATAGACTCTGGGAAAGCAGAGGCTTCCTCAGGCTGCAGGAACTGACTCTTTACCTGCAATTTGTTGTTGCTATGACTTTTTAAAAACCTCTGTCAGACGATCAGAAAGACAGAAGCACAGCACGGTGAGCTTTGGCCAACAGTAGAATGCAGCAACAAGGTATTGAAGAAGGGTGAGGAATGAGCAGGCTCAGATGTGACAGCAGAGGTGGTAGGAACTGTTTGCTCTTAGGCAGTCTTTTCAGTGCGTTAATTCCCTAGTCTCTTCCCCCTTCCCCCATATGTTGTCTCTTTTATTTTCTTTCATTTTTTTGCCAATTATAATTGGAGGCAAACAGAGGAAAATGAGGAGGGCGAAGGTCAGTTTTGGCATTTGGTATTGGCACCCATCACTCCAAGCCCCAAAGGTTCCTCAAACCATCACAGCTAGAATAACAAAATACAAGCCTTTAAACTTAAAGGCTCAATTATTCAGGGCTCTCTGTAAATCACAGACAAAGCTAACAAATTTCATACATTAGTCATGGTAAAAAATATTAAATTCCATGGTTTGTCACAGATTAATAGGAAAAAAAGATTAAACCCGCAAGTTGTGTAAGTAATTTAAACAAATGGCTGTCAGAGATTCTGCATGTTTGGCTCAGAATGAAATAAGTGAATATCAGCAGCTGAACTTCTTGCAGAGGAGCCAAACCCTTTTGGAAAAGCTGAGGCTCTTTTTGAATATGGAAGCAGTGTTTTCCTCAGTCCTGTAACACATTCCAAACAGCTGTCGGACAAAGCAGAAGAATTTACCATGCAGCGTTCCTTCTATTTGTCTTAATCCATCCCAACCAGCAAGCCACTTGCTGCTGAGGGGGAGAAAAAAAAGGGGGGGGGAAATCTCAAGTGGACCAAGACTTGGAAGATGTGGAGAATACCAAGATTAGTGCTGAGTGAGGGCTGGAGTTTCAGTTGGAGGGGGTGATAATGCTGCACAGCACCAGGCAAACCTTTGTTTTAAGTAGCACCCAGAAATAATTGCAAAATGTTCTTTACAGCCTGTTGGTACTTGGGCAAAGGCTTTCTGAGCCAACCAGCACCCAAAGGCTCCCCCCCGATGAGGGATGGGGATCCAGGCTGCTGGGGATCACAGCACCCACGTGTGAGGGTTGTGCAACCCCTGCCACGGAGCCATCAGCACTGACCCAGCTCCTGCCCAGAGAACATTCTCCAGATTCCCCCTGTTGAGGAGGAGAGGAGCTCCACACACAGCACGTGCAGTGATGGATCTTGCAAGAATGACCTGAGTGCATGCTCAACCTGGGGCAGTTTCTGAGAGTTGTCTTCTTGAATTTTTTTGTATTTTTTTTCTTGTCTGCTGGGGAGATGAGGTCAGTCTTCCTTCCTCCTGATCTCCTGGAGCTAACAGCGTTGAGAAGAGGAACACACCCTCTGTGCTGTTCCAGCCTGGCCCAGCATGTTTTTCATTTTTCTCCCTCTTTGCTCCTTGAGCTGTTGTTGGTTTGTGGGATGGGAGCAGAAAGGAAATCAAAGCTGTGGTTGCTAGCAAGGGAACCAAGTACTGAATTTCCCAACTCCTGATTTACCTTCTCTTTCACTCCAGGCTCTGGTCCTCCCAGTTCAACTCTGGGGACAGTAAATATGCCTGTGGTGCTGTGAATGGGCCAGCACTGCAATGTTCCCTTTTGATCTCTGCCACTCACTCACTGGCTCTTCCTCTGGGGCTGCTGCTGGCTGGAACCATTGGAAGCATTGGGGTAGAGTGTCCAGTTACACTGACACAGGGATCTGAGATGGGGTTTCGGGACAGCCCATGCCAGCAGGAATCCAAACCCTTCCCTGGGCCTCTCAGCTCAGGCCAGAGTGGGGCAGGGAATCTCTTTGCCCACTCTCTCAAGCTGCTGTTGGGAAATGGGCTCTGCCTTCACGTGCCACCACCAGCATCCTGGCAGCTCTGGGAACATTTGCTGTGACATTAGCTGAGGCAGAGCAATTGTTCAGGGGTAGCTTGCTCCATCAACATAGTTTTTAGTGTTTTCAGTAAATCTCCATTTCACTCAACATGACTTTCATAAAATTCACAGTGAGTGAAACAACCTCGAGAGGGTGGAGAAGCAATCCATCCTCTTCATGATTTACCTCTGCAGATGTACAAGAGGCAGGGTTGCCACCAGAGCTTCCAGGGAACTTTGTCTTGTGTAGATGTTTGTTTGGCAGGAAGTCTGCTGGTGGCTGAGATGTCCTGGCCTGGGTCTGTGTGTCTGCCAGGGAGCAGGCACGCTGGGGGCTGTGTCCACCAGCAGAGTTAACTGACCCAGCATTTGGGACCTGCTGTTCCCACAACATCTCCATCCTGCCTGGAGCCAGGAAGCCCCAGTCATTCCCATGGGAATCGCTTCCCAGGAAAATTCCCAGCACAGCTTCTCAAGGAAGGAGGTTGAGTGCCTTCTGATAGATCTTGGATAAGCATCTGCTTGTGATATTCATCCAAAAAGTGGAAATAATAGGCTTGCTCCACACTGATTGATTTCAGCAGCTGGCCCAGCAGCAGTTTGTACACCAGGACTGATGATTAACTTTGGTCGACTTCAGAGCTTGTCTGTGACCTAGATTTAGAGTCAGGCTTAGATCTTCAGTGGAAGGCCCCAGGGTCCCCCCTTGACACTCCCAGATTGTCACACAACAGCTCCCTGGATGATCAGATCTCGTTCCTTTTCCAGACTCTCTGCTTTTTGATGGTTGTGCACCGGCGCTGGGAGATCACCTGCCTGCTTTTCAGCCTAGTCTGAGGGCTGGCACAGGGACCAAGCCCTCTTGCCACCCTTTGTGTGTCTGCAGAGGTATTTGCTCCAAACTTCTGGTGCAGCAGGGAGGTCTGGGACCACCAGGGATGTGGGAGCTCTTTGCTGTGTTCCCAGGACCTGATGCTAAAGCAGTTTTGCATCTTGCTTTCCCTCTCCTCCCCAGAGGCAACCTTATTCTTTCCTCTTCCTAATTCTCATGTGTGCTGGGTCATTCCCAGGTCCCTTCATTCAATAGATTGAATTCCCATTTAACACATGCATTGGGAAGAGAAGAGTGCACCAAGATGTAAGCTGCTGTCCTTCACCCCAGCATCCCTGCATTGCACCCACCTCCTCCCTGCCCCCACCCTTCCCAAACCTGCTGGGTGGCTTCAAACAGTCTCCTTGGATCCATCCCACGTTTAAAGCCTTCTCTGAAAGGAGGTGAACTCCTCTAGCTAGTAACCTGCTGGAGGAGCCTGTCAAGGGCTGGCTGTACACACTTCAGTCTTTGCAAGAATCAAAGTGAAACGAGGAGAGTCTCACAGAAAAGGGTTACAGAGAGTTTCACGTATCTTTCCAGCCTTTTCATGGCTCAAATTACACTTCCCCTTGTTCTGGTTTTAAAAGGCAGAACAGAAAACTTAATTTTAACACTGAAAAATGAAGGCTCTTCAATTATTTATAACATTAAAATGTACAAATGTTTGATCAATGAACTTGAAAAAAACATGCAACTACAAAACCCATTTTCACAGTGTTCTAAAGTTCATGTGGCAGAGATAGAGAAGTGAAATGATTATTAACAGACGAGGAGCAGCATTTTAATAACATCCGAGCTGTAATAATGAGGCTGACAAAAGCAAGGAAATTCAAAGCCAACGCTGATCTGATGCTCCCTCCTTAACAGATAGACTGTGCCTAATTTTGCAGACTCTGAAGGTATTGTAAGAAAATTGCTCTGGTGCTGGAGACCCCCTCGGCGTGGTGCCCAGTGGGGTGGCAGCAGGATGAGGTACCTTTTGTTTCAGAACTTTGTTATTTTTCAGTGGAGTGTTTTGGGTAAATACACAGCAGTCTCTTTGTCTTTTTTGTTTTTCTTTTTGTCTTTTTTTTTTTTCTTCTCTCAACCTTTAATAGTCGTGGAAACATCTTTTTCTCTTAAAAATGCTGAAATGTGACATTTCCCATGCCAAGCAAGGGTGTGGAGAGGGGTTAGAGATGATGGCAGCTTCTGGAGCTGCCCAGCCTCTCCAAAGGAGCAAAACACAAGGTATCAGCACTTTGCTGAGGTAAATGCTTATTCTTGTTTGAGAGCTTCAGATATTCAGGTGCCTCTTAAGCAACAACACACTGAAAACTCTCTGGTTTTGTTGTGCTGTGGCAAACCCATGAAGTTTGTAAGCAAAATGACTTTCCAAATGGGAAAGGAGCCTTGGCCACCAGGTACAGAGTGGAATGAAGGGCAAAGTTTACAGTATGCAAACCTTTGTTCATATCCTGGCAAGGGTGAGAAAATGATCTTTAGGAGAAGATGTCAAGCCTGGTCCTTGGTTTGCAGCAGTTGGATGTGATCAAGGGGTCCCCTTGGCTGTGCCAGTGCAGGGAGGGACCTTGGTGCATCTTCCTGCCCCTACCTGGGAGGGAGAGTCCTGAGATGATGAGGGAGGGAGGGAGCTGCTCTGCTTTTGGGGATGTGTCACCTTAGCAAAAGGTGATTTAGGGAAGTTAGTCCCTCCCTGACTTGCCTATCCCATTGGGTGACCAGGAGGCCAGGCCAAGGTGCAGGGAGAGGCGTGCAGATCCCAGGGACATCCCTTTGGGGTGACCCTCTCCTCGCTGCCATCCCCAAGGGGCCAGCTGCCCTTTCCCCAGCTGCTGCTTGAAAATCCAGAGCCCAACCCTCACGTCTTGGTCCTGAAGCTTCTAATTATGCCCTGTGCAAGGCCTTAGATGTGAAGTCTGCTGCAGAAGCAGGACGGTGACGACGATGAAAGGGAGCAACATCAAAAGTGTCAAGAAGAGGAGAAGGCAATGCCATAGCAGTGCTGAAGCCACATGCATATTCCAATTTGCTATGTGACTGTGTTACTAATTTGGAAGGGGAAAAAAATCAGATTATAGGCAGAGCAGCATCCCGTAAGGTGCCTCAGGAGTAGGCAACTGCACCAGAGTTTAACAGGGAAGTTGTGTGCCATTGAGTCTGCTCTGAACTCACAAATAAAGTCTAATTAGGGCTCGTTAGGGCTGGAGGGAGGGCTGCTGGGTCTGGGGTCTGTCTGCAGCCCCCCCAGCAGGCATGCACAGACAGGGAATAAGGCCACAGCACTCCCACTCTGGTGGGGAGTGAGGAGGGCTGGGTGAGTGCTGTCCTTACAGAGCTTGCTCTGAAGGGACTGATTTTGTGTTTTGCAGTCTGGTGGTGTGGCATCTAGAAAATAAAAATCACCTGGCTGATCTGGAGGGGCAGGGGAGGGTGTTGGAAAGAAAGTTACAAAAATTCTATTAATGAAATTTAGTAGATTAATAATTTCTTAGTGTTACATCTAAAAATTTGGCATTAAATATTTAAAAATTCTATTAATAATATAGTAGATTAATAAAGACTAATATTAAATATAAAAAATTAATTGGGTGCAGTTGGTTGACTTTGTAATGTGAAAACCACAGCAAGAGACCTCCCAGCCAAAGGCTCAGGACATTGGCCAGGGAGGTGCAAGGAGAAGATGTTGAGGGGCTGGGGAAGGAGCCAGAGCATGGCCTGAGCCAGGCCCCCTGAATCCTGGTCAGGTTTGACCATGGGTCTCTGCAAAGCAGCTGGAAGAAGGGGTGATGGGGTGGGAGCAAAGGTGCTCCCAAATTTGGGGGCTGATAGGAATTTGTGCACCCTGGTATTTATGAACTGAGGTTCCCCATCAGTGGTGGTAACATGAATTAATTTTGCCCCTGACTAGCAAAGGCAGAGCCAGACCTTATGGACCAAGGGGATGGATCCTTCTCCAACCCCAGGCACTTGGGCAGGAGTGGTGATGGGGAGGGATGCAGCTGGCTTAGGCTGGAATCAAATACACACTTTAAGAGGGAAAAAAATTCAAATGTCAAAAGTCTGCTTTGCAGATGATGCATGGAGGAGGCACGTGTGATATTTAAAGTTACTTAATCCAAAAGGAGAAAAATCTTTCCAAGCCTGCTTGCTTCTGTAGAATTTTGCATCAGAGGTATTCCTGCTTTCTGCTTCAGGACCATGTAACCCCCTCCCTGGTGACATTTTCAGAGTTTTTTGCCCAGATTAGAAGCAGCAGTACCTCCTTGCTTCTCCTCAGGCAGTGTTGTGGCAAATGGCAAAGCTGTGTTTAAATTAGGACAAAATATTAAAATTAATTTTCATTGACTTTTATGTTTCATTATCATTAGAAATTAGTTTTTTCCTGGGTAAACAGTTTATAGCAGGTGATAAATATTTTCCATTGACCTGTTAACTGGCTCAATATATTATGAAGTTATTGACAGGTGCAGTAAAATTTACAAACAGCTATTAAACCTTTTAACATACTAGGTACGTCTAAGTCTCTATAACCCAGAGAAAAGATTTTTAAAGATAATCTTCTCCTGATATTAAATTCCTCCAAGATTTTAATATATTGTCAAAGTTTATGGGTCATAAAATAAACCCAGAGCTTACAAAAAATTTACACAAGGATATTATTTAAGAAAAAGGACATGTACGGTTTAGTACAGTAAGAATGATGATATAAGCCACTGAAACATATAAAAGTACATACCAAATACTATGTTAAAATAACATTAAATGTCTTGTATAAA
Source organism: Florisuga fusca (assembly GCA_038090715.1). Lineage (NCBI taxonomy): Eukaryota > Metazoa > Chordata > Aves > Apodiformes > Trochilidae > Florisuga > Florisuga fusca. Next base: position 81,842,512 of record JAAWXA010000001.1, read on the forward strand.
TCCACAAGTCAAGGTTTAAGGTTTTTTTACAGTGCCTGAATCTCTTATTATTGTGTCTAGATAATGACACCCTCGCAGTGCAGCACTTAGGAAAGTTCCCTTTTGATAGATGTAAAAGCATGAAATAATGATAGACCAAGAAATCCTAATTTTGAATCCCCTGATAACGTAAGGTTAGGGCTCATCTTTCGTGGGCCTGATTCAACAGTGCATTACTCCATCCCGAGCCCCATGTAAATCATTTAAAATCAATAAAAATGGGTCAGCTGGCTGGTGTAAATTGGCCTGCCTTCATTACAGTCCATGGATGGATGCCAGTTTACACCAGCTGAGAAATTGGACGGGTGCAGTTATATCTGTGTAAAGCTGTCAGAACTCAGTGATTCATCAGGAGCTGCACATTTATGGTGGCTTCTCTCCGTTTCCTTTAGATATATATATATAGATATATATATATGTATTTAAAAGTTGGGTGGTTTGACACTGCCCTTGAAATAAGAGTGATGCCTCATAACCTGACCCACGTTCAATAGAAGCATCACACTTCTCTTATTAGCAGGCATTAGGCAATTGATGGAAAAGTGTCTGAGCATTCCTGGTGCTTCCAGAGGGGAGGAATCGTGGGACTACAGCAGGAGCATCCTCCAGATTCAGCTGAAGGGATGGCACCCAAGCTAGGGCTGTACCGGGAGGATGTCCTAGCTCTGTCTGTGGCTGTCCTGTGTGCCCAGAAACAGCAAAGACCCCATCCTGAGAGCCAGAGGAGAGGGGTGAACACCCAGGGAAGCAGACTATTAGCCAGGTTCTTGCAGCAAGCATGCTTTGTGCTGTGTGTATTTAATGAGGTTAAGGTGGAAAGAGTCTTCTGCCAGCCTTGGTCTGTGGTGAGGGTCACAAGGCCCTGCTGCAGGCCACAGCTCTCCTTTTCAGCAGTCTTCTCCTAACACAGTTTCTGTGGCTAATGAGGTTCTCCATAACTGTAGGTCAAGAGCTGAAGAACTCCTAAAGATGAGGGGAAAAAAAAAGAGGGGGATGGCTTCTGCTTGCACTGAGCTCTTTCAGGGCAAACATCCTAAGAAACCAGGCAACAGAGAAGTACAACAGTTGTAGGTAGAATCAAGAGCATGGCCATAAAGGGATAGCTCAGAAAAGCCATTGTGCCTCCTCTTTGAAGTCAGCTCACCCTTGTGTTTTGGATGTCCCACCTGGACAGAAGGTGCCCCAGCCCCAGGAGCACCTGAGAGTTTAACTGAGGTCCGGCAGGTCCATCGCCCTCCCGCCAGGAGCAGCAAAACCAGCAGGGTTTGGGTTTGTTTTAATGTGCTCTTTCTAACTTGGGGCCATGCCTGGTGGGCTTCCCACTCTGAAGCTGGACCTCCTCATGGGTCTTTTGGTGGGTCCCCTCCTGGAGGGCCAGAGCCAGCTGGGTGCCAGGGGCTCGGGGGGCTGGCAGCAGCGCTGGCTCTCCTTGTGGAAGCGCGCAGCATAACTGACGTGACTTTGTGGTTTCCTCTCTCAGCTTTGAAATCTTGTAAACTCACAAAAGCTACTGTAGAGTTCAGAACAAACACAGGGGGTATGTTTAGTTATTTGTTTTTGTAGTAAAATAAAATATTTATTATACACAGACACCTACTGTGAACAGAGGGTAAGGCCACTGTGTTTTATCTCTAGGGTGTCATGTTTGACTTCCATTAGGGATGTATTATAGACCTGTGGGTTTTCATGAATTCAGAAAGTCCACTTTGAACACTGATTTCAAAGCCTACAGGGGGTGTGAGGAATGTAAGAACACTGCTTCGTAGGAAGGAACCTGTTGCATCTAACAAACACCTTGTGTTTGATAAGAGCTGAGGTAGGCTGGAAAGGCGTTATGAGTTATTTTTTTCCTTTAGCACAGTTTTAAAGGAAGATTTCCTATTGTTTGCTTTGCCACTTTAGCCCATCTGAAAGCTCAAGGTGAAGACAATGAACGAGCTCCTGAAAAATGCACCATTACCTCAGCATGCCTTTTACACTTACCCTCATTCCCTCCCAATGAATCATATGGGAGGAGAAAATGACCTCAACCATCAGGTGGATACCCATACATCTCCATAAGTGCTTCTCAGGTTAATGATGCTGTCCAAAAGTCTAAGTAACACTTGAGGGAGATGTGTGGAGGGGCTGCCAGCCCCGTGCCCTCCTCACCACCCCCGTGGTGGCCAGTGAAGGGTTGGCCATGAAAAAGAGTTCATGTGGCTCAGTGTCCTGCAGACCACAGCCCTTGGGCTGAGCAGATCCAAGTGGGCAGGACATGGGAGCAGGTCCAGGCAACGATGTGGGAACATGGTCTCAGCCCAATGGAGGGGTTGGAGACAGCAATGGGAAGGTGGAGAGGATGCTGAAGGAGACTGCTATGGAAGCATGAAGCCTTCAGATGTGATTTTTCTTCCCCAGGACATTTTTCCCTTCTGTCCTCATCCCTGCCTGTAGCTGGACATCTAAAGAAGGGATGTGTTCCCTTCATACCCCTGGATCTCACCTTCAGCCATGCAATAGAGGTGACAATGGTGAAATGCAAACACCTTGAGTAGATAAATCAGGGCCCATCTTTGCAGTGAGATGACACCAACTGTGTAGTTGTTTATTCCCATGGCCACCAACTTAGATACTCAGAGGATCTGGCTTTGTGCAACCAGTGCAGGAGTTGAGCAGCATCATTAGAGATATTTTAATTTACTTCTTCCAAACCAAGAGTAAGGGTGTGTTTTGAATGTTTCCTCTCACTTCTTTATCTGTGCTCTTTGTTCTGTTTATTGTTGGCTGTGGAGGGGGAATGTGCATGGATTTATTTCCATAATGATTTCAGGGAGAAGTCAAACCCCTCTGGATCCAGATGAGTGCAGGAGTCAGTGGGCTTCTTACAGGCTGCATTCATGGTGGGAAGGTTAATGTAAGGAGGTAATAGTGCCCATTAGGCTGAGCAGAAAGAACTGGGCTTGGAAAAAGTGTGGGAAGAGAAAGTCCACCTAGAAGTAGTCACGTGTGCTGCTACGAATTGTCCCTTCAGTTGATGTGGCTGTCTTTTCTGCTCTAGTTTACTTACTAATACTCTTTTGACTTGGGGTAATATGTCCAAAAGAATCTGATTCCAATTTTTCAGCAGATGATAGTGAGTAAAAGCTAAATCCTGTCCAGTACAATTTAAAAAAAAATACATTTACATCCAAACTGTCAGGGCAGACTCTTTCAAACCAGCTGTTTGGTAGAGTAAGCAATGGACAAAAGGACTCATATCCAAATACCACTTCAGTGGGAATGAGAGGGCAGTTAAATGAGACAGCTTATAAGTTCTGTTTTCTTCTGGTTTGCTTTTCTTGGGGATTTTACATCATGGATCCAAGCTGCCTCTATTACAGTCTATTGTAAAATTGCAGTTGGCTTTGTAGAAACCAAAGGGTCACCTCATTCCTGCAGAAATTGCATCATTTATGGTTTTCGGTAGGGTAACCTCACCTTTGGAAACCACTTTGGGTCCTGCTACTCAGTAATGGGGTTCTCAGCCTCTATCCAAGGTTGTTCTCAGAGAAGGGGGCTCTTCCCAGGTCCTGCCCTGGCTAATAGCACCCTGGGAGAGGGGTTAGCAGCAATAGTCATGGACAGTAAGTCCTGACTTGGTTGTGTGCTTCCCGTTCCACTTGAATTCAACCATTAAATCTGAACTTCCAGTTCAAATTAAACATGTCATGACCAATGTCAGATATATGGACAACTTCAGAGTGGAATAACCCAAGGCAATCTGCTCTGATCATATCATGCCTTAAGTCTCAGGCTAAATCCAGGGGGAATTTAATAAAATAGCTCAGTCAAGCATTGATCTTTTCCTGATGGCTTTTTTTTTTTTTCCTTACCCTTTCCAATGGTTGTCTTGCACACATTGGCCCCACTTCCCCCTTGCAAAACAACATGGGATCACACAGGAATAACCCAAAGTATTTCAGTAGTGCAGCTCTTGTACCTTTGCTATTGACCTTCTCCCTCCCCATCTCATCTGATGACAATGTTCCCATTTTACAACATTAAATCACTTGCTTTCTCTCTCTCTCTGCCAATGCACTGTTCCACTGTTGTGTTTGTTACAGAAATTGTGTAAAATATTGTAAAATGGGATGACAGTGCTGCAGGAGAAGCAGTGTGGTGGTGAGTGGTGGCCCAGAGCATTTGGAAGGGTTGATCCTGTTAGAGGATCTGTTTTACAGCTCCATGTGTCCCCATCCCTGTCACTGGGGTAGCAAGCCAAGCCCAGCATGTGGCTCACCAGGAAATTCACTGGGTGCTCCTCCAGCACAATGCTGAGGGGTCCTGCTGGAGAGGAGGGACTGGCAGGGCACCTCCTGGGGTTGGCAAGGGGACAAGGGACCAGCCTTGGGATGCAAGTCCCATGGATGCTCAGAGAATGGGGCATGAGCATGGAAGAGACTCCCAACTGGCCTCTGGAAAAAAACAGTCCAGTTTTTTAGACTTCCTTTTGGAAATGCTGTTATATCTACCAGGACATTGTAAGATCTAACATCTCATCCAGCAGAATATAACACATACCAGACTCAAAAAATGTTAATTATAATTTTATTTCATTCATGTTTTATTCATTAGTTTTATACATTTGATATAGAATCCAGTAGTGTCATCAGCATTAAAAGGTGGGGCACAAATTGCAGTCAACTGCACTCTCCCCATCCCTGGTGGGTGCCACCAACGCTGCTGTAGTGCACGTGCTCCCTTCCTTGCCACTTCTTTCCCCATATTTTCCATTCAAAAAGTAGTTTCTACAAGATTCTGGAGGAGAGCACAGAAGTGTTGTTACTTCTGGACTATCCAGGTGTCTTTGGTGAGAAGCGTGTTGTTATGAAGCAGAAGTACAGACCTGGTTTTGGGGGCTGGGGGCAGTTGGGTGTCCGTGAAGGTCCCTGCTGGAGAGATGGATGAAAACGTGCACTGCTGGGGTGCTGGCTGCAAGATTCACATTTACATCAGGCCCAGAAAAGAGAATGTTGCGCTATATGCCTTTGCTTTAAAAATGAGTCCTTGGGTAAGATCCCTCTCTGATTTGAAACCCTTCCAGGGTTTGGAAGGGTTTCAAATAAAACGAAAAGAAAAACAAAGCTCAGACTCCTGAGATCGCTCAGCTCCACACCGAGGAGTGAGTGTGAGGGTATGTTTTGTCTCTAAAGAAAATATCAGAACCTGCAGCAGTCAAGATAGTTTATAAGCATGAACATAACTTTGAATAGCCCTAGCTCTGGTTTACCATGACCTCTGCAACTCAGCTCCGAATAAAAGGTAAAAAAATATTCCCTTAATACCAGTTTTAGACTAGAAAAGATACTTAAACCCAGCAGATTGGAAAATCACAAGCACGTCTTGTTTCTGGTGATGCTGCTGAGTGACCTTTCCTTTTCTTTTTCTTTTATTAATTATAAAATAGAAGTTTTTACAGGAATCTAAGAAAATAACTCTCCTTTCCCTAAAGATGCAACGCGTGCACGCATCAGGAAACGCAGGCAGATAGAGTATAAGGAGCCTTTTATTCACTGTTTGAAAGCTCTCCTTTGTTTCATTTCTCTTTAAGTTTTTAACTCTTGGATGTTTCTTCCCTTGCTGTGAAGTGGTCAATGCACAACCTGATTTTTATTTCCACCAAGGCAAAATGGGACTGCTCTTCCCCTACACACTGGCCCTTTTACCCAGCTCTCCTCGCCCCAGTTGGCCAACACAAGCTTCCCCTTGTGCTTCCCTCACTATCAGGGATGGTCAGTGGTGGGAAAGATGTTTTTTGGAGTCTGGATGGATTGTGTGCCACTGGCCATGCCCTGGTTGTCCTGTTCCACCTCAGCCATGTGTTTTCTTTCCCCCACACTCATCCCACTGAGCCCAATGTAGTAAATACCTCTTCTGCATGTGCTGAGGCTTTTTAGTTGTTCCTATGCTTTCTTTGCACAGGAACAATCATTATGAGTTTGCAAAAATTAGAAATTCCTTCGCAATTTTTAAGATAAAATTTCAAAACCTGAAGATTAATCGAGGGTTGAGCATTCTAGTGTGTTTCTCTGCTCTTCTCTCCAAATACTGACCTTAAATCCTCAGCTCTATCTCCAAAACACATGGGATAACCTGCCAGGGACTTGCCAACCAACACATGCTGTGGCTCCTGGGAGGGGTCCTTGAGTCCCCACGCAAATAAAGTCACTCTCAAGGCTGAAGTACTGCAGTGACATTGCTGTGATCCATTGCAGAGTCACTCCAAAGCTGCTCAGCCACAAGCCATGTACATGTGCACAAGAACCTAAATGCTAAAAAAGTGAAAGGTGGTGCTGGTGTGGGCCATGGGTGAGGTCAGGAAAGTCCACCCAAGGCAAGGAGTTGGTGGGAGGTCTGTGCAGGTGACAAAGAAGTGTCCAATGTCCCCTTTGACTTTTTCTGGGACTTTTCTGCGTCTGCAAAGCATGGTCCTTCGAGTCCCCTCGCAGGAGTGGGCAGAAGCTCAGCCCATGCTGTGGGAGAAGGAGCAATCACAGCCTGGAGAAATGGAGATACCCACACTCTGTGCCAGCTCTTTACACTGAAACTGGGAACATTCTGCAGCTGTGCAATGTCTGTCCATGTCTAGGTGTATGTGTGAAATGTTTTACCATTATTCTCTGTGTTCAGAAGGAGCAGTTCTACCAAGCAGCCTTTTTTCCTGGCTGTTGTCCCCCTTTCTGTGCTTGCTCATGTCCTGAGTTAGCAATAGCAGGAAAAACACAATGCTCAGCAGCCTCATCAGAAGGACTGAGAGTTAAGTAGAGGTAGTGTGGAAGGAGTTCAGTTTTCTGCCTTTAAAAGCTCTGGAAAACATCAGCTCGTGTGAGCTGAGCGTGGGGCTCATCGGCGGCTGAACCCAGAGGAGGAAAGGACAGGCATTGCTTAACATGCTGAGGAAAGGGGCCCAGTGCTGAGGACTCCAGTAAAAAGAGTTAAAAGGCCCGTGTTGAGGAGATTCTCTTCTTTTTGGACTTAATGGACTTCTCTGGCTGAGCTGTGCAGTGCAGGCATTTCCCACCTTCACTCCCCACTGCTGGGGTCACCAATCAGTCCCAGCTTTGCCAAGGTGATTCCTGCACAGCCTGGCTACATCTTTAACACAAAACCAAGGAAAGAAAGAAAATTTAAAAAAAACCAAACAAAAAAACCCCTGAAAACCCACAATAAACCACAGACCCCATTTCTTGAACCATCTTTTCTCAATAAGCAAACTGTGATGTCCAAGCCCATGGCAGAGCCAGCTGGAAATGCCAGATGTATTTTTAGTTTCGGTGCACATGCCAGGAGGTCTGAGGTTTCTTGTTCTTTCCCCAGCTTCCTACTTTGCTGGGGTTTTGTCCACCAACTTCCTTCCTTCTTCTGGCCTTGGTTTTGCTCCATCTTTGTGCATCTTCTCCTGCCCTGTTGCTGGCTGGTGGCTTTGGGCTGCCCTCCCAGCATCCTCCCACAGGCACTGCCAAAGCCTCATGATGGGGAAACTGGTCCTCAGGGCAGCAGTGGCCACACCAGTCATTCTTGCTCTCCTGCTTAACTTTTTTCATATGTATCTACATGTGTGTCTGTGTATAACGTGGCTTAAAATTCTTTCTTCTTTCCAAATAGTATTTTCCTGCAACAATGAGTTAAAAAATCCAGTAAATTTAGGGGCTCTGATTGTTTCCAAAGGAAAACTCTTTGCTCTGTTTCATATGTGCTATCAGCTGAATGCAGTTGAAAGGATTCTTAACATGGGCTTTAAAAACCTTTGGCTGAAGTGAGGTGGCAGTGCAGGATGTGATTAGATACGAGGCTGGGTGATGTGGTGTCCTGTTTGCAAGCTGATTTTCAAGTATGGTTTAAACATCTTGAAAGACACGTTGTTCAGTCTGAAGCAGAACAGTACCTTATGTACCAACAGGAGGGAATTATTTAAGAAACTAGATTAAGACTGGCAACTGGGACATACGTCACCAAGGAATGAAGGAGAACGTGTTGGGTTTTTTAAAATCTTCCAAAAAGAGCCTAGCAAGAACTTGCCAAATTTGATATTTAAAGACAAATCTGTCTTGAGCTGAGTTCAGAAAAAGGTCTTAGTGTCAAATGTTTTCAACTTTCTTTTTTTTCTTTTTTTTCTTTTTTTTCTTTTTTTTCTTTTTTTTCTTTTTTTTCTTTTTTTTCTTTTTCCCTGCATTAAATGAACTGAAATTCAGCCAAACCAGATTCCTCAGATTTGGGGAAGAAAAAAAAATAAAAAATCCCTCCCAAGCCCAGGAAAAGCAGGCCAAGCTTCATCCTGACAGGAATGATTTTTTGCCAAAGTTATAAAAACTGAAGTGAAAGTAATGGTGCTGGACCTGGCCTTTATAAAGCAGCTTCATCCCCAAAGGTCCCAAAGCCCATTCCAGGCTGGATTCCCCATCCCTGACTCAGATCTTGCTGGGACACACTCCCATTGCAATGCAGAGAATCTGGGAGCTCAGGTCCCGTGCAGGAGCCACGTGGTTTGGATCCATTCCCATGTTTCTCATGTTGGGAAGTCAGTGGCAGCAGACAGGGCCCTTGGCTCTGCTGCAGGTTGGGTCTGTAATGAGAGCAATGCCAAGCATCAGAGCCCAGCTGGGAAGGACTGGTGCCCAGCTGGGAAGGACTGGTGCCCAGCAGCTTTGCTCCCAGATCAGCCTGGCTGGTTCAGCAGCATATGCTGTGCTATGGGGTCAGGGACACCAGAACCAGGGCTTGCCACCAGCTCCATTGGGTCCTCTGAGAGGTGGGAATAAGCAAACCCTTCCCTCCCTTCTTAAAGCTGTTTCCTACAGAAGTCTAAGAATCATTAGGATTAAACCCCCTGATTAATATTTATTAATTGTTTCTTCTTTGTCATTGGTTTGACTCTTCAGTCCTGCTATCAAATCCAAACCAGGGACTTTACATGTTACTTTATTAACTAAAATGAACTTTTTCCATGATATAAAAACCCCCAAGCCTCCTAGTACCTTGGAACCACAGGTCCATATGGAACCAACTCCAAAGTCCCCAGCAAGGGTTAATGCTTGCTGGCAGTTTGGCCATATTAGAACAATTACAGTGATTCATTGTCTATGTCTAATGGCATAATCTGATTGTAAAGACAGCAGAGTGGGCGTTGGAAAAAATACAGCAGCCCACTCCAGTCAGTGTGAGGCATGGCAGGAAATGATGGTGGGTGTGAACCATGTCACAAATGGTTGGATTAAATGCTGGCTCCATGGCTGAAAAGCCAAATAAAGATATGGGAAAGTGTGTGTTTCAATAGCAATCAAGACACTCTCTAATATTGTTTTTAGCAACAAAAAGGGAAGTTGCAGTGAAAAACCTGGTGCAGGTGATTCTGCTGCAACCCATATTTGATGTCTCATGTGTGAGCACACAAGGGAAACTGTTCCCAGTGTTTTGCTGTGGTCCATTCAGAAAGCAAGATATTTTATACTGAAGTAAATAGGAAATATAACTCCTGATTATGATATTGTCATTAAGGTACTTATTTTCAATTAAGAATTTTTATTAGCTCTCATCAAGTTGAGTAATGAAAGTGCCATAAAATATATTTCCTTCCACCCAGCCTTCTCCCTCCTGGCCCTTCTGCAAAGGCCTCACCTTTCTGCAAAGGCAACAGCAGGAGAAAGGAGAAGAGGAATTAAAAGGCAAGGAATGGAAAAGAAAAAAGAAAAAAAAAAAGGAAAAAATGGGGGAAGAGAAAGGAGGATGAAAAAAAAAATCCAAAAGACGATTTATTGGTATCCTGGGCTTGTTTTCCTTCTGAACTCTCCATCCTCTGGGTTTCAGCCATGGAGGTGCAGCCACTGTGGCCAGAGCCAGGTCCTTGATGATTCCCTGGTGAGCACTTTGCTGCTTCTCTTTCCCTTTCCCCCTTTCCCTGGGGGAAGGAAGGAAAAGAAAAGGAAAAGGAAAAGCTGCCCCCCAGCACTGCATCTTGCTGAGGTCCCCGTGCTGGGCTGTGAGCCACCAGGAATGGCTCTGTGGTCCCTTTCAGCCCCACTCCAGAGGCAGCTGTCCCACTCCCCAAGGAGAAAAGGGTCTGGTCTTGCATTGGCCGTTCCAATAATTTAGTAAAAATGGGCACATTTATGAACTTTTTTTTTTTTTTTTAACAGTTTTGGCCTCTTGGAGGAGCTAATGCAGAGCAAACAGGTTGGGATTTGTTTTGTTTTGTTCTTTTTCATGGGGGGAAGGGGGCAAAGGACTTAAAATCACAATAAACCCCTTTTTGATTGTAAATATACTTTCAGCTACTTTTTATCAAATAATCTTACCCCTAAAAAATCTGGTTTATGAAGTTATGATGATTTAAATTGCTCTTTCTCTCTCTTTCTTTCTGTGTCTTTCCTTTTCACACATATCCTCTGGAGGATCTAAAAATAAGCCTCTAGCTATACAAGTCAGTGCTCCAGGTTTATCCTAGAGACTAAGCAGTATTTCACAAAATACCTTTATTATTTTCTGGGGTTCCTCTGCATTGTTTGAAAGCTGCAAGGTTATTTGAGATCAGGCGTGTAAGGAAAATGGACACGTTTGAGGCAAGGGTTGGAAAGAGGGATTTTTCAGAAGGCAAAATGTGAATTTTTGTTTTTCTGGCACTTGGGTTACACTCAGTGACTTTTGCTTGCTTCTCACTAATCTAAAGGATACCAGTAAGCAGCTGATGGATGTGAAAGTAGCTGGAGTTGTATAAAATTCTGTGTCTTGTCTTTAAACAAATACCTTCAGCCTCAAAACCATGAGGTTTTAATATTTGGTGTGTAGTGGCTTGATTCTGTAACACTGACCTTAACGTGAGGGAAATCACTGAGTTCAGCTGGGGGAGAACAGGGCTGTAAAGAAGAGTGTTGATTTAACCAGGGTTTTGTGAAATAACATACCAGCATTGGTAGATTTATTTATTTTTATTTTTTCCCCTGATGAAATCTGAATATACACTCCTTGGGTGAGGATTTAGGTAACAGAATGTAATGGTTGCTGGTGATGAGGTGAGGAAAGGAGGATCAGGAGGCAGGCAGGAGAGGCTGATGGATGCCCAGATGTCCCTTGCAGAGCCCTGGGTCCTTAAAAAGATACCTGACCCCTCTCCTGGGGCTGGAGGTTGCCTGAGAGGCTATTAAAAACCAGAGAGCAGCCCAGCCCACACAGGTTGAAGCCATAATTAATGATATTTCTTATTTACAAACATGAGCAGTGTGAGCTTGCAGAGTGAACATCCCTGTGCAACGCACAGCCTGGCTGAGGACATCCCTGGTCCCCCTGTGGTGACAGCACTGGCTGGCAGAGCCATGGGACAGGAGCTTCTCTGGCTGGGGAAGCCACTACTGTACTTTTGAGCAGAATTACTCATGTCCATGGGCCTGGGCTTGTCCCCAGGAGGAGCAGGGACCCTGCAAGCTCTGTCCTGAAGAACTAAAAGGCTTTTCTGGCAGGAAGAATAAACCAGGATTTGGCAGCCACTTGTCTTTGCAGTAACTCCTCTGTTTGTGGCCCCTCCACAATAGCAGTTTTCTCCAGATCCCCTCGTTCTGGCTGCTGGGATGGGTTTTCCCAGTGGGTGGGGAGGCTCATGAGCTCCTTTGCATTTTGTCCCCCTCCCTGTGCCACATCCTGGAGCCTAGGAGCAGGTGGGGTGTGTGGGGCTGGGACACCAACCCCCTGCTGAAAGATGAGGAAAAGAGGGTCCAGCCCTGCTGAAAGGTTTTTTTTCCCCTTGCTCTGCATTGCCACCAAAACAAGTGACAAAGCATGTGAGCTTTTCTACCCTTTTTTGTGATTTGGTTCCTAAAATTCTCTTCTGTGTGAAGGTGTAAGGAGAGGGCATCGATACACAAAATTCTTTCCTTCTCCTTAGCACACCAGTAAAAGACAGAAATGGGAAGTCCACCCAAACCCAGAAGGCAGGGTGGTGATTGACTCCCTCTTGTGCAGCCTTGCAGGGGAGATCCCACTGGGTAGGAGTTTGCCATCAAAAGCAGCAAAAATGACACTTGTAAAACGGAATGGAAATGAATTCAAGTTTGCTCAGGTTTGCAGTGTCCTTGCACACAGAGAACCCGGGGTTTGTTGGTTTGTTTGCACTGCAAATTTTGGGTTGCTCTGGAGTAACCAGTTACAACAGCTTTAAAGTTCCCTGTGGGTGTGGGGCAGTTTTCCAGGTGGGAAGCAGGGCTCCTGCTAGCCCTGAGCCCATGGCCACAGCCTCACCCAGCTCTGCCCCCAGGATCTCTCCCTGTGGGCTGAAGCACCTGGGCAGAAAATTGGCAGAAATTGATAGCAGAACTCCCCAAAATACGTAAAAACATTGAGAACCAGCTGTGCAACTCCCACCTTAAATTTGGTTTTCCTACACAGCTCTGTGTAACACTGTGAGATGCTTTTATTGTCTTGAATTGTCCAAATATCAGTAAATAGCATTAAAAACATGACGTGCACCCCTTAATTGTTGCCTGTATGATGGAATAAGTCTGGGGTTTGTAAATGGGTGTGCATGCCCTTCTTGTGATTTACTCTAGACCTCCAGTAAATGTTTGTGGGGGAGTTTTTATGGTGCCTTGTTGAACAGTGAATGTGAAGTCAAACCTTCTGTAGCCGAGGCAAATAGAAGCCAGATCCGCAGAGAGAAAGCAACAAGGAGTTTTTGTTAGTGTGTATTCCTGCTCCAAGAAAGAGAACAGCAATTCTACCCTAATGAAAAGTAAATTTACTGCCTTTTGTTTGTAGTTGCATCTGAAAAGCCAAAACAACAAAAAAACAACCCAAACCCTCACACCCTTGTTAATCACCATGAACAGCTCTCTTCAACCATCAGAATGACAAAAGAGCACTAAAATGCTCTGGCTGTGTTCCAGCTGGGTGGGTTGGTGGGTTGGTTGTTTTGGGGGGTTTTTTTTTGAGAACTTTCTGAAGAAAATTCACATAACATGCTTTTTTCTCTGGGAAGCATGTTTTTCCATGATTCATAAACCTGCTTTTATCCAGTCCATGAAAGGACCTCTCTCCATTATGTAGACCAGAGCTGACACATTTATGGGCAAAATTGCTGGAGCATTTACACCACTATTCATCAAGGCAGTGTCTGTGCTCCAGGAATATTACAATCACCTGGCACAATCAGTTTTAAGACCCAAGCACAAAGTCTTGGAAGATTTGTGTTCTTATAACACGTAACAAAACACAACCACCCCCGTCCTGCTGGGCCACGCAGCTGAAAACTTTCCTTTGCTTTCTTAATCGTACACAGGCGTAGGAATTAACAACTGCTGGTGTGTTGCTGATGTAATACTGGGGAGTGAGAGGTCTGTGGACAGCTGAGGACATCAATGGGGTCAGGAAATTGATGAGAAATACTCTTTCCATCCCCAAAGTGACCAGCTGGAACCCAACCCAGCCCAGTGGCTGGAAGCTGGAGGTGACACCTGCCTGACTGGCTCTGGGCTGTGCAAGATGGATATTCCTTCTTCTCTTTACATTATAAGGGATTTAATTCCTACCCTCCTCTAGCCATGGGTAAAGCTTTCTGGATAGGTTTTCCAGTGGGTCCACTCTTGGGCACCCAGGTATATGGGTGGTATATGGGATGTCCCCACCTCTGCTTCACTGCTGGTTTCAAGGTGCTGCCCAACCTGTGAGTGTGAAGGAGTGAGAGGACAAGCTCCCGACCTTGCTGCTCTTGTACCTTGAAATAACAGTAGGTGATTTCTTACTCAGGGTGCTGGCCATCTTCCTAACTCAGGGACAACCCCTGAACACCTAACACCTGAGCTACAGCATACAGTGGAGCTATTTCAGAATTCAGGAGCCCCAGCGTGGTCCTCACTGCCCCATCCCCAGCTCTGTGCCCAGAGCAGCTCTTCCCCCCTGTTGCTTCACCAGGATGTGGGTGGCCAGTGTGGGACACCCAGGGATGCCAAGGACCACATGGGTGCTCTCTGGGCTGTCCCAGGATGTGGCCATTGGGTGAGGAGCTGCATGCTCAGCCACGGGCTCACCAGGCAACAGTAAAATATGAAGGATTTATTCAGCAGCCTTGGGCAGTTCGTGATGTCATGGTGACATCATGCCCTGCAGAATACAGCTTGGCCATCCCCTGCTAGGCTGGAGTTGGGTTTTGTCAGCCTGGGAGAAGCAGTTATTTAGCTTTCAAAATGGCTGTGGCTGTCAGGTGAGCAAAACATTTATTTTCATGAGGATTTTCACTGACTGTACTAGCAGAGATTTTTTTTTTTTTTTAAATTGCCTAAATAAGTATTTACATGATACTGTAACCCAGGCTGGTTTCAAAGGAGCCTTTATGATCTGTCAGGTCAATAATCTGCATTTTTAAAAGTCCCTGAATACATATTTGCATGATCTGTATTTCAAAAGCTCTAGTAAATATGTATTTGCACACTAGACCATAGCAATCTCTTTTAAGCCATCGTGGTCTATATATAGTGTTAATCCTCATATATTCCAAAGGAGTTTGATTTTCCAAAATAGCTTTTATTAATAAGATGTTCAGACGCTGCGGTGCTGAGGGCAAGAGAAGGATGCAATCAAAAGGGATGAGGACGGCTTTCCATGCAATTAAAAACTGATTTAAAAGTTGGGCCAGCAGTGGGAGCAAGTGCTTGGCTTCACCATCCCATCCCATCCCATCCCATCCCATCCCATCCCATGGAGTTTTCCCAGAAACCTCTCACTTTGCAGGGCATCTTCTACCCTCTGCAGGCAGCCCGGGTCCTCCTGAGTCTCTCTTTGGCAGGAAGCATTTTCCATGAAAATCTTTCCCATGTCAGAGCAATGGAATTATTATGGACCCAAATGTTTTTCACCTGATGAGGGTCTGCTTGGATCAAGGTGGTGTTGGTGTTCCTGTGCTAGCCTGGAGTGGGAGATTGGATGTGTCCTTGGGCAGAGGTTTGGGCTCTGGGATGCTCGTGGTCTTTAGGTTGTTCTTCAAGATCCCCCCCACAACACTCTGGGGATGACTTTGGATGCTCTGGGACTCATCCCTGGGTCGTGGCCAAGTGCAATGACCAAATTCTGTGTCCATCAGTCTTCAGCAGCAGCTCCAACCATGTTTCTTCATCCCCACCATAGCTGGATTTCCACGATGCCCTGTGGTGGCAGAATCTGGGGCAGTTTTTTTCCACTTAATTCTGCCTGGACATGAAGTGGCAAATTCAAAATTTTTAGTCACGGTTGGAATTGGAGCCAGAGGTGGGGACAAAAAACAAACAAAACAACAAATATTTGGCATTTTTTAAAACTTAGAGGCTTGTCCTGACTGCTTGTATTGACACAGTGCATTTTCTTTTCAGTTTCAATACACTGTATATGGTAATGTGTGTACAGTTACTTTATCAGAGCTGGAGCAGAGGTGAATGTTGTTTTATTACTGCTAAGAATATTGTGAAATTATCAATATCCTGATTAGAACTACTTATTTCTTTAAGTACGTGATCCCAATCTGATACTCCTTCCTGATATAATTAGAAATGACTTGGTGGATGAAATCACAGTGGGTCTGGTGACTTCAGTTGTCTTTGCTGTGAACAAATACTCCATTTCTCCAGCTGTATTATTTGTGCAGTTCTCTACATCTCTCATCAAATGGACTTATCTCATCTCTGTGGAACAGCTTCATCTGACCTTCAGTCCCAGCAGCCTTTAGTTTGCTGACCACAACTTTGGGTTTGGGTGTGGGAGAGGAAAAAAACCCCCACCTGATTAAACCCTCTGTCCCCAGCTCTTGGCCACCCTCAGCTGAGCCCCCGGTGCTGTCAGGAGGTTTCCCTCCTGCTCCTCCTCTCCTCTCTCAGGCAGATGGTGCAGGAAAGAGAAGGAGCCTGCACATCTTGTTTCTGTTTGTGAAGGAAGTGCACCCTGCACTTTCCCCCAGCATAAATCCAGCCCAAGTGGTATGTCATTAATCAGGTGCAGAGTCTGGAAAAAGCACAACCAGACTTTGTGCCTGATATTAAAAGCAGCGACTCAGGGCCGGTTAGTTTGTTTATGGAAAGGGTTTTATTAACACCGTGCTGTACAGAATGTGAAGAGTAGGGCAAAAGGAGATTATTTCTCCATCCGCTTCCAGCTCAGATTTTCTGCATAAACAGCTTGGATCATGAACTGTAATAATACACGTGTTGGTGCTGTAGCCTACGTGGAGGATAAGTCTCTCAGATCATGGGGAATGGTAAAACACAGAACCAGGTATTTCCAGACTTAGAAGGCTTCCTAGAATAAATCTGAGTCAAAGATTAAACTCAAGCATCGTAAAGCTCACCTGGCTTTCTCTGCAGAGCTCTGAAACAACACCTTGGCTTCTGCATATTTGGCTTTGGATGGGGATGCTTTGCTGTGGAGCTGCAGGAGAACATCCCACCCTGTCCAGCATCGTCCCAGGGCTTCAGAGCAGAGGCAGCTGGCCCCAAACACACAGGCACACCAAGTCCCTCATTTGTCCTGCACTGAGAATTGCCTATTAGCATAATGCAAATGGAACCCCTTTTCCTGGCACACAAGGATTTTCTTGCTCCATTAAAAAGACAATTTTGCCCGTGCAGTAATGGGAAAATGTCAAACTCGAATAGGGAAGTGGGTGCCTCTAAGTATTTCATATTTTACAGGAATGTTTTAAATGAAATACTGCCTGACAGATAAATTACATCAGCTTTGCCTACATACCCAGCTGATTTAGTGCTACCAGCAGTGCAGATGGTTGGCAACAACTTTGGAGGTGCTTAAACATCCCAGTACATGAATGCAATTTTTGCTCTAACACAAAACACTTGTGGAATGACCCCTAGTATGTAATGTTTTCCATTGAGAGAACTGGTTAGGACTTAGAGAGAGAGAAAAGTAATATACAAATTACTTCAGGTAACCTGCAGCCTTTAAAAAGAAAAGAAATGCAATTATATCTGCTCTCTGCAACCACAGTTTAATGAAAACAGAAAACTGGAATGGTCTTTCAAAGTTTCAGAACTTACAGCAGGTCCCTGCTTATTAACAGAGCAGTTGTACCAGCAATTTGTTTTTGTAATTATGTTCTTTGTGGTCTACACAGTTTTCAAATAGTGATGCAAAAAGGACAGCTGGAAATACTGCTACTTGCTTACCTAATCCCCAGCGAGGATAAAAACAGATAACAGTAAATGAGACTGTGTGTAGGAAGCTAAATTAACAGTCAAAGCTGAGATTTTTTTCTTTTTTAAAACCACAGCATATACTTCAATGTGTGCCTTAAAAGATGGAGATGAAATGTATTAAATATCAGTAGGAATACTCGGCCCTTTGATTACATGACTGAGGAGCTTAGAACACCCTGGCCTTGTACCAATCAAATAATGAGCTGGACCACAAAATGCTGATAGTTTTTCCCATGAAAAAGTGAACACCGGGGCAAAATGGTTGCTTACAGAGTGAGGCTGCTTCTCCTCCCTAGGCTTAAGTTGATTCTCAGAAGAAACCACAGCGACCGGTGGGAAAACCTGGGAGCTGTGCTCTCCTCCTGGCTTGAGCTGGTGAGGCTGTGTCTCACAGGAGGCCTGGAAAGATTCCATTTGGAGGAAACTCAGCCAGCTTTATAAACTCTGGAAACCCAGAAGCTGCAGCTCGAGGTCTGCAGAGCTACACCACCCCTCCTTGCTCAGATATCCTCCCTTTGCTTTTCTGAGCGTGACTTCCCCCGCTCCCTTTTCATTTGTAAGAGCCGTGTTGGCACTTGCCATCTGTACCTAAATCTCTTCAAAGCTTTAGCGTTGAAGGACAGGGGCCACCTGTAGCTGCACCACCTTCCCTCCAGGAGCCAGGGGGTCACCAAGGCTTTGAAATTTGAAATGCAGGAGGATTTTACCTGCGTCTCGTGCAACCGCGGTGCCCGGCACTCCGCTGGCGGGCATCAATCAGCGTTTCATGGTGCCAGCTTGCATCAGCTGAGGAGCTGACCTGCACTATTCCCTCCTGCAAAGCAACATCTCGTGGCTGTCATGTTGTTGAAGCTCTAAAGGCAAATGCATGGTGGAGCTGAGAGCCGACGCTGGCTGGGGGAAGCTGGAGGAAAGCAAACCCCGAACCGTGCTCCCCGACATCCACTTTCCTCTCTGCACTTCCTCCTGGATCTGGGAGCAAAGAGCTCGGCTGGGGGAAAATACAAGAGGATTTTCAGAAAGCCAAGAGGAAACTCAGGTGTGCACCCAAAGCAAGAGCCAAGGGTGAGGTCAGGGTGCTGCCAGCTCAGGCTGTGGGTGCGGTGGAGGTCGTGTGAGGCAAACCCGGGGGCAGGCAGTGACAAGGGCTGTGTCTAAGGTTCTGATCCAGAACAGACTGAAATCAGAGGAAAGGAGCACCTTGGTTTGCAAGGTGGCCCCAAAACACTGTGTTATTTTTCAGAGTATGTCCAAAGCTCAGTGGGAGCCATCACCTTGGAAGATGATTCCTTGCAGCTCCGCAGTGAGAAGTACCTACAGGAGTTACCCCTCAGCTGCTGTTTTGCACCCCCAGCTTTCTCCAGCTGACTGCATCCTTTCCTCTTCATCCTGATAGTTAATGAACAGTTAGTTATATATAATAATGACAATATAATATAACATATTATGTTATATATAATAATGACAAGTAGTTAAATTTAGCCTGCTAAAATAAACAAAGTCCCTCCACTCCCCTAGAGATGGGGAGGAGAGTGCTTGTCCCTCACCTGTGAAGTTTGGCTGTGTAGGAAGAGGGTCTTCTGAGTTTGGTGTTTGGTTTTTTTTTTACCATTGAGGGAGCCAATGTGAAGTGCTCTGTGTTTTCCTGGAGGACTCTGTTTGCTGTATCTAAGGCCAGGTAAGAAAAGAGCAAGAGGAAAGAAGCCACTTGATTTTGTGCCTGGAGCAAAGCTAAGAGGTTCAAGGCCAGAGTAAACATGAAGCAAATTAAAATAACAATATTTTTTTTTTTTTTAAAGCCTGGGAGAAGAGAGGTGCTGTGATTTAGCAATGAGCAGAGCTTGGAAGAGCCAGAGGCTCCCTCCCCTGTCCCCCAGGGATGCCTGGGCTGCTGTACCCACGGGCTCTGCCCATCTTCCCAGCTCCAGGCAGAGCTGCAGCCCCAGCCAAATTTCCCTGTACTGGAGGGCTGCTCCTCACAGGTTGTTTCCAGCTCCCTCCCTCTGCACCATGCTGCTGGTATCTGGGTGCTTCTGATCACCTCCCCAACCCTGGCACCGTTCCACCCCTCGCTCTGACTCCAGATGGCAGGATGAGGTTTCTTGGTTTGATCTGTACTACCACAGACTCTTAAACAGGATTTTTGTTGCCACCATTTCCAGCCCTGAGCTGAGCTTCTCTCTCACAAACATCACTGCTCAGAAAAGAAAACAAGAAAACAACAACAACAACAAACCCCAATCCAAAACCACTGAGAACTGAATGTAAATGGCTTGGGGGAGGCTACACTTGAGATTTGGTGTTTTGATTGCTGCCTATTTTGGAGATAGGTTTGATACAGAGAGATCTGAATCAGATATGCTGGAGGTACTCAGTACTTGGCATTCTAGTTGGATCTGCTCTGAGGAGGAGGTGGGACTATACAACCTCTGGACATCCCTTCTGATGAAACCAACAAAACTGAAAAAGCCAGTATGGAGAATCTGAAAAACTGACAGAGTACAAACTTCAGTCATACACCTGATACCAGCTGGGATATGCAAAGCTGTAGATGATGCATGGAAGTGGGAGATCCTCCCAAGGCCAGCTTGTTCTGGACAGCCACACCAGGTGGAACTATTGAGAGGACTTTGGGGAAAAAAAAATAAAAGGAAAAGGAAAAGAAAAAGAAACCCACATAATATTCTTCTTTCTCTCTGAACTAACTTAACCAGAACAGAAACAGGCAATAGATGGTAGTTCCAGAAGACAGACAGTCTGGGTGTTCACAGCAGAAAGGGTTTTCAGGATTACAGACCTAATTCTTATTTCCTTCTTGCTTGCTCTTCCCCAAAAAGCTGGTGGGGAGCAAAGGAGGCTTCTCCCTCCTGGTTAAGGGACTGGTAAAAGGGCAACAACTGCTGAACCCTGAGCACACGAATCCTTCAGTGGCTCCGAATTTGGGGGCAAACTGAGACTTCACTTTTTAAAGCAATGCTGTGTTTGCTCTGGTAGCTGCACTCTGATGTAAGGAGCCTTGTGGAAATTTAACAGCACATACACGTTTTGCTTTCACTGGCAGACACTTGTAGCCATTTCCCTCGGATCTCCTTGGACCTGCTCTTGCTTCCCAACCCCCCAGTTCACCCCAGCTTGCTCTTTCTCCTGCTCTCTGCCCCACAGCACTCTGTACCTTTTCTGCCTTTCATCTTTGCACCACAAGTCCCCGAGGCTGCAGGATTGCTGCAGTAGTCCTGGTGTCAGGGGTATGCTCTGTGGGCATCTCTAAGCAGAGCTCAGTTGTCCACCCCTCTGAGACTTCTTTCTCCTGTGCTTTCCTGCTGTTTCTTCTGCTCATCTTCTCAGTGTTCAGGATATATGTGACCTGGCAATGTGCCCCATCCTTGGCAGTGTTCAAGTCCAGCTTGGATGAGTTTTGGATCAGCATGGTTTAATGGAAGGTGTCCCTGCTCATGGCAGGAGGGCTGGAGCTGGATGAGCTTTAAGGTCCCTTCCAACCCAACCCAATCTCTGGTTTTGCCCCTCAGCATCACTCCACGTGTGCAAGGCAAAGGCCGGAGAAGTCAGGATGGGCAACACCTTCCTGGACTACTCATAAAATCCAGGCTGTTCTCTTTGTGAGGAAAGCCAGGCTGAGATTCAGGTGTGGTCCTCAGCCCTGCAAGCAGTGTCACAGTCATTCTAAAAATCTCCTGAGTCTGTTTCTCAGGAGCATCCTGCAGGGCCGACCCGCAGAGCTCAGCATCCCCGTGGCCCTGCCCTTGGGGTGCTGGGGCCATGGGCCAGGCTCTACTCAGCATTTCCCACCAGGGATCCCCTCTGTGCTGGCAAGACCTGAGCCCTCTCCCTGCAGCCACCCCGACCAAATTAAAAAGCTCAGATTTACAAGGAGGATAAAGCCCAAGCATCCCCCGAGGCAGCGGAGCGCCGGCTGCCACCTTGGAAAGAGCTTGGAGAGAGGGATGAGCTCTGTGGATGAGGGCTGGGGGGGTGCTGGCAGTGCCAGGGGAAGGTCCCCCCCCTGTCCCTGTCTGGGAGCAGTGTGCCATCTCCCCTGAACACAGCCGGGCTGGCAGGGATGGTGCCAGCATCCCCGTGCCAGCTCTGCAGGGCTGCCCGTGCCGCTTGTCATCCATCTGCAGAAGGCAGCAGGTGCCAGTGGGCAGGGTGGGCTGTGCTGGGGAGGCCATTACAGCAAAAAGTCCTCAGCATAATTTAAAAAAAAAAACACCAAAACCCCCTGTTTTTTTCTTGCTACCCTGATTTTTTTCCCCTCTTTAGTTTAAAATTCCCTCTCAGCTTGATTTTTTCCCCTCTCAGTTTGATTAAACTGAGGTGAGATTCATGAGCTTGGTCAAATTAGGGATTTTTTGTGTGTGTGTGTGTGGGGGGAAAGACCCAATCAGGTTGTTTTATTTTTTTTTTTTAAAAAACAAATAAATGGGAAAAAAAAAATGGTTTTTTTGCCAAGCAGGTTTTCCCAAGTTCTCATAGCTCTACATTATGTGGCTCTGTGTCTGGAGCAGGCTCCAAGCCTGACTTCCAAACGACCTGGAAGGGATCCTAAACCAATGTGGCTGCAGGCAAGTGGGAGCTCAGCTTGCTGGAGAGCTGTAGTGCTGGAGGAGACAGAGAGGAATCCCAAACTGAGGAACCTGCTTCACCTCCCAGATGCCTAAAAACTCACAGACAGGGCTTGTAGTGTTAAATCTTGATGATGGTGTTGCTAGAGGTGATGGTGTTTTGCTAGAGGTGTCTAAGTAAGACTCAACTTAAAGCTTCTAATAAAGAAAAATAATTAGAAAAATATTTTTTTAAAAGCAGTTATCTTCTTGTTATCTCTGTGGGAAAAAAGATAAAGTGAAAAATACCCAACAACAAGATGACAATTGCTTTTTCCCTTCCTGTAGCTCCAAATATTGAATCTAGCCATGGTTGAGTCCCAGGTGGTGCAGCATTTCACTTCATTTTCTAACCTCTTTTGGGGCTCACTTTAATTTATTCAGAGGTTGCTCTCAGGACAGATCACACAATGTGTATGTGCAAATTGCACCAGGAATATCTGTGATTTCCTAGCTGGGGGACTTTCGAGCTCAAAAACAACAGAAGTCATGAGTGTGTGTGTCAGAGGAGAGGGCAGGGATGGAGTCTGGAATCTGAAGGCTTTCCTTGCCTGCAGTGGTAGCACAGCTCTTGCTGCCTCTTGTCTGAGCTGTACAAGCAATGGGCTCAAGTTTCTTCCCACAGAAGAGCTGAGCCCTGGCCTGGAAGTGAATCTGTTCAGTGGTCACTGTGAGACGTGCTGTTAGCTCAACAAGTGACATTTCCACTCCTTCCTCCCCTGTTGCTGTAATTCTGTGTGCTGCCTGACCTCACTGGTGTAGCTGAGCATTCACCAGGCCTGGGTGAAGGCTTCTTTTGATCACTTCTCATGTCAGCTTCTTCCCTTGGTCCTGGGATGGGGCACTGCACCATCCCCTCCCTGCTGCCCAGCTCGGGGTTCTCAGGCTGATCCTTAGGGTGGTGATGGCTACAGCAGCACTCATGGCTGCCCTGCTCATCCCAAAAGCCAGACATTTCCTTCCTTCCTTCCTCCCTTCCAGCTACCAGAGCTCTGCAACAAAACCTTTCCACAGGAGATTGGGAACCTCCCAGCTGCTTCCCATGTGGAGGAAGTGTGACCAATGACTTCACTGGGAGGAAAAACAGAGGAACATGTGCCATGGAGAGAGGCCCATGGCAGAATGATGTTCATGGCAGGATGATGTTCATGGCAGGATGATGTTCATGGCAGGGTGATGCCCATGGCAGGATGATGTCCATGGCAGGATGATGTCCATGGCAGGATGATGCCCATGGCAGGATGACATCTATGGCAGGATGATGCCCACGGCAGGATGATGCCCACGGCAGGATGATGTCCATGGCAGGGTGATGTCCATGGCAGGACCACAGCCACAGTGTGAGGAAAAGGCAGTTTGACATTTGGAGGGGAGCAGGCTGTGCTGCCACAGCTGGGGGGAGCCGAAGAGCTGCTGGGAAGGGCTTGGGCTTCAATCGACATCTCCCTCCAAGGCAGGGGTTGGGTTTTGTGTCCAGCCCTGCCACCCTCGGGCAGCACCTTGGGCTGGCACTCTGCAGGCCAGCAGACCCTGCCCCTTTGGTTTTCCCTGCCCAGCAGTCACCCTTGATGTTTAAATCAATTCCACAGCCGTTCAGGTCTCTCTCAGGTGCCTGCAATGGCCCTCATAAGCCTTGAGGGTTGGGGGCAAGGAGGGGGTGTTGGCTTCAGCCAGCAGTGTGTCCATTAATTCCAAGGTACAGAGCTGCAGTAAATCACTTAATGCCTGAATCGAGTTGTTGTTGTTTTGGTGAATTGGGACCATATTGGGGTCTCTAATAAGCTAATAATGGACAGTGCAGGCCTGGACCACACTGTAATGTATATTGTAGGGGAATATGGTAATAGTCTGAAATGGCAATTCTCCTAAATAAATAGCACATCAACTTGCTTAAACCTAATCATAAATGGGACAAATTGGACCCATGTGCAAACAGAAACCTGAGCAGAAGGCAGGAGTTAAAGAAGTCATTGTTTCCCAGCCTGACCCTGGGCAGAGAAAGCCTGTGTCAGGTTACATCTGTTAAAATGATTCTAATGCCAGCCCAGTATTTTAATTATAAATATATAAAACATTTAATAAGAAGACATTCTGGGCTTACTAAGCCTTTAAAAACTGGATGTGGGCGGAGTGGGTGGAATGGCATTCCATGTGCCCCAGCCCAGTGCCAGCGGATAATGATTGAATGTTTTCCTGTAATAAATTGAAAAAATCTGGTTTGTAAGAATGGATCCAAATCACTTGGCATTAGGAAGGTAATTTGTTACCTAGCTTCCTCTTGGAAACAGACAGCTTCCAACTTTGCTGGAACTTAGTTTCTAGGGAGTGTGGTGCCCAAAAAAAGGGAAAGAAAGAAGGACCAGGATGCTGATGGCTCTGATGCTGATGCACATGCAGACACACAGATACATGCTGGGTTTTCTGCCTCTCTCTCTCTTTTTTTTTTTTTTTTTTTTTTTCCCTCAGTTTTTCAGTCCTCCCTCTCATGGCTCCAAACACAAGATTCAGCAGCCAAAAAAAAAAAAAAAAAAAAAAAAAAAAAAAAAAAAAAAAAAAAAAAAAAAAAAAAAAAAAAAAAAAAAAAAAAAAAAAAAAAAAAAAAAAA